>JAESUZ010004140.1:0-442792 GCA_017311185.1 Proteles cristata cristata | reverse complement strand
CAGGCTCTGAGCTGGCAGCACAGAGCCCGATGCGGGGCTCGAACCCACGAACCGCGAGATCATGACCTAAGTGAAAGTCAGATGCTTAACTGACTAAGCCACCCAGGCGCCCCAAAGCTGATTTTTTTAAATAAAAAGAGACAGTAAATAAGATTGAGACATTGGCTAAAGACTTTATATAAAAAACTGTCTTGAAATTTTGAATGTTATCATCTGAGTAGGAAACCATGCTGCATAATCTCTAATCTATAACTTTGAGTACTGTCGTTAAACTCTGGCTTCTAAGCTTCAGTCCTATCACCTCAAATATTATGAAAGTATCATATATAGGTTTTGCTTTTATAATTTCATATAGTCTGTATTAAGATTGGAGATATCTCTATCAGCGATACTACTATTTCCAACTCCAAATGTGGTACAGTTTCTCTTTTGATAGAATTTGTATCCCTAAATCACTGTAATAAGTGGCTCATATCACATCTCTTTAGGTAACGGGGGTTCCTATCATTTTAGATGTTTAATACCTACAATTATATTTATAACAGTAATATTTTGAGCACTTCTCTGTTTTAAGTACTTTTTTTTTTTTATTCTTTTCTATTCTTGCTGACCTTCAATCCACTGCTGTATCTACATGTAAGAGTATGGAGATAAATTTATACCTGCAGATTTGTCTCTTTTTTTGGTTTAAGGTCTATCAATTTTTTGGTCCTGTATTTTGAAGCTCTGTTATTAGGTACATACCTATATTTAGGATTTGTATGTCTTCCTGATAAGTTTATCCTTTTATCATAATGAAATGGCCCTCTTTTTCTCTGATAATATTCTTTATCCTGGTGTCCTTTTGTCTGAGACTTACTATAGCCATGCTAGTTTTCTTATGATTTGTTTATGGACATTATATATTTTCCCATCCTTTTAATCTGTGTCTTTGTATTTAAATTAGGTTTGTTGTAGACAGTATGTAGTTAGGTTTTGTTTTTTATTCATTATGACAATCTCTGAATTTTTTCTTGGTTTATTTATTCATTGAGAGAGAGAGAGAACCAGCTGGGGAGAGGCGGGGGTCGGGGGAGGGGTGCACAGAGGATCCAAAGTGGGCTCTGCACTGACAGTAGAGAACCTGATGCAGGACTTGAACTCATGAACTGTGAGATCATGACCTGAGCCAAAGTTGGACACTTAACCAACCAGGCGTCCTTACCAATCTCTAACTTTTTATTGTTTAAACTTTTGCACTTAATTTTACATTACATTCATTTTTTATTATCAATATAGGTGGTTTAAGTCACCTATTTCGTAATTTATTTTCTCTTTGTCTCATCTATCTTTTCTTTCCTGCTTTATTTTGAATTACCCGATTTTTTTGTATTTTACTACCTTTGTTGGCTCATTAACCAAACCTGTATGTTTAATATTTTTAGTGATTCCTCTAGGGTTACAGGTACATTTTAATTTCTTACAATCTGAAATAATAGTTTGCTACTTCTGTATAACAGAACTCTTTTACAGTAATATACTTTTATTTCCCCTTCCTAACCTCTGTGCCGTTATCAAACCCTAAGACATACAATGATATACAATGACATACAAATACAATGACATATTTACTTTAAACTAGAGGTCAGCAAGCTTTTTCCATAAAGGTCCCCATAGTAAATATTATTGACTTGGTAAGCCATATGGTTGCTATGCTCAACTCAGCCATCAGTCATACATACTATGGCTATTTTCCAATGAAACTTTATTTTCTAAAACAGACCATTCTGTTTCTGGGGCCATAGTTTGCTGACCATTGCTCTAACTATTTTCTACCTCTAAGGAGGTAAAAAGTTAAAAAAGAACTTTTGGGGATGGGCATGGAGGAGGACACTTGTGGGGATGAGCACTGAGTGTTATGTGGAAACTAATTTGACAATAAACTATTTGTAAAAAAAAAAACTTTTGTATTTATTTGCATTTTAACCTTTCTTTTATTTTCCATTTCCTTCTGTAGATCCATGTTCCCATCTGCTATCATTTTTCTTCTCCAGAAGAATTTGCTTTAACAATTTTTTTTTTTTTTTAGTTTAGGTCTTTTGGGAATTGAATTCCTTAGCTTTTGTTTATCTGTAAATGATTTTATTTCACTTTTGTATGTAAAGGTAATTTTTGCTGAATGTAGAATTCCAAGTTTACAGTTTTCCCCACATACCCCCACCCTCACAGCCCCTTAAAGATACTACATTTTTGTGGCTTCATTGGTTTTGAAGAGAAATCAGGACTTACTATTTTCTCTATGCGCTTGTCTGTAATACATCTTTTTCCTCTAGTTACTTTTAAGATTTTATTATTATTGATATTTTCAACAACCAAATTATATTTTTCCTTGGCCTGGTTTTCTTTGGGTTAATCTTGCTTAAATTTATTGAGCTTCTTAAATCTGTGGCTTAGCACTTTTCATCAACTATGGAAATTTTTCAACCAGTACTCCAGCAAACATTTTTATGCCTTTCTTCATTTTTCAGGGATTCTAATTGTACATATGTTAGATCAGTTGTTATTGTCCCATGTGTCATACAAGCTCCGTTCATTTTTTTTCTCTTTTTTCTTTTGGTGCATCAGTTTGGATGGTTTCTACTGCTGTATCTTTAGTCACTCCCCTTTTAAGCCCATCTAATGATTTTTTTTTCATTTTGAATGTTGTATTCTTCAACTTTAAAATTTTTATTTGGTTATTTTTTGTATATTCCATTTATTCCCTCATTATGTTCATGTATTTTTTAAGTCTTTACACATTAGTAATAGCTGTTTTAAAATCCATGTCTTGCCATCATCTGTGTTGTTTCTCGGTCTTATATTTACTGATTTTTCCCTAGGTGTTGAGTCACACTTTCTTACTTCTTTACATAACTAGTGAGATTTTTTTTAATTGAATGAGTATTATGCTATTGAGTATAGATTGTGTTGTTTTCTTTTAAAGTGTGTTAAAATTGTATTATTAGGCAATCAAAAATTACTTATGAATCAGTTTGATGTTTTTGAAGTTTGATTTTAAAAGCTGTTTTTGTCAGGGTATCTGGGTGGTTTAGTCGGTTAAGCTTCTGACTTCAGCTCAGGTCATGATCTTGTGGTTCCTGAATTCAAGCCTGGAGACTGTTTCAGATTCTATGTCTTCCTCTCTCTCTCTACTCCTCCCCCACTCACATTCTCTCTTTCTCTCTCTCTCAAAAATAAACATTAAAAATAAAAATAAATAAGTAAATAAAAGCTGTTTGGGTCATTCCAAAGTAGTCTTCACTCAAGAGTTAAGTTAGCCCTACTTCTACCTGAGGCATGATCAATCCTTCTGAGGGCTTTAGTGAATGTCCTGCAGGGTCAACAAGTCTCTCCATGCTAACGGGTCACAATTTTGATACCTTCCAATCTTGTGTGAGCTCTGAGAATTAATGAGTTTGCAGTTTCCTGGTAGTTCTTTCCCTAGTCCTATGGAGTTTCACCCCATGCATTAGCAGTTTAATATTTGACCAAAGACTCTAGGGCAAAAAGTGCCAGAGTCTTCTGGAAGTCTTTAATGTCTTCCAGGAGTCTGTAAGTTTAAAACTACTGTATAATTATACCAGGGCCCAAAAGTTCAAAACTATTTGTATAATTATACTAAGATATTTGCCTTTCTACTCTCACTGACTAAGTGTAGTATATAGTGGTATTTTCCATAGGCTACTTGATATATAATACTGAAACAGATTGAACTCAGAAGCAGATATGTCTCTTCTGAATCTGAAGCCAGAAAATAAGGAGAATTACCAAAAAAAGTAAGAGTGCTACTATTCTTGTCTTTTTTGTTTGTTTTCAGAAATTCTAGTTATTTTTCATAGAAATGTACTATATATGGCTTCTGTGTTTCCAAAATTGATAAATTTTATAAAAATTTTAAAAATTTACATTTTAATTTCTAATAAACTAAATATTGATAGATATAATACACATAAATAAACTCTCTTTGGGGTCCTTAATTTTTAAGAGAGTTAAAGCGGTTCTGAGACTAAAAAGTTTGAGACTCTAGGGAATGATTAGGAAACCTTTTGGTTTTCTTTCTCATTGGGTCACTGTCTTGGACACCCTGCAATAATTCCAGGCACTTTGGCTTACCTAAAGTTTTTTCTGTTTCCTAAACTTCAGAAACTGTCAGGCTTTGTTTGGTTTCTCCTTCCAGGACTCTGGTATGGAGAGTGCCTCCTAATAGAAAGTTGGGGTGATTTGGGGGCTTGCCTTATTTGTTTGCTTCTCTTGAGGATCATAATTCTTTGCTGCCTTTTGTCCAGGGTCTGTAATGAGTTGTTTCCTGTATTTTGTCCAGTTTTTCCACAATCCTCCCAGCTTTTTGTCTGGAGGCACTTTCCAGACCACAACCTAGGGAGGGGAAATCACGCAGAATATGAGCATAAGGCAGATCTGATACCAGTAACTCCATTAGTCATCCAAAGAAGTTAAATGCTTTTAAATGAACCATCTAATTTAATTCTCACACGACCACTACAGGTAGGAATCATAATTTTCCCATTTTAATAGAACAGAAATGGAAGTTTTATGAAAGCAGGTTGTGGTTCAACCAGATCCTGAGCCCTGTCAGTCAAATTTCAAAGACTTAAACCCTACACTGCAAGTACCTTCCATTGATTAAACCACAGTCAAAACACAAGGAACACAGCAGTTCCACAGCAGGCACAGACAAGATTTTTGTCCTTGTTAGTTGATATCCTAGTTAAGGAGAAAGGAGTCCATTAGATACATAAGGTAAGTATTATGTTAGGTAATTATTATGGAGAAAAAGAAAGTTATAAAGGAGGATACGGAATGATGCTGGTATAGGGAGCGTTATCGATTTAAAATAGGATCTGAGGGGAGCGCCTGGGTGACTCAGTTGGTTAAGTGTCCTACTTTAACTCAGGTCATGGTCTTGCGGTCCATGAGTTGGAGCCCCATGTCAGGCTCTGTGCTGACTGCTCAGAGCCTTGAAGCCTGTTTCAGATTCTGTGTCTCCCTCTCTCTCTGCCTCTACGTGATTTGTGCTCTGTCTCTCTTTCTATCTCTCAAAATAAATAAACGGTAAAATTTTTTTTAATAAAATAAGTTAGGGTCTGAAAGAAAGGCTTCCCTGAGAAGATGATGTTGAAGGAGGTAAAGAGTAAATCATAATAATACCTAGTGGTATGCCAAGAAGAGGACACAGCGTTGGCAAAGCTGTGAGGCAGGAGTATGAGGCAAGTTTAAGGAGGCCAGCACGAGGAGTAGAGAGTGTCAGGGAGAGATCTTTGAGGTGAGGGAGGGCCTGATTGTATAGAGTTCTGTAAAATCTTTGTTTTTCACTCTGAGTGAGATGAGACCTCGCTAAATGTTTTTAAGCAGAGGAGTAATATGAAAAGATGACTATGGCTATTATGCTAAAAAAAATACACTATAGGAGGTAAGAGTGAGAACAAGGAGACCACTTAGGAGCTGTTGCAGTAATCCAGGTAAACCCTGATAATAGCAATGGAGATAGTGAAAAGTGGCTTATTTTCTTCTGAATAGAGAATAACAGTAGCAATAATAATCATCTGTATGATAGTTACATTATTTTTGTTTGTATTAAATTCCTTAAATTATACTTTCCTCATCATACATCATCTATCAATATTTAACGTAGATTTTTAAATCTATGTTACTGTTATTTACTCTTTCTTAATATTTTACAAATTTGATGTATTTGAAAATAAACGGTCACGCATACACAAGCATATACACACACCAGAGTTTAGTTACACTGTCATCTACAGTTAATCATATGCTGGTGCTCACTTTACACACAGGCCATTTTGACTGATCCACTCACCTCTTGGAATCTTTTGTTTGCAAACATTGCCTGAGGATCCATATCTTTCTCTGAGGATTAACTCTATACAACACAGCTTGTCCCTTCTTACCATGTGTACATGGGAATTATCTGCCTTAAAGCTGTAGCTTTCTCTTAGAACTACAGGGAATGAGACAGTTGCCTTCCGTTTCACTTTACAGAGAGAAACCTGACATTCGTGGTCGTTCTTTAGAGACAATAACTTTATCCTGATACTTAATTTTTCCTAGGGACAAACAAGAAAAAGGAAGCACAGCCTTTCTTTAAAGGGCAAAAAGAAAAAACAAAAACAAAAAAAATCTATGGTCTTCAGTTGTCTTTGGACATTTGGCTTATGTAGTTGTTAACAATTGATTCTGGGAGCTCATAATAACAGCCTCGAGAATTACAGATTTAGCTTTTGCTTTTTTTTTCACAGAACTGAATTTAACTTTATCATTTTGAATTGAAAACCCTTAAGATACAAGAAATTGATTCTCAAACCTACTAATTTACTATCTTCATTAATACATCTCCTTTTATAATAGATCTTTATACTTTGGGTCCAAGATGGTAAAAAAGCTGGTTGTCAGTCCTGTTACTCATCTTGGGTTTATTTTTCGATACTCCACACAAATGAATTTTAGTTGCCCTTTGGAACTGTGGTTCTGAAGTGTGAAAATACAGAAACTGAGCCCTAATAAATTCCTTCAGAATAGTACCAAATAGCAAAAACTTATAGCTGTTATTTTCTGAAATAGAATTTTGATTTATAAGATTATTGGAAGAGATCTTAACATTGTGACGTATTATTGTTTGAGTCATGAAGTAGGACTCTCCTAATCTTTGACTTTGATTTTTTTAAAGCTGTTAGATTTTGCTTTAACTTTTGTATTAATTAAATCATAACCATATATACATTAATCAAACTTAATCACACTTATTTTCCCCCATTGAAAATTAAAGACTATAAATAACACCTATATCAACACAAAATTGCCATATTGAAAATATTCTAGGAGTCTGACTCCTCATTATAGAAGGATTGAAGAATGCAATATGGCTGTGTTGTCATTCCAGAAAAAAATCCCAGTTTCCCTTTAATAACCATACATTTAACATCCATTTATTTGTTTAAATTGCTTTAAAACCTATTTTTTTTTCTTGAAGTAGCATTTGCTGAGACTTTACTTTGTTATATCAAGTAATCTACTGTTTCATTTCATTTAATCTCATCATGTGTGTTCTAGATTTACCACTTCTAAACTTCAAGAGATGCCCCAAATTCTAGGATTTGGTAAATCATCTTTCATCCTCTTGAGAGCCTTTATTATTCTCATTTCTCCAGACCGAAGCATCCTAACCATTTCCAGTGTGTCTCTCAATTCATTGACTCTACTGACATTTAATGTTGTATTTGTATTAAGGTTCCAGATCTGTGCATAGACTGTCAAGCATGGGTGTACCATAGTTTGATATAAGAAGTTGCTTACAAGTGGACTCATTCTCATTTACCATGCCTTCTCAGTGGTTTTAGCATTCTTTTTTTTTTTAATTACAGTTTTGGCTGCTGCAACACACTGAGCCAAACTCTTCAGGGAACACGTAGTAACCACTTAAGAAGAAAAACACTCATTAACATAATGGATTATTTTTTAGCTTCTAAAGTTTGAATCACCTTAATTAGTTAATGTTTTTGTCAGCTTTGTTTCTAATATTCATTTTTTTGTCTCTTCAGCCTGTAGATTGATTTCCGACAGAAATTAACTTTGAATTTTAACATTTTTGTTTTAACCAATTGAGCTACTTTTTTGGCATGACATTTAAAATAGCATTATAACTGTACATACACTCATTCATACCTAATATACACAAAGTAAATTGAATTTCCTTGATACCTCCCATGTTAGGAAAACTTTAGAAGGGAAAATTTCACATGAAAAATAATAATAATAATAATAATAATAATAATAATAATAATAATGGGGCACCTATGTGGCTCAGTCAGTTAAGCGTCTGACTTCCACTCAGGTCATGATCTTGCTCACAAGTTCGAGCCCTGTGTCAGACTCTGTGATAACAGCTCAGAGCCTGGAGCCTGCTTTGGACTCTCTGTCTCCCTCTCTCTCTGACTCTCCCCCACTTGCATTTTGTCTCTCTCTCTCAAAAATAAATAAATATTTTAAAAGAAACATTTACAGAAGGGAAAATTTCAGAGAACACTGGCTTTTGTTGTTTCATAGAGTGATTTGCCTTAAAATATGGTATCTTTATTTCTCCTTGAAAGATAAAGTTATTCCCAACTATTAACCAATATTGTCTTTAGTTATGTTCAGTTATAGTACCAACTAAATGTTCACTTTACCCTCTATATCATCCATTTTTATTATACTGGCAGTGCTGAATTTTGAGATACAAGTAGCTTTTCTATATTGATGAGTATTGGGGGAATGAGGAAATTTACACACCAGAAATAGTCATGTTATTCTTTCTCACAAAGAAGCCTCTGAGTCATGCCGTAGAAAGTATCTGAATGTAATTTAATGGATTTTCTTTGAAATAATCTTATAGAAACTATCTAGGAATTGTTATACTTTAAAGATGGTGATGAGGATATGGGCAGGGGCATTAGTGGTTCAGTTTTTACAAACAAACTACTTGGTGCTTTCACTTCTGAGTAGCCACAAAGGACTTGAGCTGTAATTTTATTTGACTTACAATGTGTATGTTGTTCAATTTACAGACAGCAAGTGGAACTTCAAACTGAATTATGTAGAAACCAAATGATTGTTTAAATTTGAAGACAGAGAATAGAAAGGAATAGAATTCCAAATTAGTATATCCAGAGCACATAGATGCTATAACTTTCACAAAGTCAAGAAGAGATGACTTCCTCTGGCATTTAAAATTATGAACACTTTGAGGGTCTCGACTTTGTCATAAAGAATGAAAAAGAACCCATCCTCCCAGCTAGTTAGTGCATGAAAAAAAAAGCCGTATCATCAATTTATCCAAGAAAGAACCAAAATTTCAGTAATAGCATCCTCTTCTCTCTCTCTAGAATGACTTTGGATAGGAAGATTATATTCTCCACTTCTTGCAGAGAATATATAGACTAAAGTTTAATCCACTTAAAGCGTTTTTCTCTCTTCATGAAACCATTATCCAAATGGACTGAAATATAATTTTATGAGAAAAAGAATTCACAATTTCTAACTGAGGGATGATTTTGTGGACAAAAAAGTTCAGGATTCTAATTTTAAAAAGAGATTGGGGGAAAGGGAGAGAGGCAAACCATGAGAGACTCTTGAATGCTGACAAAAACTGAGGACTGATGGATGTGGGGGGTAGGGGGGGATGGGCATAGAGGAGGACACTTATGGGGATGAGCACTGAGTGTTTTGTGTAAACTAATTTGACAATAAACTATTTGTAAAAAAAAATTAATTAATTAATTAAAAAAATAAAGGAGAAAATAAAAAAAAGAAATTAAAAAAAAAAAGAGATTGGGGAAAGAAGGTGATGCTAAAGAGAGAATATTGATCTAGGAAATAGCGGACCCAAGTTTTAATCCTGATTCTTGTTATCTAGCTGTGTGAACGTGAATGAATCACTTAACACCTTCTGCTCAGTTGCCTCCTTTCTGAACAAAAGGATTAGATTAGATGATGTGATTTCTAATGTATATAATTCTGTAAGGAAGGGATGGATATCTGTCTTCAAAAGTCCATAGCCTTACTTAGTAAGAAAAGAAAATGAAGGAAGTTATGTGGATATCTAGATCTAACATCTATTCATTTGGAACTGTATCCATAAAGTCCTTGCCCAGGAGTTCTGTGTGCTTTGCAGTCTTTTCCCGTATCTTAGTGGTGGAAGGATCAAAGCAGAAATAAACATTTTATTCACTGAAGGCCTTCAGCAAATACAACAGCCTGGGTTGGTGTGACATTGCTGACTATCGTGTCCTATTTTGCTAGTCTGGAAATTCATAGCTAACTTAGGGATTTTATAAAGTATTTGTGCTCCCAATTCTTTATCAATCACTGACAGACTCATTGTTTTATAATGTACTTCTCAGCAAGCTCTTTGTGACTCATCGCCTGCCTTGCTTTATAGTCTATAAATATTTAATTCTTTAATAAACTGCTTATATGTAATATAAAATGACTGATGCTGTTCTCCCTTCCCTCTTTTAATAGTGCTACTATTTGCAAAACAATTCTTTTTTTTTCTAAATAGCAATATGTTTCATAAATGTTTGACTTTCCTTTTTCTAAGTAGCAATTTATTCTGGGAGGTTGGTAGAATGACAGGCAGAAAAACAGCCCGTGCTCCTGGGAGTCCAGTATAACTCTTCCCTTGCCCTCACCCCTACCAAGCTGCAAATTGATGAGGTAAAGAAGATGGACTTTGGAATTGTAACAGAGAGCAATCACTTGTCTCTCTACAGACCCAAAGTGCAAAACAGCCTTTAAATCTGTAGACTAAATGTATGCTTACAGTGAGCAAACATGGTTCCCTCTTTGCTTTCACATCCTTTGTCTAGGGGAATCATAAAAGATAGTCAAAGATAATATACCAACACCTTAGTGTTCTTGTCCTCTTTATAACTGTGTACTTTATTTTTGAATGTTGGCCGATTTCCTTTCTGTGCCATGAAATGATTTTCAATATTTAATGACTTACTTTTTAACTTGAATAAGGCAGACATGTATTGAGTGCTTATTGGGTGCCCTGCACAGCTGTTAGGATGTTTTTGAGCAAGCTATTATTATTTTTCCTTGATATTTAATATAATTTATGAACCCCTAAAAATGGTGAACTCCTTTGGGGTAGGACACAGAGGATGAATTGGGGAATACTTGAACAAATAATGTTTCTTCAGTGCCTACCACTAACCAGATACATGGATTATCCCATGCCACTAACTCACTTCTGCATTTCTTTAGCACACTATCTTCACTTAATATACATTCTGAATTTTCTACCAGAACCTAGTATATTTAATCTGGAAAAAGCATGAGGAGAATGGAGGTAGAACATTTGTTTACAAGTTAAAAAATCTTGTTTGTATCTACTTCCGCCATGTATTAACTATCAATTTAGGCTTTTCACCTAGTCTTTCATATCTGCAATATGAGCATAATAAAAATCTGTAGTTTATATGAGTACTTACATAATGGTCCTTCAAATAATGTTAATTCTCTGCCTAAATGTTCTCCAGAAGAAAAGCAAGACAAAATGAAAATAAGCAAGTGTTATTAATGCTAAGATGTCATTAATTTTATTTAAATAGGAGATACGATTTCAGTTTATATAATAATTGTGGGTTACTTTAAGCAGTAAATATTTTAAATTGAGGATCCTTGTTTAATTGATAGCACGCATTTGTGAGGAGACTCTTTAGGGTCTTTTACTCTGGAACAGAGTTTTTTTAAATGCAAAACTTGTGTAGGTCAGGCTTTTTTCATTGTTCTCATAATCTGTATGATAAATCTAAGTGGGAAAATTTTCTTAGGTCAGATTATTGCAGCTTCACGTTCCATGCACTCTGCTCCATTTTATCTACTATTCCTTATTTCAAACTTTCCTTTTCTTTTTCTTTTATTCAACATTGACATCACACATGTGCTTCCATTTTACTCTTCCTAAGACAGAATTACCTGTGAGGCTATTGATATAGCTTTCTACCCTATTGAAACATCATACATTCAAACCTGTGTGGGTGTCATATCAGATTCCCTAATGAGTTCCATTTCCCTTGGTTGTACTAATTTGCTTCTGAAACAGATTTTTTACTTCTACTCTTTTCCTGAGTTGATCTATATCAGATCAGTCATTGTCTCATATCTAATCACTCCCTTTGAGGGGTGCCTGGGTGGCTCAGTCGCTTAAGCCTCTGACTTCGGCTCAGGTCATGATCTCATGGTTCGTGGGTTCAAGCCCCATGTCAGGCTCTGTGCTGACAGCTAGCTCAGAGCCTGGAGCCTGTTTCAGATTCTGTGTCTCCCTCTCTTTCTGACCCTCCCCTGGTCACGCTATCTATCTCTCTCAGAAATAAATAAAACATTTTGAAAAATTAATCACTTCCTTTGCATATTAAGTTTTATTGAAATGTTATAAAGTCAGTGAGAAAATGTAGATAATTTTAACGATAATAGTAACTAGTATTATTATCATTATAATTAACGATTGAGTTCCTACTGTATACTAGGTATTGCTTTAGGATACATATATGTTTTCCCTTAATCTGACGCTATTAAGTTAGAATTTAAGGTCACAGATGAAGAAAATAAAGCATATATAAGTTAAGTAACTTGCTTAAGGACACACAGCTAGTAAGTAAATAAAACTAGGTTTCTAACAGAGGTCTTAATGATTACAAATCCTGTGGTTGGCCATATTGCCTTTTGAGAAGTTCAGCGTAACAAGTGCTGTTTTTATATTATAAAACTATAGGCATAGTTTCTTTTCCCATTTTAAAAGAGTCATTATTCAAAGAACAAAAATTTAGTGTCAGTTTATATTCTTGTGATGCTTTTCTTTTTAAAAAAATCGTATGTGTGGAAGTACTTTGTACATTATAAAGTCCTAGATAAATATAGCTATAAATAAAATTGTCATAATGAATTTGAGGCACCTTTATTATGACCTTGTCAATAAATATGGCATTCTTATACCCAAAAAAAAGGTGTGTCTTACTCTGTGTAACAAAAGTTTTCCTGAAAAAGTATAGAATTATAAATATTTGTTTAATTTTAAAAACAATACTATTTTCAGTGTATAAAAGAGCTTATTATTTCTGGGTGAATCCTATAACAAAGTAAAGAATTAGTTTGTAATGTGACTAATTGCCTAATTATCTGCTTTCAATCTTAAATTTTTTAGCACGAAACTTTTTAAAGCAAGATTCTCTTAAATAATGTCTACTGACATCTAGAATCTCTTGAAATAATTGCCACAAGACATCATGGAAAACCTACTGACATACTTTTGAGGTCATAAACCATCATAATTAGAGCTACACATTACAGAATCCTAGCTTTATGTTAATCTATAACCTGAACTATTATCTCTACACAGTGATGTACACTAAAATATTGACAACCAGTCTTACTACATTAGGAAAAAAATTAAGTCCCTGTCTATAAATCAGCTCAAGTATTTTATGGATGCTGTGAACACATATACACGCACAATACTTAATTATGAAAGACCAGGTGACTTCTGTATTCTCTCTCATCCTCAAAAAACATCTAATTCTCTCTATTAAAATGGGATTTTTCAGTTCTTTTCTAAAAACCCAATAACAACTTTTAAATTTTTGTTGGTAATTAATTCTCATTATAGGACACCCATCACTTTATAAGACTAAATTCCTTATGCTGCATTCATTATTTTTATTAGCCATTTATTTTAACCTTCTCAAAAATACTATTCCTGCTTCATACAAAGTTATGAAATATATGTATTATGTATATATCTATCTGTATACATAAAGAAGCACATACAGGCATTGTGCTAATGAGTTAAAAGTCATGTTGTTAATCCATAATCTCTACATGATCACAAACTGCATTCTTTACTTTAGACATAGCATTCATTAATAACAATCATGTCAGTAGGGGACAGAATTTGAGTGGAAACATGGTAGAAAGCAGCTGGGGAAGTATAAAAATAGGTGTCAGAAGTAAGCATAAAAATAAGAATTGCTTAGGGTAGACATTCTACAATTTCTTTGGACAAGTAAAGATTACCTATCTAGCAATCTTGATTCAGATCCTTAAAAAAGTGCAAACTTCTGATATAATGATCATATAGAGTCAACTGTTCAGTTGCATGCCCAAAGTCTCATTATACTGAAAGAAGAATTTCTGATAAAGTCATGGTTTGCTTTGCTAATAATTTGCATCCTCAGTAGATGAAAGAAATGATAGGGAGACTAGTTATATGAACCTAATTTTATTCAACAAGTGAGAACTCCTCCTAGAGTTTAAAAAAAAAAAAAAGAACCCTGGAAGAAAGTAGTCATTTAATCTTAGAGCTTAAAATATCCAAGAATGATGAATATTGGACATAATCAGACATATGCCCTACAGCTACCTATCCAATAAGTTAGCTCCTTTAATTAAAATTAAATAAAACTAAAGATTCAGTTTTCAGTTGTACTAGCCAGTGGCTACCCTATCAGACATCACATTTCCATCATTGCAGAAAGATCTTTTTAGCAGTGTTATCCTGGGCTTCACAAACACAGATTTTTAAGTATTTAGATTAACGATAAATAGAACTTTAGGGACATCATCTCTAAAAAGGTAGCTCAAGAAAAATAGGAGGACCTCCTGGGGCGCCTGGGTGGCTTAGTCGGTTAAGCGTCTGACTTTCGCTTAGGTCGTGATCTCGCGGTTCGTGGGTTCGAGCCCCGCGTCGGGCTCTGTGCTGAATGCCAGCTCAGAGCCTGGAGCCTGTTTCAGTCTGTGACTCCCTCTCTCTCTGACCCTCCCCTGTTCACGCTGTCTCTCTCTCTCCTAGAAATAAATAAAACATTAAAAAAAAAAAGAAAGAAAAAGAAAAAGAAAAATAGGAGGACCTCCAAAATAACACTAAAATTGCAACTGACATATATTACATTGTATTGTTATTGGCTTATTTCTATATTGCATATTGGATTATGTCTTTCTTTTTAACTGAGTCTGAAACATACTAAGTACATTAATAGGAACTTAATTGATTAATAAAATTTAAAAATTGTCAGGGAAAAGGCTAGGAGGATAAAGAAAAACAAATAGGGATCTATTTGATTAATTTTAGATAATGAATATAAAAGATACAAGAATGGGCAGTTTTGAGGGAAAAATAAAAGAGAGACTTGTAGGATTTTGATGTTCTGTTAAGAGATTACTAAAAGAGATAATGGGAGGGATTGAGGGAGAGAAGAATGAATTATTTAATTTTTTTCTCTGTCAATAAGAATGAACTTTAGATAAGAAAGGACAAGAATAAAATAAACTACTTTCAAAAGTACTGTGATATTTTGCAGCTGAGCTTATGTTAACTCCATCTGTAGTTGGGCTTGAGGAATTAACATGTTTTTTTAGAAAATATGCAGATTCGGAGAGGTGCCAGAAGACTGAATAAAAGGAAAAAAATCATTCCCAGTTTTCCAAAATGTTAAGTGTTCATTGTGAAATCCATTATTTGAAAGTTACTTTTGTAAACACTTGGAAAAGGAAATTTTGATCACTAGGAATAAATGCAAGTTCACAAAGAACAAAGACCCTCACTTCCTTTCCTGATGGCATTATTTTAGAAGAATTCTATAAGAGTATATTTCAGACTTTCAGTTTTCCTTGTTTAAGATAAGATGCTAAGAAGCAGATCAGAAAGCTGCTAAGAGCTAAATAGAGCTTTCCACGTTCTTATAGTGTTAGGAAGACAAAAATTGGAGTTCAAGAGCTGTCAAAGAAATGTGATCTAGGAGATAAGGTGAACCAGATGTAATCTGGGCTTTACAAAGACAACTATCTTGCTTTAAATCAACTTATTCACTTACTGGATTGAGGTGATCTGCCCTTGTTTTGCCTTTCTGCATTAGATGATACAGTACATTTTTGTCAGAGGAAAATATAATCATCCAGAGCCTCTAAAACTTAAAAGACCTGACATTCGTTTAATACTTTCCAGGAATAGCAAGAAACAGGACCAAACAAGAGGGTAAAAAGAAAACAGACATTAGAAACAGACTCACAATAAACCAGATACTGGAGTTGTCAGAAATAGCTATCTACCCACAAAATGATACTTTGGAAAACAAAAGAAATGCATCTCACAAAAAAAAGAATCAAATATATTCTAGAACTGAAAAACATAATAACTGAAATTAAAGCACCTGTAACTAGATTTAACAGCAGATTGGAAATACATGAAGAGAGGATTGTTAAAGATCAGTTAAAAAAAAAAAAGCCAAAGCATAAAAAGATAAAAGGATGACAAATATACAGTGTAAAATACATATGAGACATATATCAAAAATGTCTAACATAAGTGTAATTGGAATCCTCCAAGAAAAGAAGGATTGTAATAAAAGTAATATTTAAGCTGATAACAACAGTTTCCCAAAGATAGAAAAGATATCAAGCTGCAGATAACCCAAGCACAGTATATACAAAGAAGAGCATACCCACCTATGCACATCTGTAAAACTGCTTAAAGTGAAAGATGAGGAGAAAACTTAAAGGAAGATAAAGAATGATGTATTACCTGACAGAAGCAATAATAAGACTGACGGCTGACTTCTCAACAGAAATGATGGGGACCTAAAACAAATGGAATGACATCTTTAAAATACTGAAAGTAAAGAACTGCCAATCTAGAATTCTATACTCAGTGAAACTATCCTTCAAAACTGAAGATGAATTAACTTTATAGACAAACAAGAACTGAGAGAACTTATGAGCAGCACATCTGTCCTAAAATACCAAAGGGAATTCTTTAGATAGAAGAAAAGCATTTGCAGAAGGGAACGTGGAAATGAAGGAAGGAACAAAGAGCAATGCATAAGCATATATGTTGGTATGTTTAAATGAATTTCAGCTGCACAATAAAATAACTAAAATATCTTGTGAGGTTTAAAATACATTAACAATTAAAATGCATGTTAACAATAAACACAAAAGGTGAGAGGGAATAAACAAAGTGAAAATAAAGTTCTAATATTGCCTGGGAACTGGTAAAAGCAGTAATTTATAATAAATAGACTATAGTGAGTCAGGGATACATGTTGTAATGTTTAGGGTAACAATAGCAAAATAATGTATTACTAATAAGCTAACAGGAAAGAAAATGGAATAAGAAAAAAATATTTTATTAACTTCAAGGGACACAAAAAAGGAGTGGAAGAACATAAATCAGGGAGAACAAGTAGGAAACAATAAGGTGATATATATATATATATAATTTAAAGTATATCATGGGCACCTGGGTGGCTCATTCAGTTAAGCGTCCAACTTTGGCTCAGGCCATGATCTAGCGGTTTGTGAGTTCTAGCCCCTCGTTGGGCTCTGTGCTGACAGCTCAGAACCTGGAACCTCCTTCTGATTCTGTGTCTCCCACTCTCTCTGCCCCTCCCATGCTTATGCTCTGTCTCTCAATAATAAATAAAAACATTAAGTTTTTTCAAAAAAGTATATCAGTAATAACATTAAACATAAATGGACTCAATTCTGTTAAAGACAAAATTATTAGATTGGATTAAAGATAGGAGCATAATGTATCAAACAACAACAAACAAAGGGGGGAGGGTAAAATCCCACTAAAAAAAACAGTTGAAGGTAAGATTTTAAAAAATCCAGCTATACCAAAATATAACTAGAACAGCTATATTACCATTGGACAAAGTAGATTTTAAGGCAAGAGATAAAGGTGTATATGTCATAATTATTCAAGGGTCAGTGAAACAATATTTTAATTTGTGTGCAGTTAATAGCATGGTCACAAAATATATGAAGCAAAAATTGACAAAACTAAAAAAAATATGTACACAGATTCACATGAAAACTAAAAAAAATATGTACACAGATTCATATGTTGATGTAAGACTTTAACACATCTTTCTCGTCATAACTGATAAAACAAATACAGAGCAAACAAAATAATCAGTAAGAATATAGGCGATCTAAAAAACATAATATCCAACATAATTTAGTTATATGTGAAACACTGCATCTAACAATGGCAGGATTAATTCATTTGAAGTACACATTTGCCCATATTGACCATAAAACAAGTCTGAAAAAAAAGTCAAAAGGTTTAAATCATTCAAAGTAGACTATGATGACAGAACTCTGGAAAGCAATAATAAGAAACTAAAAATCAGCAGTAAGATAACTAAAATTTTTGTGAATCCTCAGAGGTCTAGAACTTAAGCCATAAATGTCTGAATAATCTATAGGCTGAACAGAAAATTATGATGTGAATTGGGAAATATTTTGAACCAAGGGAAAATGATAATATGACATGAAAACCTGATAATTGCATCTAAAGCTATGCCTAGAGGGAAGAGTGTAGCCTTTAAATAAATGTTTGTAAAGAAAATTAGGCTGGAAGTCAATGGTATAAATACCTTTTCGGAAACTTAGAAAAGAAAGGAAACCCAAAGAAAATAGAAGGAAGAAGATAAGAACAGAAGATAATTGAAATCAACTAATAGAGGAAATAAACAGCAGAATGTCTTCTCAAGTCCACATGGAATTTCAAAAAGATAGACTATATGTCAAGCCATAAAACAAGTCTTAATTTGTAATTATACAAAATATATCCCCTGAATACAGTGGTATTAAGTTAGAAACCCATTATAATAAGATGCCTATAAAATAACCAGGTATTTGGAAATAAGCAATACTTTTAAATAGTGTAAGTGCCCAGGGAAAAATCAAAAGAGAAATTGTGTTTTTAATCTCAAATAAACGAATAAGTGAATACACATCTTATTAAAGTATGGGATGCATCTAAAGCAATCCTTAGAGGGAGATATATAGCTCTACATAGCTATGTTAGGGGAAAAAAAGTGTAAAATTTATTATCAAAGATTCAACATTGTGAATCTAGAAAGATTACAAGCAAATTAAACCCAAAGTAAGTAGAAGAAAGGAAATTATAAAATTGGTAGTAGAAATCAAAGGAAAATCAACAGACAGAAGTTGATTCTTGGAAAAGATAAATAAAAATTATTTATAAAAGACTGACCAAGAAAAAAGGAAAGAAAACTAAAATCACCAATATCCCAAATGAAAAAGAGACATTACTAAAGTTTTGACAGGCAAATGTAGGATAATACCAGGATATTATGAACGCCTTTGTTCTGATCAATCTGATAATTAAGTTGAAATGGATAAATTCCTTGAAAAACAAAACTTGTAAAAGCTGACAAGAAACTGAAGATCTAAATCATTTTCTTAAAAATCAAATTTATGATTAGAATATTGCCCACAATCTGCAGCCCCAGTAATTTCACTGGTGTATATATCCAACATTCAAGAACAAAATAATAGCAATCTTACACACTTTTTCAGCGTATAGAGGACACTTTCCAACTCATTCCATAAAGCCAACAAGACCCAGTAACAATACCAAAGCCATTTCAAGAAATTATAGACCATTATCTCTCATGAGCATGGATTGAAAAATCCTTACCAAAAAAACAGTAGCAGGTCAAATATGCAATATATTCATATACATATATATGATTGATAGTTTGGTACTTCAATAAATCAATCATGACCAAGTAGTGTTTGTCCCAGGATAGCAAGGTTGGTTTAACATGAAAATCAGTCATGGCAATTCACCATGCCAATAACTTTAAGCTGTTAATTTGTTTCAATAGAGGCAGAAAAGACATTTGACACAATTTAACAACCATTCATGATTTTAGAACAGTTCTTAGCAATTTAGCAAGAAGGAAACCTTTTTCACATGATAAAAGTATCTATCTGAATGATAAAAGACTGTGTTTTTTTCTCCCCTAAATTCAGGAACAAGGCAATGATTTCCCCTAAGATTGAAAGCATGGCAACAATGTGCATTCTCACCACATACCATTTCTATACAACAGGGTAATAGATGTTCTCACCAATAAAATAAGGCAAAGTTAAAGACGAAATTAATAGACATGGTTACTGGAAATAAAGACGTGAAGCAATCTATTCATTAGATTAGTAAAAAATTCTAAGTTACCTTTTTATAAACTATGTTGTATGTACAAAAGCCTGGGAGGGTAAATAGATTAATATCTTAGTAGTATCTGGGTATAACATAGTATGACTGGAAGTAAAAGCAAGAGACCGGTAATAGTGATTACCAATAGAGGGTAAGGTTAGAAACTCATGCCTAGAGGAGGGACTGGAGAGAGACTGTCTACTTTCCACATTACTTAAATTATTAATATTTTTAAAATATTTAATATTTTACCTATTCAAAAATAATTTACTTGAAAAACACTAAAAGTTGTCATTGCCCTGTCAATGTGGTAAATTATGAGCATCTCTCAGTTACTATAGCCTTCCTCTCAGTTCCCATAACTCTCTACACCAACCAGGATAGAACTCTTTAGAAGATTATAGATCCTATGCAACATGATCATTTCAGAATTACACATAAAATTTTTAAGAAAACTTTTCAAGAATCTATTATGAACTGCATTGAGATAAGCTGCAGTTTAACTTTTGATTACTGATAAGTTGCAATCTATCCACCATGGAAACATATTAAATGCTTTTTCATTAAACTTTTTATATGCATCACTGTTTAGTAAAGATTGAATGTTATTTCCTTCTTCTTATTTCTCTCAAATACCAACCACTACAGTGAAGTAACAGTAACATAGCAACAATAAAATACAATGTTATTTAATGCTTATGTGCAAATGCAATGCTAAATTCTTTACATGCATTGTTTTAATATTTAACAGCCATAATTCTGTCAAGAGATAGATGGAAAAGATAAGAGGTTAAAGGCCTGGTTCAGATTCAGATTAAAGAGCCGTTCCTCACATAATCATTAAGTCCTTGTACTCTGCAGTTTGGTACACTGTACCACTTGAGAATCTTGTTGCAGAATGTGTGTGTGTGTGTGTGTGTGTGTGTGTGTGTGTGTGTGTGTGTGTGTGTGTGTGTGTGTGTGTTATAAAGAAAACTCATAAGTGAAGGTTTTGGAGATTAATGGATGAAGAGCAGCAAAATTTAGAACATGGTTACATGCTCATATATAAATAGAGACCAGTTCCAGGTTAACATCATGCATTCAAATAGAAATTTGTACAGATATACAGACTAGAGCAAAACTGTCTTTGTCTTTTGTTTAAATGACAGAAGTATAAAATTGTTTTAACCTGAATTATCAAAGTAATTTGAACTATGTCCACCTAACCAAGGAAGTGATAAATTCCCTTTATGTCTGACTGCTATTTCTTGCTCTGTTTTTCTTTATTAATCTTTTAAGGCTATTAATAATATTTCTAATATTTTATCAGTTCTGAATCCAGCCAATAGGCTTTTTCACTGTTTGTTCATTTTTATCCATTGCAAACATGCACTAATCCACACCGGTAATTTCAGCATTCTGAAAATGTTAGAAAACCACAGTAATCGTTACCCTGAGAATTCACCAGCGTGAACATTATCAGGCCTGCTTAAGCACCCAGATGATTCCATCTGCTCTTTAGCATGGTATTTTATGATAGCACCAAGAATTCCCTCTGTCACAAATACCTGGACCAGGAGGCACTGTATTGCATCCCCAAATTAGGAGTAGCTGTGCTTTTGGCTTCCGAGCTGTAGACAGCTTGGTGGGGGACAGGCACCAAGTTGCCGCTGCTTTCCTCAGCCTCAGACCTAGAAGGGCCTGTCTCGGTGCTCGTCTCGGTAAACCCTGGTAGCTCACTGCAACAGGAGCCCCCATCTGAGACTAACAAAGTAAAGATGGTTTCTGAAAACCTCCTGTACTATAAAACATTATGCTGTGGCTCTGAATATACTCCTCTTCGTATATTCTCTCTTCTCTCCCCTCCATATCCGTACCCTTGTTTCCAGTTTCCATTAGAAATGCTATTTGGGCAGCAAATTTCACAGATTGGATCCATCTCGATGCTGCCATGCAAAGAAAACACATCTGTCTGACTCTTCATTTAAAATAAGGAAAAAATTGAAATAGAAAAAGGCTGTAGTCGCTCTGAGCTATTTCCTAATGAGCCAGTTTGTCCCATGAGCTGTACTGAGGAGCTTCTTCTCCTCGGTGAGAACTCTTTATGCATATTAATATTATGCATGTTTTCCATGTGACTCCTTCTGACTTGCCCTCACCCCATCCTTTGAATTCATTTAAATAAAAATAATTTATGTGGACATTCCTTCAGTCAGGATTTTCTCTCCCCTTTTCTTAAAGACATTCATAATATTTCGTTGATGCATTGCATCCAAACCGAGTCGTTATGCTTTTGCATATCATTAGGGCTTTATAAAGAACAACAGCGACATCTGCATGTGCCGCAGCACCAAGGAGATAGGAAAAATACCGAAAACAAACTCCGTATTGGCTTGGAGGCTGTCTGGCTCTCTGTCTCCCCAGCAGCTCCTGCCACCACTATGGATAGGAGTAATTGTACAGTGTAATCACATCATGCCTCATCTGAATATTCATAGCAGAGACAAAGCTTTGGAGGATAAGGGAGGAGTGGGGATAATTTAAATATAAAACAGCATCTCATTTCCAAATCAGGTTGTGCCAGTTAGACTGTGCACCAGGATTCAATATTAAGCCAACATTGTTTTACAGTTTGGAAATTGGAAGTAAAGAAGATGATGGAAGAGAGAAGAGACTTGATAAAGAAGGGGTGACATTATATTCTCATTCTTGACCATGGAGAAACAAAACAACGACAACAACAGTGACAGAATAAAAATACTTAAAGTGATATTTGAAGAGTCACCAACAGTGGCTAACCAGCTGCTGTTTTACCAGGAATGAAATAGCCTATTGAGGGAGCTTTAAAAGCTCCCAATTAATATGTTGTGCATGTATTAGATCTACAAAGAACTCACTGTATTCCTCTCTCCCCACAAATCCGCCCCCCCAGTACACATATATTCCCTAACCACCACCTTTCTTTCCTGTCGGGTGCAGGAGAAAAAGATCATAGCTACAAAATAATTGACTAATCACTTCAAAAGTGACAACATCCCCCTTTAAAGAAAAGGACAAAAACAAACACATACAAAAAGGTGACTGTTCATTAAGGAAGGGATAAATTACCGATGGCTTCTTCATTCTCTTTAGTTCATTACCCCCCAAAAGAAACAAATATAATCCACATGTTAATATTTCTTGTCTTCATTTTCTTTTGTTTTAATATGATGCTCTTTATTGTTTTTTTTAACTGTTGGTATTTGTAGAAGCCTCTGCCACTGCATTCCCCAAAGAGCTACTAGTTTCAACCCACTGGAGTTTATATTCCTTTAATTGTCTAGTGCAGGAACATTTCTGCTGTTTTTAAAAATATACCGCTCTGCAGGAATTGGAAGAATCCAAGGTTGTATCCAACTTCAAAGGTTTCCAAGTCATAATGATTTTAGCAAAAGTAGAAGACAGATCATGGAACAAGTCCCTGTTTGAAGATAAGCATCATAGGGACCTTTTTTTCTTCCCTCTCTCCCCAACTTTGTACTTCTCCTGGCTCTGAATGCCCTTCGCTAACACGGTTTAATGATATGCAAATGAAATATGCATAAAACCATTCTACTGTATGATGATTAAACACTGGAGACATTAACAGCGGAGGCTTCACTCTTTGTAATAATCCTTCCCGACCATCCACTTTGATTGCGGAGTTATGGAAACCCATAGCAGTTGGCAGAGAGAGTGAAAGAACAAGAAGGAAGGAAAGACGCAGGGACACATCACCCATCTCGGTGCTTCTCCCACTCCAGGAGAGGTCCCCCCCTTTGTACTGCGTTCCTATTGCTGTCTTTTGTAATCCATCCATGCAGTCGCACCAGAGCGATTAACGGAAAAAAACCTCTTTTCTCTTAATGTTTCAAAGCTCATTAGCCAAACGATTATTCCTCATTAACAGCGAAAGCTCATTCATTAAAAGGAAGAATATGCCCAAAAGATGCCAGCGCGGTTAATCCTGAGTCCCGTACTGGGCTGTAAATCCCATACTACTTGTATATTCCATGCGAAAGGGACACGCGCCAATCCACATTTTAAAAAAAGAAAGAAAGAAAAAGAAAACAGTTTGTGTGTTTTGTAAAATCCACAAGAGCAGCAATTAATATTCCCATAGAATGACTTTATTTATTTTTTTTTTTATGTCTCTCCCTTTTGTTTCCAGCGCCTGCCCCTGGCTCAGCGCCTGGTGCCAACAGAACACCTTTCAGGATCCACAGCAACGCAGACAACGTAAGTACCAGCTGTTTCCTGAAACCTTTTTTCAGATTTTTTTAAACGACCACCTAAAACATAGAAAGAGACAAGCCTCTTTCCCCTTCTTTCCCCTTCTTCTCCCCTGCGTTATGCCACCAAGGTTTCCTAAGTAGCACCTTCCAAATCCCTCTGCCTTCAAGTTTGTGCATGTCTGTGTGGCATCCCTCCTCCTCCTTCACTCCCATAGTGGATCTTGTAAAAGGGCTTCAGATCGGCCCCATTCATCTCCCTGGTGATAGCAGTGAATGTAGATAAATCTCTGACTGCCTGCTTGCTGCTCGAGTATGATTTTTATTTTGTCTTCTGTATATACCTGGGTCAAAAAGTGGGATTGTATGCACACACATACATGCACATACATACATTTCCTTCTCTCTCCTTCTCTGTCCTCTCCTTTTTCTCACACACGCATACATCCCACATATGTGTATATATGCATAAACATACATACCTATATACATACCCATACCTATAACACAAAAATATCTACATATCTAAATGTTTAATTTGTCTGAAAATAATGTGCATTCACATACACATACAGCCTGACAACTGTGTCTATATGCATTCGAGGTGCCTATCTTTTAATTTATACCCATCTATGTCTCCATTTAAATATTCCCTCTCTTCTCTCAGCAGAAGCTGTGTGCAATTGCAATCCAAGATTGTACAAGCTGTATTCTTTCCATATGATTTCTATTTGTAGATCTTTATGCTCCCTTTCTCTGCCTTCTTCCGAGCTGTAGAATTGGCACCTTTCCCCGAGGTTTTCCGAATGGCAAGGGGCACCGGCTGTGGCATGCATTCACGCCGCTTCCTATGGCATTTCTCTTCCGATGTCTGCTTTTTCTCTTTGTTTGTTGTTGACTAGGCTGAATGGTAGGTTTTTTTTAAATTAATTATAAACGAAGTTGAATAGCAAACAAACCAACAGCTTGCCCAAAAAGGAAAAAAAATAGCCCGACACAAGCACCTTCTGCTGCAACAGATGCCCAGATCACCCCTGGCATGGGCACATGGGCACACGATTTTGGCAGTTGTTAATTTTTTCTATTTGTTGCTGTATTTGTTGTTTGTTTTCTTTATTTCCTTTTGATTTTTCAAGGAGTCCAAGATCCCGGCCTCTGCTTGGAACGGAACAGTGTCATGGCGGAGACGACGGCCTTTGTCTTGCTGGGTGTGAAAGCATCCGCTGTGCTGGCTCCACTGCGGCAGAATCAAGTTTAAAGGAAGAAAGTGATTAAAGTCAGCTTTGTGTCTCTTTGGTGTGGAAGACCCCCAAACCCCAAGTAGCCGAGTCCCTGGGTCCGAGGAAGGGCTCATAGTTGGAGCAGCCTAGGCTGTAATCCTGGCACTTGCGCCTTCGGTTGCTGCTTGCTGTTCGCTCCTGGGGGTCTGGATAATCTCCCTTGGCTTTACCGCACTGTCTGGCCCGCATACAGGGCCCTCGTAACATATACCCGCTGCTGCTATCACACGAAACTGTGGCGTTGCCCCTGAATGGATGGCACTGTGCCAACTCTTCTGCCATCCGCCCTTGCAGCTTTTTTCTTTCCTCCCTCCCTCCCCTTCTTCTCCTCCTCCCGTCGACTTGACGTTAATTAACACACGGGTTAATTGATTTTAAAAGCCGAAGAATTACAGTTAACTTTTCCCACAGGGTACAGACGCCAGCCGCTTGGCACACTCTGCCTTTCACACTGGTGCAGGGGGGCAGGGAAAACCCGCAGCAGAACTGGCAACTGCTGAGGGAACGTTGCCTGCTTATTGGAGTAGAGCCGATAGAAGTCGACGTGGTACTGCCTCATCCTTACAGTATATAGAGCCATTCGATATTTTGTTAAATAATCAAACACACCCTGTCTCTCTTCTCCCTTCATCTTTCAAACCAGGAGACCCCTTCAAGAAGTTCTTATGGGGAAAAAAAATCCTTCCCTAGACGATTTATCTCATCCATAATATGTGTTTTTTCCCCAATAATAAGAAAATACCGTAAGACTTTTTTTTTTTTAAAGTTACAGGAGGAAGCCTACCCCTTCCCTAAATATCACATGTGAAGAAGATATTTTTTAAGGAAAAAGTTCCATAAAGTTTCTTTCTCTGTGTCTCACTGTTTTGTTTTGTTCCCATTCCTCTTGACTCAGATGGGTTATTTATGGTGAAGGATTTCACTAAGAGAGTAGGTACACTGTAATTAAGAACAAAATTCATATGAAGGCTCTTTCTGTTTGTTTGTATGTTTGTAGATTTTGCTTTCTGTCCCCTTTACCCCTTTCCCTGTAGAAAATGAAAGCAGTTGATACTGTAGTTGGGAAGGAGACAGGCAAAGCTGGAAACTTGATGCTTTCACCTTTTCATGCTTTCATTTTATTTCATTTTGTTTTTTAAAAGCATGCAGCAAGTGAAGCGACAAGAGGAATCCATTATGCAAATCATGTCACTTTGCATAATGTCTCATGACTAGACTATGCAAATGAGCTGTATAATTTATGAGTGCCAGTGTCTGTCTAAAAGTGTTTCACATAATTTACAAACTGAGTCTGAGAGACATGGGGAAGGCAGCTCCTCCAACACTGTCACCAAGGAAGCTCTGTATGTTTTCCTATAAGTGCTTCCTGGTAATTTTGTCAAGGACTATTTTTAAAGAAATTAAGATTACAAATATTCATGAAAGATAAAGATTTTCCTTTCACTCTCTTCACTCAAATTCTTTGCCTGAAAATTTACCAGAAACTATTAGATTCTAAAGCATTAATTTTTGGATTCAATTTGAGGAGAAAAAAGTTGAGTCAAACTTTTGCTATTTATGTATGGATTTTCCTTTCAAAAGCAAGGAATGTCTTAGAGAAACAGACATCTTGTCCATTTATCTGGAACTTTGAAGGCAATAAACTGAAATTTCTCATTTTGTTTGGTTTTGTATGTGCCCTGCACCATGCAGCATTTTATATAAATTATATTTTCTTAGTTGTGTTAGACATATAATATGGAAGCCAGATGCATTTAACATTCTTCTGAAGGTATAATTTTGCTTTCAAAGATGTGTTCACAAGAGAAATGCCAGTCATTAAAATCCAGGTCTAAATTAATTAAGTCCTCTGAGTTGGCAGCTGCATGTCTCATTTCAGTAGCTTTTTTGAGGTGATGATTCTGAACGTTTGAGAAGTCATAACATCTCTGATAATCTCAACTAATCTGCCCTTATATTTTTCATTTCAGTCATAGAAAGTTCTGTAAAAGAGAGATACAGGTTGCCATGAAGATGTACATCAGGAGGACCTGAGCTTTCGAGAGCATGTCAGAAAAGATTTTCTGAAGAAAGTGAATTCAAGGTGAATACTGAAAGCTGAAGAGAAATTAGATAAAAAGAGGGAGAAAATATTTTCCATGTAGAGAGTGTGTTCAGTGAATACTGAGACAACGAGATCATGGATACTTGGAAGAACTAAAATAAAACCAGTGTGGCTAGAGTATTGTGGACAGTGGGTCATTATATCATACCAGGAACAGATTAGAAAGTAAGCATGTGAAGAGGTCACTTATTCATTGTCTGCATTTATTTGCTGGTCTGTGGTCTCTTATGTCACTATTAGTTATATATACATGTACTTGGTTAAGTTCACATTGAAAGCTGTCATTCTAGTATGTTTTATAAAATATAATTTTTGATTTTTCAGCTTAATACGTTGAGCCATCAAATTTCTCATTCCAACCTTATGTGACCTCTTCCTTCTCTTTGTGAAATTTTGTTTTCAGGAAGTTAATAGTCAGTTAGAAGTTAAATAGTTTATTTAAGTTAATAAATGATTTTATTTTTTTATTAAGAAAATAAAAATAAGAAGGACACTTCACCCAACAAGAGCAGAATACAGATTCTTTTCAAGTAACCTTGGAATATTCACAAAAACAGACCACTTTCTGGTCTTGAAAAAAAATTAAAAGCGTTGAAGTCAGACAAAATATATTATGTAACCACAAACAAAGTTAACTAGAAATCAGTAACAAAAATTTGGGAAAATCCCAAACTTTTGGAAATTAAGCAAATTTCTAAATAACACATGGGTGAAAGAAGCAGTCACAGGTTAATTAGAAAATATTTCAAATTGAATGACAATGAAAATGCACTACGCAATATGTAAGATACAGCTAAAGAAGTACCTACAGAGAAATCAGATTTAATGCCTTATTTTAGAAAACAGAAGTTTTTAATCAATAATCTCTCCTAAAAAAAAAAAAACTCAAAAAGAAGTAAGGAAATAATAAAGATAAGAGCAATAAACCAATAAAATTGAAAACATTGAGGAAAATCAGTATGCACAAAATTTGGTTCTTTGCAAAGTATACAGAAATTGATAAGCATCTAGCCTGACTGAACAAGAAAAAGTGAGAAGACACAAATTATCAGAACCAAGAATGAAAGAAGGGACATTACTAAATATCTGACAGATATATGGATAATAAGGGATAAGTAAATAACAACTTTGTCAATAATTTTGATAACCTAAATGAAATGGAAAAATTCCTTAAACAACAAACTACCAAACTGCAGCCAAGAGTAAGTAACCTGCATAATTTTATGTCTATTAAAGAAGTTGAATGTGTAGTTAAAATACTTCCCTGTAAAAAAAAATACCCAGCCCAGATGACATTACTGGCACATTCTACCAACATTTAAGGAAGAAATACGACAGTCCTAAGCAATCTCTTTTAGGGAATAGAAAATGAAGGAATACTTTCCCTCTCATTTTATGATGTCAGCATTACTTTGATGCCAAAATCAGACAAAGGCATTGTAAGAGCAGAGAACTACAAACCAATAACTCTCAGAAACATATATATTTATATCCTCAACAAATATTAGCAAATTGTGTTGAATAATTTGTAAAAAGAATGATTCATCATAACCAAGTCAGATTTTTTTCCAAAAAGCAAAGGTTGGTTCAACATTCTACAATCAATCTGACTCACCATATCACTATATTTTTAATCATCACTTCATTAGATGTATTCAGGGAAAAGCCACAGTACCAATACAGTGTGATAGTGATGTAAGGATAGACTTAAAGATTAGCAGAACAGAATAGAAAACCCAAAAATGAACACAATTTTTTGACAGAGGGTCAAAGACAATCCAATGGAGAGAGAATAGTCTTTTCAATACATGGTGCTGGAACCAAGTAAATAAATAATTTTCCCTATATACAAATATTTTAAATTTTTTAAAATATTTAATTAATATATTATATATAATAATATATATTATATATAATATATATTAAAAATCAATATTTAGATATTTTAAAAAATTTAAATATAACAAAATACAACCCTAGCACTCTACAAGTTCTTGAAGAAAATATAAAATCTTCATGACCTTGGGCTAAGCAAAAGATTTTATAGATGGGAGAAAGAAGCCTGAACCATAATTAAAAAAAGAAAAATTGGACTTCAGCAAAATTGACAGCTTTTGCTATTTGAAAGACATTGTTAAATGAATGAAAAAATAAGCTACATACTAGGACGAAATATTTGCCACCCAGAATTAAGAGAACGATTAATCAGTCTAAACCAAATCAAAGTAACACAGACAATAGAAATGGTAGATGAAGACAGCCATCAAAACTGGATTTCATATATTCACTAAGTTAGAAGAAATCAAGAAAATATTAAATAGAAAAAATCTGTAATTGAACCTGTAGAGACTAAAAGTGCCATGTCTAGGATGAAGAACATCATGTCAGGAAGGGATTCACAGATTAGGTATTTCAGAAGAAAAGATTAGTCAACTTCAAGACTTGTAAAAAGAAACTATCCAAAGTGACACAGAAAGAAAAATAACAGAAACTAATGACCAAAGCATGTATAAGTTGTAGGATAACTTCCTGTGGCCTAATATATGTGTATTTGAAGCCTGTGAAGGACAGATAAAAGGAGTGCAAAAAACATATTCTAAGAAAGAGCTGACATTTTTCTAAATTGATGAAAACTATAAACCAACAGGTACAACTATCTCAACAAACCACAAGCAAAAGAAACATGAAGAAAACTATACTAACACACATACTTAAATTGCTTAACTCAATACCAAGAAGAACAATTTAAAAGTATCTAGGGAAAAGAAGACATAGTATGCATAGAGAAACAAAGATTAAAAATGACAGCAGATTTCTCATTGGAGTTCATGCAAACCAGAAGACAGTGGAGAAACATCTTTAGAGTATTGAAAGAAGAAAATAAAACTATAAACAGCAAAAATACATTTCAGAAATAAAGGTGAAATACAGATTTTTTCAAATGTACAAAAATTGAAAGAATTTATTAGACCTACACAACAACAACTGTTAAAAGAAACTTCAGACAAATGGAAAATTATACCATGTAATGAACAGCTTTGAAAATGGTGATTATGTTGGTAATTTGTTTTAGCTTTTTATTAAAAATATTTAAAGGTGATTGTTTATTTGAAGCAGATATAATAGCAGTATATTGTTTTTATAACACATAAAGTAAAATCTATGACAACAGTAGCACAAAAGCTGTTGAAGAAAATGGAAAAATGAAAGCATTCTATTAGAAAGTTGTTATACTGTACATGAAGCGGTATAATATCACTCAAAGGTAGACTGATAAAGTTGTATACTATAATTTCTTTTAGAAGTTAAAATGGGGGCACCTAGGTGATTCAGTAGGTTAAGTGCCTGACTCTTGATTTCGGCTCAAGTCATAATCTCAGGGGTTACTGAAACTGAGCCCTGTATCTGGCTGTACACAGGTGACACAGAGGATGTTCAAGATTCTCTCCCACTCTCTCTGCCTTCCCCCTGCTCGCACTTGTGCATGTTTTCTCTCTCAAAAACAAAACAAAACAAAAATTTTTTAAAAATCTAAAATGACATTTTAAAAGAGCTATAGTTAATAAGCTAGCAAGAGAAAGTGAAGTTATCAAAAATGCTCCATTAGTTGAAAACCTGTAACAAGATAATAGACGTAAATGTCATCCTCACTAGTCACATTAAATGTAAATAACCTAAGTACCCTAATTAAAGGACAGAGATTGCCAGATTGTGTGGAAAACAGCAAGATCCAAACATCCGCCTACAACAAAACTACTTCAAATAGAAATATTCAAGTAGTTTAGAAGTTAAGAGATGAGAACAGATACATTATATTATTACCAATCAAATGAAAGTTGGAGTATATATATTAATATAAGACAGTACATTTCATTGATCATAGAACCAGATACTAGAAAGATTAAGTCAGCCAGTACTGTATTCTTTTGCTGTCTGTGACAACAAGTAGACCCCAGCTTCTCTTTCAGTTGATGGATTTTGATCTGAGAACTGGTTCTGATCTGGAAACAGCAAGAGGTTATGCCTTTCCATTGAAGTGACTGACTTCATCATTCTGCTCATTCAGTCTCAATCTCTTTTGATTATATGTCATATATATAAAGCACCTTTATTGGCTGACTATTTCCCTTGCCTCTGTAACATCAGGTTCTGTGAGCCATGTCCATAAATCTCTATGGATCAGGTACCCACTGGTTGCCATTTGAAACTTGGTGCCTATTATAGTATTAATTTCCACCATTCTCGATAATTAAATGCTACGACCTAACCTCTACCATTCCTGGATCATATCATTCACAATTAGAGAACGTGTTCTTCTCTAACACTATCGAAGTCCCTACCTCCAGAGTACAGTCACTACTAAGCTACTCAGCAAGGTTGGTTAATGAAGCAAATCCTTCCAGAGAACACAGTAAACTGGCATTTGGTCTTATGTATCATGTCCACCCAGGAAGATCCACTTATCTAAGATTTTTATTGCTTTTTGACTAGTTTATAACACCAGTTATCATGTCTCTATTTTATATGGGTCATCACTCTTCTCATTTCCAAAAACCACCTCATTCGTGTATTAAAAACTGATTCCAAGGGTCCTTCGCAGGGTATTAGGTCTGAGTCATGGGAAAAAATCCCACGTTAAGTCCATTATATTTCACTTCCCTGATCCAGCGCCCTTGGGATTTATTTCCAGGCATATTCTGCCAGTTCCTGCAGTACTTACTAGCCAGGTACTTTCATTCTTTGTTGGCATTAAATCTCTCTCCTCCCTTAGCAGGCCCAAGATTTCTCCAATGGGGTCATTCTGAGATTTGACACTCCTTTGGTGCCTAGGAAATGAAAGGAAGTCAGATTCTGATAAAGGAAAGCATTATAAGGCACCTGCACCTTCTTCATTTGAAACCTCTATGTGGTCATCAACCAAGATAGAGTCCCTATCCTCTAACAAGTGAAAGTAGGTCCCTTTCACAATTCCTAGGGATTGAGGGTAATCTGGTATTCAAAATTCTCAAATGCACCAACTCTAATATTCTTACCTCAGGGCTCAGGGTCCCACTTCTCCAACAGGGCCCTGACATTAGCATAGAAGATTTGACTGAGATGAGAAATCAGCCTTGTCTTTAGCTCTGCCACTATTATAATTAAGTCACATAGCTAATCTTTTTTAAAAATGTTTTATTAAGTTTATTTTGAGAGTATGAGCATAAGTGGGGGAGGGGCAGAAAGGGAGGGAGAGAGAGAATCTCAAGCAGTCTCCCTGCTTTCAGTGCAGACCCTAATGCAGGGCTCAATCTCATGAACCATGAGATCACGATCTGAGCTTGAAATCAAGAGTTGGATACTTAACCAACTGAGCTATTCAGGCACCCCACATTACTAATCTTAAATCATGTTTGCTCTTTGGTTTTTATTCTTTGCTTTCAATTGATACTTAATTGGGGCACCTGAGTGGTTCAGTTGGTTCAGCATCCAACTCTTGGTTTCAGACCAGGTCATGACTTCAAACCCCACATCAAGTTCCACAGCTTGTGATTCTCTCTCTCTCTCTCTCTCTCTCTCTCAAAAATAATAAATAAATAAATAAATATTAAATAAATGTGTATGTATACACACACACACACACACACACACACATTTATTGGTACTTAATTGACCTAAGTCTGCCATTCTCTTCAGTAAATCACTGGTGCTCACCAATAAACACCCAGCTCCACAGTCCTAATACTTAACTCTCTTCATCATTGCTCTGAAATGCAAGAGAAATTACACAGGCTGGTACATTTATTTTCACCTTTATCATATCTCATTCACCATGGGTAAAAATCTTAACCCCTGCACTACTACAACCTGCTAGACTCTAAGACCTCTACTAGACTATGCTTCTAACTATCATTCCTGGTAACAACTGTCCTAGATAGAGTTCCCAAAAGGCAGAGCCTTTATTGGGCAGAGCCCTCATAGCCTCTACAATAGCCCAGTGGTCTATAAATATATAAAAGTTATCTATGTTCATTAGTTATGAAAATTAAAATCCAGTGATATACCACATGTTCCACATGGATTTGAAAAAAAATGTGTATTCTGCAGTTGTTAAGTATATGTTTCTAATAGGTCCAGTTGATATCTGTTTACATTCTGTGTCTTTTCTCACTTGCTTTCTGCTAATTCTGTCAGTTACTGAGGAAGGAATGTCAAAATCTTCAATTATGAGTTGGTACTTTTTTATGTGTCTTTATTCCTGTCATTTTTGTTTCATATACTTGGAAGTTTTGTCATTAGATGCATATGTATTTAAGACTATAATATAAGGGTGCCTGGGTGGTTCAAGCAGTTAAGCATCCGACTTTTGATTTCAGCTCAGGTCATGATCTCACAGTTTGTAAATTTGAGCCCCACATTGGTCTTCACCCTGACAGTGTGTAGCCGGCTTGGGATTCTCTTTCTCTCTCTCTCTCTCTCTCTCTCTCTGCCCCTCCCTTGCTTGCTCTCTCAAAATAAATGAATAAAAACTTAAAAATATATACTTTTTAAATACTGCAATGCATTTTTAGTAAATTGAACCTTTTATCATCATGAAATGTTTTTCTTTGGCAGTATTCCTTGTTTCAGAATTTACTTTGTGTGATATTAATTGATTAATCATGTTTCCATAATCTTGTTTCATTAAAACATGGTTTTCAGTAATGCATTATTAGGGGATAAATTTATTAGGAGAAGCAGGTAACTCGATAACTGAAAACTTAAGACATTAGCTTACTTGGGAGAGGTGGGGTGTTAAGCAAGGGTGACAAATTGGAACATAACACTTAATATTTTATTTTTCTGTCACTAGCAAGATTCAATTTTTTAGCTGGGTAGTGGTAACACAGGTATCTGCTTTATAATGATTCACTAATCATATTATGGGATGCCTGGGTGGCTCAGTTGGTTAAGCATCCAACTCTTGATCTCTGCTCCGGTCATGATCTGACAGCTTGTGAGTTCAAGCCCTGCATCAGTCTCTGTGCTGAGAGCCTACTTGGGATTCTCTCTCCCTCCCTCTCTGCCCCTCCCCTGCTCTCTCTGTCTCTCTTTCTCTCTCTCTCAAAATAAATTAACATAAAACAATAATAATAATTCACTAAGCATATAATTATATATGGTATGTTCCTATATGTTTTATAATTCACAATGAATATTTACAAAAAATTAGCCACATGCTTTGTTACAGAGGAAATTTCAATAAATGTCAAAAACTGATATTATTCAGATTGTGTTTTCTCAGCAACACACAATCATGTTCAAAATCAACCATAAAAGTAATTTTTAAGAACCCATGTGAATAGAATGTATAATTTAAGTAATGGATTATAAACCATAACATTAAATAAATCTCTGTGAAGTTATACTAACATAAAAAATTTAATAATCTGGGGCAAAAGGACAACTCTTTGTTATAGTAAAATTCCAATAAGTAAATGCAGAAAGAATCATGGTAATAGAAAATCACTATTGGCAAATACTACAGAAATAATTTTTACAGGCAATAATTAATCATCCATGGATGCTAAAATTGCTAGGTGGAAGTATGACAAGAAAGAAACTATCTTTTACTTGTTTCTCCATCCTATCTCAAGCTATCTCCTGAGATATGAATTAATTACAAAGGGAAAAATAGAACTTTACTATGGGGAATCCTGGCATCTACCACCTTAAGGACTTGTATCCTGGCATATACCACCTTAAGGGCTTGTATTTGTTAGGCTGTTAATACCCAAATTATTTTCAGGGCTATATTTCACATTTAACTTGTTTTCTTTAGTGTTATTAAAGATGTTGGAGGACAAACCCATTTAATCTACCAATACTTATATGCATTGTTGGAACATGGTTTGTATTAAAACTGAATTTAGCCATTCAAAATTGCTTTTTTTATACTAAACTGAATAATGATATGTCCCCTGGCTAAAACTAAGTAATATTTTATTGTCCTCTTATAATACAGATAATGTTAACCTAAAACAGAACTTAAATCCGTTTGTGCTTCCAAAGTATTTTGAGAATTCCGTCTGACAGCAAAGCTTAAATCAAGGAATAAATATACACTGCTTTTTCTTAATATAGTAAATCACTTTTAACCTCTTCCTTCAGTGGTTGTGGGATATTGCAGTAAAATGCTGAGATCACCTTGGTGTGTTCCCCAAATACCCAGCTTCCTGGCCAGGCATACTGCCTTAGGGTTCAATAAGTAGGTTAATTCTTCCTTCAGGGTTGGCCTGAGGGTTAAAGTTCCTGATGAACCAAGTAGACCCTGCATACAGGAAGAAGGTGAGTAGATAAAGTATATGAGAATGCTAGGGGAGAAAAACAGTCATGTGCAGCTGAAGTCACAAGATGATCTTTATTCTATTTCATATATTTCATGTATTTCTGTTTTCTTGTTTATTCTTTGTTTTTGGTTTACTTTACGGCCCTATTAGAGCCAAGTTCTTTCAATACCTAACAAATGATTATTATGGAAACATCTTCCGATATCTTCACACAGTTGTTTTAATAGAAGTTTTAGATCCTATTCCTCTTTGCCTTTTCATTTATCTAAACCTATGTCCTATTTTACCTCTTTATTAATTATGAATAAAATGAGTTAAGAGAAAAAATAATAACATGGAAAAGTTTAGTTTTAGTTGATATATTTTTTCTATGACATCTCTAATAGTAATAGTAATGATGGTCCCCTTATATGATGGTAATTTATGTATTTTTTGTGTTAGCCATTTTCCTTATTTTGAACAGACTCTACATTTTCCTAGAGAAAAAAAAAAGCAGACTCCATGAATTTAAGTAACTTGCCAAAAGTCATGCAGCCAGTAATCAGCAGAACAAGAGTTAACAGCTACAAAAATAGTTTCAGACTGAAGTCTCTCTGGCTGCTAAACAAAACTTTTTTTTCCCCATGCCAGTATTTCTCAGTCTGGGAATCCTATAAAGGTTGAAGTGTCCCCAGATGTCATCTTATGACAAGTTTTTCATTCTTTCAACACATTTACTGAGTGCTTATTATGTGTGGGATGCTTTTCTAGGCACTTGAAATACATTATGGAGGGGGAAAAAAATGTTGTGGCCCTAATGAGCTTACATTCTCATGGGGATGGAGGATATAAACAATGAACAAAGAGGTAAAACATATATGTTAGAAGGTGAAAGTGCTATAAAAAAATTCTAACAATTTTGAATTGTGCTTTCATCTTACTGTTTATAAATATCTAATATAATAATATGAATAATCTTAATGACCTCCTATAACAAAGTATTGTAATTTGAGAACAAATATTTGTGTTTTCTCACTTTTTTGGCTAGTGAATGCAAACAAACGTCCTGGTGCAACTCAAAAGTAAAGTTGTAATAGTGGTTCAAAAACGAGGGACTCATAGCATGACAACAAAGACACCATGAATCCGAAAGAACATACATTGCAGCAGTGGGTTCCATATTGAATTTGTATCACTATTGTATTACACAGACCTATCTTTGTACCTCCTTGATGTAAATCTAGGGTGTTCAGTACCTTGTTCTAAATCCCAATTATTTAGTGTATATTTAAATTACATGCCTATTTAAATGTATTTTCTAATAAGAGATAACTGTGCAGTGTTAGCAATTATACCTTATTAAAAAAGGCAATCAAAGATTTTTATAAGCAGGAGCTTTTTAAGTATAAATCTGATCATACTGTATTATACAAAGCCTTTAAATTGTGAAAAAAAATTGAGGTTTAGTTTTCATAAAGTACAGAAATATTTAGTGTGAGACACAATAGGTATTAAGGCCATTTTATACAGCACACTTATGTGAAAAGGCAGTGTCCACATTAGTAACATTAAAATTTAAAAATACAGAAACATTAAATGTGGAACCAGACCTGAAGAAAAATCACCCTATATTAAACCCAAAATTAACAACTTAGTTTTAATGAAACAAAATAATTTATTGTTAAATTGTGTTTAAATGTTATTGGTTTTTTAATTGTTTTTAATTTATAAATTTTAGTTTTATGGTCATAGGAGCTTAAGAAAATGCATAGTATCTAATTTTATATTCTGTACATATGTAAGTAATATAACCTTAAGATTCTGTGGGACTATATTTTAAAAGGTTTGCACATTTCTTCACTTGAGAAACACTGCACTATGCAGTACTGTCTCTTAAATAAAACTATTTGATAAATATTGAGTCTATTTGAGCACCTTTAATACACCAGCCAAACTCTTTGCTTGACTGCCAAGTTACCATACAGTAGGGTGTTATCCTCTATAAAAAATATAATCTATATCCTTCTAGTTTCCATTTGTAATGCTATCAGCAAGTATTGGTCATTCAGGTTTAGAATCAGATTCCAAACTATGTTGTCATTTCAAAAATTACAGTTTGGCTGGGAAATTTTTACATAGTAAAATTTTTTTTGCTATATAAAAAAATTACATAGTAATTCTTCCTGTATATATCTGTATAGAAATTCCAGTCATTCTATCCTTCACTGTTTCCATGTTAACATTTTTATAATTCTAAATTCCTGAATTTCTAACTTTCGATTATTAAGAGACTTGATTGAAGTAGAATTAACTGTGTATTTATACATTATATTCAATAAGTAATCCATGTTTCCCAGGCCAGTTTTGGTGAGTATTTGGGGCAGTGAATTAGAGCACATATTTATATCATGGCAAGTTGAATTCAGTATTAGATATGCCTATTAAGAATGTCTTATACCACTCTATTGTGAATATAATTAAAGCCATTGAAATATATGCTTTAGATGGGTGAGTTGTATGGTATGTGAATCAAATCTCAACAAAGTTGTTTAAAAAAAAATGATAACCTTGCAACAGTCTATTTCCACTTACTATCTTTTCCTTTGTAGTAGTATTTTCATATGTAGTACATCTATACACGTTAACCCAACATTTCATTATGTTTCCCTTAGTCATATTATTTTAAATATTAAGAAAAGGAAAATATATTCCCCTTTATATTAACCCAGGTATTTACTACTTCTGGTTCTTATAATTTCTTCCTATAGATATGTTACCATCTAAGTTTCCTTAACCTGAAGAATTTCCTTTAGAATTTTTTTTAAGTTTATTTATTTTGAGAGAGTGTGTGTGTGCATGCGTGTGAGCAGAGGAGGGGCAGAGAGAGAGAGAGAATCCCAAACAGGGTCCACACTGTCAGCTTACGGTCTGACACAGGGTTCTATCTCACAAACCAAAAGAGTTCATGACCTGAGCCAAAATCCAGATTCAGAGACTTAACCCATTGAGCCACTCAGGCATCCCTGCAATTTCTTATAGTACTGCTCTGCTGACAATAGGTTCTGTCAATTTTTGTTTTTCTGAAAATGTATTTATTTTGATTTCAGTTTTTATGAAAAATTTTCCCAGATAGAGAATTCTAATTTGACAGCTCCCACTCTCTCAGCTTCCATTCTCTCCTACCTTCCCTCATTTCTGATGAGAAGTCAGTTGTAATTTGTATCATATTCCCCTTGTTTGTAATGGGTTTTCCCCCACTGTCTGCTTTTCTCTTTTTCTATGTTTTCTACCATTTAATGAGTATGTGTCTAAGCATGGTTTTTTATGTATTTGTATTAACTAGAATTCATTGATCATCTTGGATCTGTAAGTTTACATTTATTTAGCAGTTTAGGAAAACTTAAGCCATTATTTTCTGAAATATATTTTCTGCCACATTTTCTCTGAGAATACAATTAAATATAACTTAAATCACTTAAATATGGTCCCTTGTGTCACTGAGCTTTTGTTCTATTTTTTCCCAATATTTTTCTCATCTTCAGATTCAGATTGAATATTTTCTATTCTTTTTTTTTTTATGTTTTATTTATTTCTAGGAGAGAGAGAGAGAGACAGCGTGAGCAAGGGAGGGTCAGAGAAAGAGGGAGTCACAGACTCTGAAACAGGCTCCAGGCTCTGAGCTGGCTGTCAGCACAGAGCCCGACGCAGGGCTCAAATCCACGAACCGCGAGATCATGACCCAAGCGAAAGTCATGCCTAACCAACTAAGCCACCTAGGTGCCCCGAATATTTTTTATTCTTATATTCTTAATATTTCTGTCTTCAAATTTACTATTGTCTTTATTTTACTATCTGTGATCTGTTTTTCTCATCCAATAAATTTTTCATTTTTGATATTGTGTGTTTCATTTCTGAAATTTCTACTTATTTCTTTTTTTTGATAGTTTGTATTTTTTATTGAGATTCTCCCACTATTCATTTTAATCATATTTTTCCTTTAATCCCTTAAGCATATTTATTTTTCAAAACTTTCTCGTTTATTTTTTTATTTAAGTCTACATGACTTAAAATACAGTGTAATAATGGTTTTAGGAATAGGATATAGTGATTTATTACTTATGTATAATACCCAGTATTCATCGCATTAAGTATACTCTTTAGTGCATGTCACCCATTTAGCCTACCCCCCAAAACCCTTCCAGCAATCCTCAGTTATCTGTATTTAAGAGTTTCTTATAGTTTTCATCCATCTCTCTTTTTATCGTATTTTTCCTTCCCTTCCCCTGTGTTCATCTGTTTTGTTTCTTAAATTCCACTTATGAGTGAAATCGTAAGATATTTGTCTCTGATTGCCTTATTTTGCTTAGCATAATACATTCTAGTTTCGGGGCGCATATGTGGCTCAGTTAGTTAAGGGTCTGACTTTGGCTCAGGTCATGATCTCACAGCTCATGAGTTCGAGCCCTGTGTCGGGCTCTGTGTTTACAGCTTAGAGCCTGGAGCCTCCTTCAGATTCTGTGTCTCCCTTTCTCTCTGCTTCTTTCCCACTCACACTCTGCCTCTTTCTCTCAAAAATAAACAAACATTGAAAAAAAACATTTAAAAAGTATATTCTAGTTTCGTCCACATTGCTGCAAATGGCGAGATTTCTTTTTTTGATTGCTGAGTAATATTCCATTGCATATATATATATATATATATATATATATATATATATATATGGGGGCCAACAGGGTTCGAGAGCTCCCACCACGTCAGTGCCGGGAAAGAGGCCTTAGGTAGAGTCCATGGTAAAGGTCAGAGCCGGGGCTGCGCCCATCTCAGGAGATGGGAGGGGCCGGAGATGTCTGCTAGGGGTCACCTGGCTGAGGTTGTCCTGGGCTTCATGGCCACCCTAAAGGTCAGCCTGTGTTTCCCCTCATAAAGGTGGCAGGTCACAGCCCTCGAGGGTGCTGTGGATATATATATACATATATATATCCCATCTTCATTATCCATTTGTCAGTCAGTAGACATTTGGGCTTTTACCATAATTTGGCTATTGTTGATAGTGCTGCTGTAAACATTGTGTTGCATGTGCCCTTTGAATCAGCATTGTTGTATCCTTTGGATAAGTACCTAGTAGTGCAATTGCTGGGCTGTAGGGTAGTTCTATTTTTAATTTTTTGAGGAACTGCCATACTGTTTTCCAGAGTGGCAGCACCAGTTTGTATTCCAACCAACAGTGCAAAAGTGTTCCCTTCTCTCCACATCCTTGCCAACATCTGTTGTTTTCTGAGTTGTTAATTTTAGCTATACTTACAGTTGTGGGGTGGTATTTCATTGTGGTTTTGATGTGTATTTCCCTGATGACATGTGATGTTGAACATATTTTCATGTGTCTATTAGCCATCTGAATATCTTCTTTGAAAAAATGTGTGTTCATGTCTTTTGCCCATTTCTTTCCTGTATTATTTTTTTGGGAGTGTTGATTTTGCTAAGTTCTTTATAGATTTGAGTACTACCCCTTTATCCAATATGTTATTTGCATATATCTTCTCTGATTCTATCAGTTGCCTTTTATTTTTGTTGATGGTTTCCTTCTGTGTGCAAAAGCTTTTTATTTTGAAAAGGCCGTTTGCTTTTGTTCCCTTACCTCCTGAGACATGTCTAGTAAGTTGCCTAGGCTGAGGTCAAAGAGGCTGTTGCTTCTTCTCCTCTGGAATTTTGATGGTTTCCTGACTTAATTTAGGTCTTTCATCCATTTTGAGTTTATTTTTGTGTATGGTGTAACAAAGTGGCCCAAGTTCATTCTACCTCATGTCACTAACCAGTTTCCCCAGGACCATTTGTTGAAGAGGCTGTCTTTTTTCCAATCAGTATTCTGTCCTGCTTTGTCAAAGATTAGTTGGCCATATATTCGTGGGTGCATTTCTGGGTCCTCTGTTCTATTGACCTATGTGTCTGGTTTTTTGCCAGTACTGTACTTTTCTTGATGATTACAGCTTTGTAATACAGCTTGAAGTCCAGAATTGTGATGCCTCCAGCACTGGTTTTCCTTTTCACCATTTCTTTAGCTATTTGGGGACTTTTCACATTCCATACAAATTTTAGAATTGTTTTTTTCTAACTCTGTGAAGAATGCTGGTGTTATTTTGTTAGGGATTCTTCCAACCCCTGAACATGGAATATTTTGCCATTTCTTTGTATCTTCTTCTAATTCTGTCATGAGTTTTCTGTAGTTTTCAGTGTACATATCTTTCACCTCTTTGGTTAGGTTTATTCCTAGGTATTTTGTGATTTTTGGTGTAATTGTAATTGGAATCAATTCATTGATTTACCTTTCTGCTACTTCATTAATGGTATGTATAAATGCAACAAACTTCTGTACATTGATTTTATATCCTGCAACTTTGGTAAATTCATGTTACCAGTTCTAGCAGGTTTTTGGTGGAGTCTTTCAGGTTTTCCACATAAGGTATGATGTCATCTATGAAGAGTGAAAGTTTGACTTCTTCCTTGCCTATTTAGATGCCTTTTATTTCTTTTTATTTTCTGATTGCTGAGCCTAGGACTTCCAACACTGTGTTGAACAACAGTGGTGAGAGTAGACATCCCTGTCATGTTCTTCACTTTAGGGGAAAGAGCTAAATTTTTCCCCGTTGAAGATGACATCAATTGTGGGTCTTTCATATATGGTCTTTACAGTGTTGAGGTAGGTTCCTTCTATTCCCACTTTCTTGAGTGTTTTTATCAATAAAGGGTACTGTATTTTGTCAAATATTTTTTCTGTATCTATTGAGAAGATCATGTGCACATAGCCTTTCTTTTATTATTGTGGTGTATCATGTTGATTTATTTGCAAATATTGAGCCACCCTTGTAGCCCAGGTATAAATCCAACTTGGTAGTGGTGAATAATTCTTTTAATATATTGCTGGATTTGATTTAATAGTATTTTGTTGAGAAATTTTGGATCGGTGTTCATCAGGGAACTGGGTCTGTAATTCTCCTTTTTCGTGGCATCTTTGTCTGCTTTTGGAATCAAGGTTATGCTGGCCTCATAGAATGAGTTTTGAAGTTTTTGTTTCATTTCTATCTTTTGGAAAAGCTTCAAAAGAACAGTATTAACTCTTCTTTAAATGTCAAGTAGAATTTCCCTGGGAAGCCATCCAGTCCTGGACTCTTGTTTGTTGGGACATTTTTGATTACTGATTTCAATTTCTTGACGGGTTATGGGTCTACTCAAATTTTCTGTTTCTTCCAGTTTCAGTTTTGGTGAATATATTTATATTAGCTGTTTAAAAATTCTTCTAATCCTATCATCTGGATCATGTTATTTTATTTATTTATTTATTTTTACAAATAATTTATTATCAGGTTGGTTTCAATATTACACCCAGTGCTCATCCCCACGAGTGCCCTCCTCCATGCCCATCTCCCCCCTTCCCCCCCACAACCATCAGTCCTCAGTTTGTTCTCAGCATTCAAGAGTCTCTCATGGTTTGCCTCTCCCCCTTTCCCCCACCATTTCCCCCTTCTTCTCCCCCTTGTTCCTCCGTCAAGTTCCTCCTAATCCTCCTACACGTGCAAACATATGATATTTGTCCTTCTCTGCCTGACTTATTTCGCTCAGCATAACACCCTCAAGGTCCGTCCATGTTGCTACACATGGCCAGATTTCACTGTTTCTCGTTGCCATGTAGTATTCCATGGTATAGATAAACCACATCTTCTTGATCCATTCGTCCGTGGATGGACACTTAGGCTCTTTCCATGTTTTGGCTATTGTTGAGGGTGCTGCTATGAACATTGGGGTATATGTGCTCCTATGCATCAGCATTTCTGTATCCCTTGGGTAAATTCCTAGCAGTGCTATTGCTGGGTCATAGGGGAGTTCTATTGTTAATTTCCTGAGGAACCTCCACACTGTTTTCCAGAGGGGCTGCACCAGTTTACATTCCCACCAACAATGTAGGAGGGTGCCTATTTCTCCACATCCTTGCCAACATCTAGAGTTCTCTGATTTGCTCATTTTAGCCACTCTGACTGGCATGAGGTGGTATCTCAGTGTGGTTTTGATTTGTACTTCCCTGATGAGGAGGGATGCTGAGTATTGTTTTATGTGTCTGTTGGCCATCTGGTTGTCCTCTTTGGAGAAGTGTCTGTTCATATCTTCTGCCCATTTCTTTACTGGGTTGTTTGTTTTTTTGGGTGTGGAGTTTGGCGAATTCCTTATAGATTTTGGATATTAACCCTTTATCTGATATGTCATTTGCAGCTATCTTTTCCCATCCCATTGGTTGCCTATTAGTTTTGTGGATTGTTTCCTTTGCCGTGCAGAAGTTTTAATCTTGATGAGGTCCCAATCGTTTACTTTTGGTCTTGTTTCTCTTGCTTTTGGGGATGTGTCAAGTAAGAAATTGCTGTGGTGGGCAAAATAACAATAGAACTCCCCTATGACCCAGCAATAGCACTGCTAGGAATTTACCCAAGGGATACAGAAATGCTGATGCATAGGAGCACATGGACCCCAATGTTCATAGCAGCACTCTCCACAATAGCTAAAACATGGAAAGAGCCTAAGTGTCCATCAACGGACGAATGGGTCTAGAAGATGTGGTCTATCTATTCCATGGAATACTACATGGCAATGAAATCTGGCCATGTGTAGCAACATGGATGGACCTTGAGGGTGTTATGCTTAGCAAAATAAGTCAGGCAGAGAAGCACAAATATCATATGTTTGCACGTATAGGAAGGTTAGGAGTAACTTAACTGAGGACCATGGGGGAGAAGAAGGGGGGAAATGGTGGGGGAAAGGGAGAGAGGCAAACCATGAGAGACTTTGAAGGCTGAGAAACAAACTGAGGACTGATGGATGTGGGGGGGAAGGGGAAGATAGGCATGGAGGAGGGCACTTCTGGGGATGGGCACTGGGTGTTATATGGAAACCAATTTGACAATAAACTATTTGTAAAACGAAAGAAAGAAAGAAAAAAGAAATCGCTGTGGTGAAAGTCAAGGAGGTTGTTTCCTGCTTTCTCCTCTAGGGTTTTGATGGTTTCTTGTCTCATGTTCAGGTCCTTTATCCATTTTGAGTTTGTTTTTGTGTATGGTGTGAGAAATTGATCTAGTTTCAATCTTCTGCATGTTGTTGTCCAGTTCTCCCAACACCATCTGTTAAAGAGGCTGTCTTTTTTCCATTGAATATTCTTTCCTGCTTTGTCAAAGATTAGTTGGCTGTGTACCTTTGGGTCCAGCTCTGAGTTCTCAATTCTGTTCCATTGGTCTATGTGTCTGTTTTTGTGCCAGTATGATACTGTCCTGATGATGACAGCTTTGTAGTAGAGGCTAAAGTCCGGGATGGTGATACCTCCTGTTTTGGTTTTCTTCTTCAATATTACTTTGGCTATTCAGGGTCTTTTGCGGTTCCATACAAATTTTTTTGAGAAGTTTTGAGAAGTATGCTGGTGCAATTTTGATTGGAATTACATTGAATGTGTAGAGTGCTTTGGGTAGTAGGGACATTTTAACTATATTTATTCTTCCTATCCATGAGCATGGAATGTGTTTCCATTTCTTTGTGTCTTCTTCAATTTCTTTCATAAGTTTTCTATAGTTTTCATAATACAGATCTCTTGTATCCTTCGTTAGGTTTATTCCTAGGCATTTTATGGTTTTTTTTTCTGCAATTGTGAATGGGATCAGCTTCTTGATTTCTCTTTCTGTTGCTTCATTGTTGGTGTATAAAAATGCAACTGATTTCTGTACATTGATTTTGTACCCTTCAACTTTGCTGAACTCTTGGATCAGATCTAGTAGGCTTCTGGTGGAGTCTGTCAGGTTGTCTATGTAGAGTATCATGTCGTCTGGGAAAAGTGAAAGTTTGACTTCCTCTTTGCCAATTCTGATGCCTTTGATTTCCTTTTGTTGTCTGATGGCTGATACTAGGACTTCCAGCACTATGTTAAACAGCAGTGGTGAGAGTGGACATCCCTGTCGTGTTCCTGATCTCAGGGGGAAAGCTCTCAGTTTTTCCCCGTTGAGGATGACGTTAGCTGAAGACTTCTCATAGATGGCTTTGATGATGTTTAAGTACGTTCCTTCTATCCCGACTTTCTCTAGAGTCTTTATTAAGAAGGGATGCTGCATTTTGTCGAATGCTTTTTCTGCATCTATCTACAGGATCCTATGGTTTTTATCTTTTCTTTTGTTGATGTGATGGATCACATTGATTGATTTGCGAATGTTGAACCAGCCCTGTAACCCAGGAATGAATCCTTCTTTATCTTGGTGGATAATTCTTTTTATGTGCTGTTGGAATCGATTTGCAAGGATCTTGTTGAAAAATTTGCATCCGTATTCATCAAGGATATTGGTCTGTAGTTCTCTTTTTTTTGCTGGATCTCTGTCTGGCTTGGGAATCAGAGTGATGCTGGCTTCCTACAATGAGTCCAGTAGTTTTCCTTTGATTTCCATTTTTTGGAATAGCTTGAGGAGAATTGGGATTAATTCTGTTTTAAATGTCTGGTAGAATTCCCCAGGGAAGCCATCAGGTCCAGGACTCTTATTTGTTGGGAGATTTTTGAACACTGATTTGATTTCTTCACTTGTTATGGGTCTGTTCAGGTTTTCTATTTCTTCCCGTGTGAATTTTGGTAGTGAGTGTGTGTTTAGGAATTGGTCCATTTCTTCTAAGTTGTCCAATTTGTTGGCATATAATTTTTCATAGTATTCCCTGATAATTGTTTGTATTTCTGAGGGGTTGGTTGTAAGAAGTCCATTTTCATTCATGATTTTATCTGTTGGGTGCTCTCTCTTTTCTTTTGAGAAGTCTGGCTAGAGGTTTGTCAATTTTGTTTATTTTTTCAAAGAACCAACTCTTGGTTTCATTGATCTGTTCATCTGTTTCTTTGCTCTCTATGTTGTTTATTTCTGCTCTGATTTTTACTATTTCTCTTCTTCTGCTGGGTTTGGAGCATTCTTGTTGCTCTGCCTCTAGTTCCTTCAGGTGAGCTGTTAGATTTTCCACTTGCACTTTTTCTAATTTCTTGAAGTAGGCCTGGAGTGCAGTGTACTTTCCTCTTAGAACTGCCTTTGCCGCATCCCATAGATTTTGGATTGTTGTGTTTTAATTTTCATTTCTTTCCATATATTTTTTTAATTTCCTCTCTAATTGCCTGATTGCCCCATTCGTGCTTTAGTAGAGTGTTCTTTAACCTCCATGTTTTTCGAGGTTTTCCAGGCTTCTTCCCGTGATTGACTTCAAGTTTCAAAGCATTATGATCTGAGAGTGTGCATGGTATGATCTCAGTTCTTTTATATTTATTGAGGGCTGCTTTCTGTCCCAGTATGTGATCTATCTTGGAGAATGTGGCATGCGCACTTGAGAAGAAAGTAAATTCCCTGGCCTCAGGATGTAGAGTTCTAAATGTATCTGTCAGATCCATCTGATCCAATGTGTCTTTCAAGTCCATTATTTCTTTAGTGATTTTCTGTCTGGTTGACTTATCCATTGCTGTAAGCAGAGTATTAAAGTCTCCTGCTATTAGCACATTCCTATCTATGAGCCTGTTTCTGTTTGTGATTGTTTTATATATTTAGGTGCTCCCATATTCGGTGCGTAGACATTTATGATTGTTAGTTCTTCCTCATGGATAGACCCTGTAATTATTATGTAGTGCCCCTCTTCATCTCTTGTTACTGTCTTTAATTTAAAGTCCAGTTTGTCTGATTGAAGTATAGCTATTCCGGCCTTCTTTTGATTTCCAGTAGCATGATATATATTTCTCCATCCCCTTACTTTTAATCTGAAGGTATCTTCCAGTCTAAAATGAGTTTCTTATAGACAGCATATAGATGGATTTTGGTTTTTTTTTTATCCATTCTGCTACCCTATGTCTTTTGCTTGGAGCATTCAGTCCATTTACATTCAGTGTTATTATTGAAATATGTGGGTTTAGAGCCTTTGTGTCCTTTGTAGGGTTCATGTTTGTGGTGGTGTCTCTGGTATCTTTGCTCCTTGCAATACTTCTGTCTGAGAGTACCCCTCATGATTTCTTGTAGGGCTGGCTTATTGATGGCTTACTGGTGACAAATTCTTTCAGTTTCTCTTTATTTGGAAAGACTTTTATCTCTCCTATTTTGAATGACAGGCTTGCTGGATAGAGCATTCTTGGCTGTGTATTTTTACTGTTCATCACATTGAAGATCTCCTGCCATTCCTTTCTGGCCTGCAAAGTTTCAATAGATAGGTCTGTCACCACTCTGATAGGTTTCCCTTTATATGTTATAGCCCTTTTCTCCCTAGCTGCTTTCAAAATTCTCTCTTTGTCCTTGTATTTTGCCATTTTTACTATGATATGCCATGCAGAAGATCGATTCAAATTACTTCTGAGGAGAGTTCTCTGTCCCTCTTGTATTTCAACGTTTACTTCCTTCCCCAGGTTGGAGACGTTCTCTGCTATAATTTGTTCCAGGACTCCTTCAGCACCTTTCCCTCTCTTTTCCTCTGGGATTCCTATGGTACGGATATTGTTGTGTTTGACCGTATCGCTGATCTCGAACTCTTCTCTCATGTTCCTGGATCATTTTTCTCTTCTTTTCTCAGTTTCCTCTTTTTCTATAAGGGTGTCTTCTTCTTTTTTTTTTTTTAATGTTTTTATTTCTGATAGAAAGAGACAGTGTGAGCAGGGGAGGGTCAGAGAGAGAGGGAGACACAGAATCCGAAGCAGACTCCAGGCTCCGAGCTGTCCGCACAGAGCCCAACACGGGGCTCGAACCCACAATCCGTGGGATCACGACCTGAGCCGAAGTCTGACGCTTAAACAATTGAGCCACCCAGGTGCCCCAATAATGGTGTCTGCTAAATCACTTATTCTCCTTGCTGCCTCCTCAATGCGTGCATTGGAGGCCTCTAATTTATTATGTATCTCATTTATCGCATTTTTTAATTCATCATGCCTATTCTTATTCTCCATGTTGTGTGTAACCATAGTTTCTTTGATGTCCCCTATGCTTTTTTCAAGCCTAGCTATTAATTTTATGATTATTATTCTAAAATCTTGTTCAGTTATGCTGCTTATATATGTTTTCAGCAGTTCATTAGCTGTCAATTCTTCTTGGAATTTCTTTGGAGGAGAGCTTTATCGTTTCATCATTTTAATTAGCTTTCTGGCTTTTGTTGGTTTTAAAGACTTGTTATGCTCTCTGCACCTGTGAGCGCTACTGTATCCAAGAAGGTTCTTTGTCTAGGGATTATCCTTTCAGGAAGTGGGGGGTTTTTTTTGGTTTTTTGTTTAGCTTTTGGGTTTTTTTTTTAATGTTTTTTTATTTATTTCTAGGAGAGAGACAGACAGCGTGAGCAGGGGAGGGGCAGAGAGAGAGGGAGACACAGACTCTGAAACAGGCTCCAGGCTCTGAGCTGGCAGTCAGCACAGAGCCCGACGCGGGGCTCGAACCCACGAACCGCGAGATCATGACCTAAGTTAAAGTCGGACGCTTAACCGACTAAGCCACCCAGGCGCCCCTTGGGTTTTTTTTTTTTTTTTGAATGGTATCTCTTGGTCTCTCTTGTTGAGACCTTGGTTATTTTATTTTCCTACTCGTAGTGGTATTTGGGACTCTCCACCATGTTTACTTCGGCTTGTTTCTTGAGGTAGCCCTGGAGAAGAAAACAGACAGACAAACACACAGGGAGCAGAGGCACACGAACACACAGACAAATCCAGCTAACCTGCAAACCGAGATCAAAAATGCAAAAGTTAAGAGAAAAGACGGAGGAGGGAGGGCGAATAATAGAAATTTAAAAAATACATAAAAAGGTCAAAAAGAAGCCGGATTTCCCAGCTACAATTAAATAGCTGGGTGTATGCAGTGCTGGTTGAAGAGCATAGAGAAAGAGAAGACAGGGCGGGGATGAGGTAAAATTGGAAATAGAATGAACAGGTAGAAGAGATAAGAAGCTTTTTTCAAAGAATTAAGGGTGGAATATGGTTGGATAGGTGAGAGAAGGACTCTGATGTTATCTAGAGAAACTATATAGTCTAATTACTCCTGAGAGACAGAGGTGAAAAGGTTGGTAGGTGTATAATTTACATCTACAGAATGGACTAAATGTTACTGTTTAAGCAAGCCGGTGACCAGAGTTAATCAGTTCAGTGTTCTGTGGAAAAAAATAAAAATTAAAAAATTTTTAAAAATAACAAAAGTTTTTAAAAATAAATTTTTTTTTAAAAAAGGGGGGGAGGGCAGCTCTCAAGCATGGATGGGTGTGGTGTGATCCAATGAGTCTGGAGGGAGTTCTCCCTTGGCGGTTGTGGGGAGAAGAGTGACAGCACTCCAGTCCCTTCTTGAATCAGACACTGCACCTCGCTTTTCTGGGTGTGTAAACTCCCTGGCCGGGTCACAATCAAAGTGTGTTGCGCTCTTTAACCCAGGCCAGGCTTAGTTTCCAAATTTCAGTCCAAGCGCCCCACTGGAATTGCCATAGACACAACCTCGCAGGCGATCCCCTCAGGGCAATTCCAAGCCTCTTGCCTAGCCCTGGGGGTGGAGCCAGAATCGCTGCTCCCTTCTCCTTTGGGTTGGGTTGGCGAGCATGGGCGGGGGTTTGCCTGCCGGCCGCCACGCCTGCTGGAGGGAGAGAAACCAGGTCCCTCTGTGTCTCATCAACCGAAATGAACTCACGGGCAAATCTCCCAGGTTTTAAGCTCTTTTCCTTCTGTCTAGAGTTCCAGCCAGTCAGGAGCACGGAAGCCCGTTGTGGGCGCACGGCTCCTCCAGGAGTCCAGCCAGCCAGGAGCACCATGGCGCGGAGGCGCGCAGCTCTTCTATGGGTTTAGCCAGCAAGGAGCACCAAGATGTGGTCAGCGCGCAGCCCCTCCAGGACAAGTTGGCGCACGGGGACCTGGCGCGCAGGGATTTGGCACACAAAGTCCTTCTGTGCCCCGAGCGGCGGTTTTTCTGTTTCCCAGCGACAGCGACTGTGAGTTGAGCGGTTTCAGACTCTCTCTTTTTCCCCTCTCACTCTCCGCAGAGGGGGATAGCTCCTGTCCCTGGAGTCTGCGATCCGGCCCCATTTTATCTTCCCCAGTTCACACTCACGTTAGAAGGTTCTCAGTGGATTCTGTGTCCTTTTTCTACCAATCACTTGGGTTCTGTAAAGTTTCCTATGGCTTCAGATCTTTTCCGTGTGAGATATGGGGGCAAGTACAGAGCTCTCTACTTCGCCATCTTGCCCCCTCCTCCATCTGGATCATTTTAGTATCAGTTTTTCTTAACTGTTTTTTCTCTTGATTGTGGGCCACATTTTCCTATTTCTTTATGTTTAGTAATTTTTTATTATACCCTTATAAAGACTATGAATAGCTTCATCTAAATAGTGTTGATTGTGTTCTAGCAAGCAATTTAAGTGGCTGAGCTCAAACTTTAAACTCTTTCCTGAGTTTAATCTTCACTTCTTTACACCTTCCAGCCATTGGTTGCTTCCTGGCCCTTTGCACATACATTAATTAAAATCACCCAAGGATTTGCAATGTACAGAAATCGGTTGCATTTTTATACACCAACAATGAAGCGACAGAAAGAGAAATCAAGAAACTGATCCCATTCACAATTGCACAAAAAAACCATAAAATACCTTGGAATAAACCTAACCAAGGATACAAGAGATCTGTATGATGAAAGCTATAGAAAACTTATGAAGGAAATTGAAGAAGACACAAAGAAATGGAAAAACATTCCATGCTCATGGATAGGAAGAATAAATATAGTTAAGATGTCATTACTACCTAAAGCACTCTACACATTCAATGCAATTCCAATCAAAATTACACCAGCATACTTCTCAAAACTAGAACAAACTATCCAAAAATTTGTATGGAACCACAAAAGGCCCCGAATAGCCAAAGTAATGCTGAAAAATAAAACCAAAACGGGAGGGATCACCATCCCAGACTTTAGCCTCTACTACAAAGCTGTCATCATCAAGACAGTATGGTATTGGCACAAAAACAGACACATAGACCAATGGAACAGAATTGAGAACTCAGAAGTGGACCCAAAAGTATACAGCCAACTAATCTTTGACAAAGCAGGAAAGAATATCCGATGGAAAAAAGACAGCCTTTTTAACAGATGGTGTTGGGAGAACTGGACAGCAACATGCAGAAGAATGAACTAGATCATTTTCTCACACCATGCACAAAAATAAATTCAAAATGGATAAAGGACCTGAACGTGAGACAGGAAACTATCAACACCCTAGAGGAGAAAGCAGGAAACAACCTCCTTGCCCTCCACCGCAGCAACTTCTTACTTGGCACATCCCCAAAAGCAAGGGAATCAAGAGCAAAAATAAACTGTTGAGACCTCCTCAAGATTAAAAGCTTCTGCACAGCCAAGGAAACAACCCAGAAAATTAATAGGCAACCAACGGAATGGTAAAAGATAGTTGCAAATGACATATCAGATAAAGGGTTGATATCCAGAATCTACAAGGAACTCACCAAACTACACGCCCGAAAAACAAACAACCCAGTGAAGAAATGGGCAGAAGATATGAACAGACACTTCTCCAAAGAGGACATCCAGATGGCCAACAGACACATGAAACGATGCTCAGCATCCCTCCTCATCAGGGAAATACAAATCAAAACCACACTGAGATACCACCTCACGCCAGTCAGAGTGGCTAAAATGAGCCAATCAGAGAACTCTAGATGCTGGCGAGGATGTGGAGAAACGGGCACCCTCCTACACTGTTGGTGGGAATGTAAACTGGTACAGCCCTCTGGAAAACAGTGTGGAGGTTCCTCAGGAAACTAACAATAGAACTCCCCTATGACCCAGCAATAGCACTGCTAGGAATTTACCCAAGGGATACAGAAATGTTGATGCATAGGAGCACATGTACCCCAATGTTCATGGCAGCACTCTCCACAATAGCTAAAACCTGGAAAGAGCCTAAGTGTCCATCAACAGAAGAATGGATCAAGAAGATGTGGTTTATCTTTACCATGGAATACTACATGGCAATGAGAAACAATGAAATCTGGCCATGTGTAGCAACATGGATGGACCTTGAGGGTGTTATGCTGAGCGAAATAAGTCAGGCAGAGAAAGACAAATATCATATGTGTGCACGTATAGGAGGATTAGGAGGAGCTTAACAGAGGACCAAGGGGGAGAAGAAGGGCGGAAATGGTGGGGGAAAGGGGGAGAGGCAAACCATGAGAGACTCTTGAATGCTGACAAAAACTGAGGACTGGTGGATGTGGGGGGGAGGAGGGGTGGGCATGGAGGAGGGCACTTGTGGGGATGAGCACTGGGTGTGATGTGGAAACTAATTTGACAATAAACTATTTGTAAAAAAAAAAAAAAAAATCACCCAAGGATTTGAAGGAGTTTATATGTGGATTTTTCTCCTCCAGCTCCTTAGCTTCCTTTTTTTCTGAGACTTGTCATTTATTTTCTAGTTATGCCAGTAGTCCCAAACTCTTCCCTCTCGATCCTCAAATCAGTTAGGACTGCAGTTTGTTGCTTCAGTTCCAACTACTTCATGCATTGCAGACTGAGAAGTGCTATTCCCTTCTTTTGTGTGTCACCTCTCTTCCAGTTTCTACTTGCCGTCATTTGCTCCCAAGTGAATTCAAACAGCTGTTTTTATATTTTTCCCATTACTGTTATCTTCTGGCAAGGTTAAGAAGTTAGCTTAATAATATCTACTACACCATTATTAATAGTGTAACTTCTATATCACATTGAAATTTGAAGAATAACTATACGCAGAGAATGCCCCTTTTTAATAGCATCTTGTCTCATGAATACAATGAAGCTGTTTTCTTAATTCACTGAGAATATTCATTATAGGTCTTAGGAGGTTACTTTTTCCATTCTATTCTCTCTTTCCTCAAACTTCGTTTTTATATTGTTTGGCTTTACAGTGTGTCAAAAGAGGACATTTGTTCAAATATCTGGTTCTTGACTTACCATTAATATTTGAGTGCAAGATATTAAAAAGGTCATTGAATGCTACCTGTGCACAAATCTGGTTTACTTTCTTTTGGAATCACAAAGTTAACTTTCATTTGTGAGTGACTACTTCATTTCATTGACCAATGCCTGGCCATTTTATTAGGAACCTCTAAATGTTTGTATTTCTAAATATTTTATCTTATGATGTTTTTTCAAAGAGATTTTTTTTTTCAAAGAGAATATTTCTAAATTCTTATCTTGAGAATGTGAGTTTGTCCTCCAGCATTCTTGAAGTCAGGTTTGGGAAAGAAGCTAGTATGGTCCACATTTAGTACATAGAGTTTCAGTAATTCACCTTTGTTCAACATAAAAACACTCACCAGCACCAGCCCAATTATTTTTTCCACTTCAAATCCCCCCTGGTTGTGCCTCCTCAAAGAGTAAATCTCTAGACTTCTCCATGAATGAAGGAGGGGCAAGTTGCTCAGATATATGGTTGACAAAGGCTATATGTAAATCCAACTGCTTCTTATACAGAGTTTTGCCCTGTTCACATCATGTTCTGTGTTAGTTGTACCCCCACATTCAGAAGTACATAGGACCTGTAATTTCCTGATGGTATGAATTGGCTTGTGCTGAGCTCTGTCTCTGTTGGGAGCCATTTTCTGAACTCATGTGTTGTGGTTCCTTATGAGGTTAAGGTAAGTTGCACGGACTCTTACCTTCAGATGGTGACCCTGATATCCACCCCCACCCAATTATTTCAGGTTGAGAACCGACCCCCAAGTTATCTTGTTAATTGATATTAGGAGTAACTCATTCTGGCCTTGATGATTGCACTTTGTGAAGGAACTTAACTATAGGAACTTCTTTTATGGTTATGGGAGCAACACTGCATTCCTGAAAGACCTGTTTTTCTAAATACATCCCATTAAGCCATAAGGTTAGCTTTTGCCTTTACTATGTTAATGCCACCTCTGGGCTGTTTCCCATCCTTTTGCCTATCAGCGTTCTGGACAGTCTTTACTGATCAAGGGATTTATCATCAGAATACCACTTCTGGGCTCTTCCCCATCCTTTTGCATATCAACATTCTGGAAAGTTTTTACTGATAAAAGAATTTATCATCGGAATGCCACTCCTGTGCCACTCCCCCTCCCCCCCCCCCACACACACACACTAAATCATAAAATAGAGTCTCAAACAGAGAGGCCTGGCTGGTGACCAGAAAGAATCTTGCACCTCTCTCGTCCCACCCTTGTTGACACCATCCATTCTTCAGAGACTCCTGGACCTGGCTGGAGCTGGACTCTGGCACGTCCCCTACTGTTTTTTTTTTCTGTTTTCAAAGATTTGTTGAACACGTTCCTTTTTATCCACCTGCTTTCTGGCTTCTGAAATTTTAATATTATTTTCTCCTTTTCTGTTACCTTTGGCCTTGTGGATTTATTCCTTTATTTATCATTCTACTACCATTTTAATGGAGCTTTCAAACTGAAGAATGTAACTTTATATGGGTGAACTACTATAACTGTAAGTTGGTCTTCTTTATTCTTGGGACTGTTACAGTAACTTACTATCTAATTGTCTCTATTATCCTTATTATAAATTCATTTTGACATTAACTTCCCCCTCTGCCCCCACTGTACTGGACAAAGATCCAGACTTTGGTTACTTAGGTACAGTAGAATTTTCTGTGGTCTATAACTATAAATACTTTGTCATTAGTCAGAATATGACAGGAGTTTTCTACTTTTATACCCCCCACAGAACATCAATTACAATCAGCCACAGACGAGATCAACTTTATGGGAGTCCAAAAGTCCAGCAAGGAAGTTCTAGCACACTGTTGGAGCAAAAAATTCCAAGAATATATGCACTGAATAAGGTAAGAACAGTTTCATTTTACTCGTGTCACCTTGCCCCCAATGCAGCACAACTCAGCATATAAGAGACACTCACTTGGCTAGTGATTTCTCTCAAAACAAATCTTAACAAATTTAATAAGAATGAAATCATAGCAATCTTTTCTGCCCACAGTGGTATGAAACTAGAAATCAATAACAGGAGGAAAGCTGTAAAATTCACAAATATGTAAAAATTACACAACACTCTAAAACAGCAAATGGTTCAAAGAAGAAATCAAAAAGGAGATGCAAAATATCCTAAAACAACATACCAAAACTAATGGGATGAAGCAAAACACTTCTCAGAGGCAGGTGTATAGCAATAAAGGACTACATTAAGAAAAAAGAAGGATCTAAAAAAAAAGCAACTCAACTTTACACTTTTGGAACTAGTGAAAGAAGAATATACTAAGTTCAAAGCTATAGAAACGGAAAAATAATTATTAGAGCAAAAATAAATGAAATAGACAATAGAAAAACAGATGAAATCAATGAAACTAAGAGCTAGTTTTTTTTCAAAAGATAAAGTCAACAAATCACTAGCTAGAGTAAGAAAAACGAACACTTAAATAAATGAAGTCAGAAATGAAAGTAGACATTAAATTATACCACAGAAATACAAATGATCATAAGATATTGCAGTGACAATGATATGCTAACAAATTGGATAACGTAAAATAGTGGATAAATTCCTAGAATACAATCTTTTAAGACTGAATCATGAAGAAATAGGAGATTTAAACAGGCTAATTAATAATAAGGAGATTGAATCTGTAAACAAAAACTTCTTAACAAAGAAAATCCCAGGATCAGGTGGCTTCCCTGGTGAAGTCTTCCGAACATTTGAAGAATTAACACCAATCCTTTTCAAATTCTTCCAAAACACTCAAGAGGAGAGAACACTTCCAAACTCATGTTATAAGCCAGCATTATTCTGATACCAAAGCCAGTCACGGACAATGCAAGAAAAAAATTACAAGCAAATATTACTGATGAACATGCTAACTTTTCAACAAAACCTAGCAGACCAAATTCAAGAGCATGTTAAAATAATTACATAGCATGATCCAGTCAGACTTATCTCTGGGATGCAAAGAGTCTACGGCCATACCACCCTGAACACACCCGATCTCGTCTGATCTCGGAAGCTAAGCAGGGTTGGGCTTGGTTAGTACTTGGATGGGAGACTTATCTCTGGGATGCAAAGATTCTTCATCATATGCAAATGAATAAATGTGCTACATCACTTTAACAGAGAATAAAGGTTAAAATCATATGATCATCTTAGTAGATAAAGAAAAGCATTTGAAAAAATGGAATATCCTTTCATGTAAAAACTCAACAAATTAGATATAAAAGGAATGTACCTCAATAAATAAAGGCTATATCCAAAAACCCACAGCTAATATCATACTCAATGAAGAAGAAATGAAAGCTTTTCCTCTAAGATCAGGAACAAGACAAGGATGCTCAGTCTTGTCTCTTCTACTCAACACATTAGTGGAAATCCTAACCTGAGCAATTAGGCAAGAAAAAGAAAAGATACCAAAATTGGAGGGGAAGAAATAAAATAGTCTCCCTTTGCCAATGACATGATCTTTAAAATGAAAAATCCTAAAGGCTCCAGCTAAATGTTAAAACGAATAAATTTAGTAAAGCTACAGGATAGAAAAAGAGCTTACAAAAATCAGTTCTGTTTCTATACAGTAACAAACTCTCTGAAAGAGAAATAAGAAAACAATCCCTTTTAAATAGCATCAGGGGGGAGAGGGGGCAAGATGGCAGAGAAGTAAGGAGCTCCGTACTTGCACTCGCGCCCATACATCACACAGAAAAGATCTGAAGCCATTGGAAACCTTACAAAACCTGAGAGATTGGGAGAAAAAGGATGCAGAATCCACTGAGAAAGCCTTCTAACGTGAGTGCGAACTGGGGAAGATAAAATCAGGCCAGGATCGGAGACTCCAGGGTCGGAGGCGATCCCCCTCTACCCTCTCCGGGGTGTGAGAGGGGAAAAAGGGAGAGGCCGAAACAGAAAAACCTCCGCTCGGGGGTGAAAAAACCTCCGCTCGGGGCATAGAAAGACCGTACTTGCCAAATACCTGCACGCCAGGTTCCCTCACGCCAACTGGTCCCGGGAGGGGGGAATGGGGGCGCTGAGCGTACAGACTGCTTTGTGCGGGCTCCTGGCGGGTTGGACTTCAGAGTAGCGGCGCACCTGCCGCCATTGTCCTCCCGGGCGGCTTGGGGCCCTGAAAGAGCCGTGCGCGGACACCATACATCCGCGCTCCTGGCTGGCTGGAACTCTAGAGGGAAGGCAAAGAGCTAAAAACTGGGATATGTGCCTGTGAGTTCGCGTTTTGGGTGACGAGCCATAGAGGGACCTGATTTTCCTCACTCCAGCGGGCTCGGCGCACCCGCACCTGGCAGGCAAGCCCCGCCCATGCTCACCAGCCCGACCCAGAGAAGGAGGCAGCAATTCCGACTCCAACCCCAGAGCTTGGCAAGGGGCCTGGAATTGCCCTGAGAGGGTTGCCTGGGAAGCTGCGTCTAAGGCAATTTCAGCGGGGCGCGCGGACTGGGATTTGGAGACTGGGACTGGCCTGGGTTGAAGAGTGCAACCAACTTGGGCTGCGCCCCCGGTCCGGGGAGTTTACATGCCCAAAAAAGCGAGGTGCAGGGCTTGGTTCAAGAAGGGACTGGAGCACCGTCACTCTCCTCCCCACAGTCACCAAGGCAGAGGTCCCCCCTGAGGCATTGGATCACACCACACCCATCCCTGCTTGAGAGCTGTCCTCCTCCTTTTTTTTTTTTTTGTTTCTTCTGTTTTTCTTCTTCTTTCTCTTTTCTCTCTTTTTTTCCAGAACACTGACCCAATTAACTCTGGTCCCCGGCTTCCTTAAACAATCACAACGAGTCCATTCTGTAGATGTAAATTTTACACCTACAGACATCTTCATCTCTTTCTCTCAGGAGTAATTAGACTATATTGTTTCTCTGGATAATACCAGCATCCTTCTCTGACCTATCCAACCATATTCTACCCTTTAGCTCTTTGACAAACACTTCTTATCCCTTCTGCCTGTTCATTCTATTTCCAATATTGCCTCATCCCCACCCTGTCTTCTCTCTCTTTCTCTATGCTCTTCAACCAGCACTGCATACACACGGCTATTTAACTGTAGCTGGGAATCCGGTTATATGCTTTAAACCGTTCTTTGTCCATCGGCTTTCTTCTTTTTTCCTTTTCTTTTCTCCTTTTTGACCCTTTTCTGTATTTTATAGTCCCTGTTATTCGCCCTCCATCCTCCGTCTTTTCTCTTAACTTTTTCGTTTTCCCTCTCGCTTTGCATGTTTATTGAATTAGCCTGTGCGTTTCTGTGCCCCTGCTCCCTGTGTGTTTGTCTGTCTGTTTTCCAGGGCTACCTCAAGAAATAAGCCAGAGTACACAAGGTGGAGAGTCCCAAATATCACTATGAATAGGAAAATAAAATAACCAAGGTCCCAACAAGAAAGACCAAGAGATACCATTCAAAAAAACACTCTCTGAAAGGATAGGCCCTGGACAGTCAAAAGTCTTCTTGAATATAAAAGCGCTCATAGATACAGAGAGCATAACAGGTCTTTAAAACCAACAAGAGCCGAAAAGCTAACTAAAATGACTAAATGAAAGAGCTCTCCTCCAAAGAAACTCCAAGAAGAAATGACAGCTAGTGAACTGCTCAAAACAGATAGCAGCATAACTGAACAAGATTTTAAAATAATAATGGTAAAATTAATAGCTGGGCTTGAAAAAAACATAGGGGACATCAAAGAAACTATGGCTACAGACAGAATGGAAAATAAAAATAGGCATGAAGAATTTAAAAATGCGATAAAAGAGATACATAATAAATTAGAGGCCTCCAGTGCACGGACTGAAGAGGCAGAGAGGAGAATAAGTGATTTAGAAGTCACCATTATAGAAAAACAAGAAGCTGACCAAAAAAAAAAAAAAACTGATCCAGGAACAGGGAAGAAGAGTTCGAGAGCTCAGTGATACAGTCAAACGCAACAATATCCGTACCATAGGAATCCCAGAAGAGGAAGAGGGAGGGAAAGGTGCTGAAGGAGTCCTGGAACATATTATAGCAGAGAACGTCCCCAGCCTGGAGAAGGAAGTAAATGTTGAAATTCAAGAGGCTGAGAGAATTCCCCTCAGACGTAATTTGAATCGATTTTCTGCGCAGCATATCGTAAAAATGGCAAAATACAAGGACAAAGAGAGAATTTTGAAAGCAGCTAGGGAGAAAAGGGCCCTAACATACAGAGGGAAACCTATCAGAGTGGTGACAGACCTATCTATTGAAACTTGGCAGGCCAGAAAGGAATGGCAGGAGATTTTCAATGTGATGAACAGTAAAAGTATGCAGCCAAAAATCCTCTATCCAGCAATCCTGTCATTCAAAATAGAAGGAGAGATAAAAGTCTTTCCAAATAAACAGAAACTGAAAGAATTTGTCAGCACTAAGCCAGCCCTACAAAAAATCCTGAGGGGTACTCTTTGACAGAAGTATTGCAAGGAACAAAGATACCAGAGACACGACCACAAACATGAACCCTACAAAGGACACAAAGGCTCTAAACCCACATGTTTCAATAATACCACTGAATGTAAATGGGCTGAATGCTCCAATCAAAAGATATAGGGTAGCAGAATGGATAAAAAAACAAAATTCATCTATATGCTGTCTACAAGAAGCTCATTTTAGACTGGAAGCTACCTTCAATTAAAAGTAAGGGGATGGAGAAATATATATTATGCTACTGAAAATCAAAAGAAGGCCGGAGTAGCTATACTTCTATCAGACAAACTGGACTTTAAATTAAAGACAATAACAAGAGATGAAGAAGGGCACTACATAATAATTACAGGGTCCATCTATCAGGAAGAACTAAAAATCATAAATTTCTATGCACCGAATAGGGGAGCACCTAAATACCTAAAACAATTAAATAAAGGCACTAACAAGATATGAAGAAGGGTATTACATAATAATTAAAGGGTCTATCCATCAGGAAGAACTAACAGTCATAAAGATCTATGCACAGAATATGGGAGCACCTAAATATTTAAAACAATCACAAACAGAAACAAGCTTATAGATAAGAATGTGCTAATAGCAGGGGACTCTAATACTCCGCTTACAGCAATGGATAAGTCAACCAGACAGAAAATCACTAAAGAAATAATGGACTTGAAAGACACATTGGACCAGACGGATCTGACATATATTTAGAACTTTACATCCTGAGGCCAGGGAATTTACTTTCTTCTCAAGTGCGCATGCAACATTCTCCAAGATAGATCACATACTGGACAGAAAGCAGTCCTCAATAAATATAAAAGAACTGAGATCATACCATGCACACTCTCAGATCATAATGCTTTGAAACTTGAAATCAATCACAGGAAGAAGTCTGGAAAACCTCCAAACACATGGAGTTTAAAGAACACCCTACCAAAGAATGAATTGGCCAATCAGGCAATTAGAGAGGAAATAAAAAATATATGGAAACAAATGAAAATGAAAACACAACAATCCAAAATCTATGGGATGCAGCAAAGATAGTCCTAAGAGGAAAGTACATTGCTCTCCAGCCTATTTCAAGAGATTAGAAAAAGTGCAAGTGGAAAATCTAACAGCTCACCTAAAGGAACTAGAGGCAGAGCAACAAGAACGCCATAAACCCAGTAGATAAAGAGAAATAGTGAAAATTAGAGCAGAAATAAACACCATAGAGACCAAAGAAACAATTGAACAGATCAGTGAAACCAAGAGTTGGTTTTTTGTAAAAATAAACAAAATTGACAAACCTCTAGCCAGACTTATTCAATAGAAAATAGAGATCACCCAAATAGACAAAATTATGAATGAAAATGGACTTCTTACAACCAACCCCTCAGAAATACAGGCAATTATCAGGGAATACCATGAAAAATCATATGCCAACAAATTGGACAACTTAGAAGAAATGGACCAATTCCTAAACACACACTCACTACCAAAATTCACACGGGAAGAAATAGAAAACCTGAATAGAGCCATAAAGATGAAGAAATCCAATCAGTGTTCAAAAATCTCCCAACAAATTAAAGCCCTGGACCTGATGGCTTCCCTGGGGAATTCTACCAGACATTTAAAACAGAATTAATCCCAATTCTTCTCAAGCTATTCCAAAAAATAGAAAACGGATGAAAACTCTCAGACTCATTTTATGAAGCCAGCATCACTCTGATTCCTAAGCCGACTGAGATCCAGCAAAAAAAGAGAACTACAGGCCAATATCCTTGATGAATTCGGATGCAAAAATCCTCAACAAGATTTTTGCAAATTAAATGCAGCAGCACATATAAAGAATCATCCTCCAAGATCAAGTGGGATTCATTCCTGAATTACAGGGCTGGTTCAACATTCGCAAATCAATCAATGTGATCCATCACATCAACAAAAGAAAAGATAAAAACCATAGGATCCTGTTGATAGATGCAGAAAAAGCATTTGACAAAATGCAGCATCCCTTCTTAATAAAGACTCTAGAGAAAGTCGGAATAGAACGAACCTACTTAAACATCATAAAAGCCATCTATGAAAACCTTTCAGCTAACATCATCCTCGACGGGGAAAAACGGAGAGCTTTCCCCCTGAGATCAGGAACACGACAGGGATGTCCACTCTCACCACTGTTGTTTAACATAGTGCTGGAAGTCCTAGCATCAGCCATCAGACAACAAAAGGAAATCAAAGGCATCAGAATTGGCAAAGAGGAAGTCAAACTTTCACTCTTCGCAGATGACATGATACTCTACATAGAAAACCTGACAGACTCCACCAGAAGCCTACTAGAAATGATCCAAGAATTCAGCACAGTTGCAGGGTACAAAATCAACGTACAGACATCGGTTCCATTTTTATATAGCAACAATGAAACAACAGAAAGAGAAATCAAGAAGCTGGTCCCATTCACAATTGCACAAAAAACCATAAAATACCTACGGATAAACCTCACCAAGGATACAAGAGATCTGTATGATGAAAACTATAGAAAACTTATGAAGGAAATTGAAGAAGACACAAAGAAATGGACACATTCCATGCTCATGGATAGGAAGAATAAATATAGTTAAGATGTCATTACTACCCAAAGCACTCTACACATTCAGTGCAATTCCAATCAAAATTACACCAGCATCCTTCTCAAAACTAGAACAAACTATCCTAAAATTTGTATGGAACCACAAAAGACCCCGAATAGCCAAAGCAATCCTGAAAAATAAATCCAAAACGGGAGGTATCACCATCTCAGACTTTAACCTCTACTACAAAGCTGTCATCATCAAGACAGAATGGTATTGGCACAAAAACAGACACATAGACCAATGGAACAGAATCGAGAACTCAGAAGTGGACCCAAAAGTATACAGCCAACTCATCTTTGACAAAGCAGGACAGAATATCCGATGGAAAAAAGACAGCCTCTTTAACAGATGGTGTTGGGAGAACTGGACAGCAACATGCAGAAGAATGAAACTAGACCATTTTCTCACACCATACACCAAAATAAATTCAAAATGGATAAAGGACCTGAACGTGAGACAGGAAACCATCAAAACGCTAGAGGAGAAAGCAGGAAAATACCTCCTTGCCCTCCACCGCAGCAACTTCTTACTTGGCACATCCCCAAAAGCAAGGGAATAAAGAGCAAAAATAAACTGTTGGGACCTCATCAAGATTAAAAGCTTCTGCATGGCAAAGGAAACAGCCCACAAAACTAATAGGCAACCAATGGGATGGGAAAAGATAGCTGCAAATGACATATCAGATCAAGGGTTAGTATCCAGAATCTATCAGGAACTCACCAAACTCCACACCCGAAAAACAAACAACCCAGTGAAGAAATGGGCAGAAGATATGAACAGACACTTCTCCAAAGAGGACATCCAGATGGCCAACAGACACATGAAACGATGTTCAGCATCCCTTCTCTTCAGGGAAATGCAAATCAAAACCACACTGAGATACCACCTCACACCAGTCAGAGTGGCTAAAATGAGCAAATCGGAGAACTCTCGATGCTGGCGAGGATGTGGAGAAACGGGCACTCTCCTACACTGTTGGTGGGAATGTAAACTGGTACAGCCCCTCTGGAAAACAGTGTGGAGATTCCTCAGGAAACTAACAATAGAACTCCCTTATGACCCAGGAATAAAACTGCTAGGAATTTACCCAAGGGATACAGAAATGCTGATGCATAGGAGCACATGGACCCCAATGTTCATAGCAGTACTCTCAACAATAGCTAAAACAAGGAAAGAGCCTTAGTGTCCATCAATGGACGAATGGATCAAGAAGATGTGGTTTATCTTTACCATGGAATACTACATGGCAATGAGAAACAGTGAAATCTGGCCATGTGTAGCAACATGGATGGACCTTGAGGGTGTTATGCTGAGTGAAGTAAGTCAGGGAGAGAAGGACAAATATCATATGTTTGCACATATAGGAGGATTAGGAGGAACTTAACTGAGGAACAAGGGGAAGAAGAAGGGGGGAAATGGTGGGGGGAAAGGATAGAGGCAAACCATGAGAGACTATTAAATGCTGACAAAAACTGAGGACTGATGGATGTTGGGGGAGGGATGGGCATTGAGAAGGACACTTGCGGGGATGAGCACTGGGTGTTATGTGTGTTATGTGGAAACTAATTTGACAATTAACTATGTGTAAAAAAAAAAAAAAGAAAGAAAAAGAAAAGAAAAGAAACTTTGAAAAGAAAAAAAAAAATAAAATAGCATCAAGGGGCTCCTGAGTGGCTCAGTCGGTTGAGCATCCGACTTCAGCTCAGGGCATAATCTCACTGTTCATGAGTTAGAGCCCTGTATCAGGCTCTGTGCTAACAGTTCAGAGCCCAGAGCCTGCTTTAGAATCTGTGTCTCCCTCTCTCTTCTGCCCCTCCCCCGCTCACACTCTATGTCTCTCTCAAAAATAAATAAAAACATTTTTTAAATGTTTAATAAAATAGCATCACAAAGAATATAATAGTTATGAATGAATTTAGCCAAGGAGTTGAAAGACCTGTATCCTGAAAACTATAAGACATTGATGCAAAAAAGTTACAGAAGCCAAAAATAAGAGGAAAGATAACCCATGTTCAAAAATTGGAAAAATTAATTTGTTACAATGTCCATACTACTCAAAGCAATCTACAGATTCAACGCAGTCCCTATCAAAATTTCAATGGAATTTTCACAGAGGTATAAGAGACAATCATAGTTTGTATAGAAGCAAGGAGGACCCTAAATAGCCAAAGAGAGCCAGAGAAAGGATAAGACTGGAGGTATCAGACTTCTTGTTTTCAAACTATATTACAAAGCTATAATAATTTTAAAAAATATAGTACTGATGTAAACATACACACATAAATCTTTGGAACAGAATGTAAAATACAGAAATAGGTTCAACTGATCTCTGTCAAGGGTACCAAGAACATCAGAGGGGAAAGGGTAGTCTTTTCAATAACTATTGTTGAGAAAACTATATAACACATGCAAAAGAATGAAATTGGACCCTATCTTACACCATACACAAAAAATAATGGGAAAGGAATTAAAGACTTAAACATAAAATCAGAAAACATAAAACTCCTACAAGAAAACAGGAAAAAGTCTCCTTGATACTGGTGTTGGCAATGATGGTTTGTCTATGACACCAAAAACACAGGCAAGAACAGCAAAAATAAATAAGTGGGAATACATCAAGCCAAAAAGCTTTTGCACAGCAAAGGAAGAGATTAACAAAATGAAAAGGTAACCTATGAAATGGAAGAAAATATTTGCATATATCTGATAAAGGGTTAATATCTAAGACATATAAGGAATTCCTACAACTCAGTAGCAAATACATAACCTGATTAAATAATGGGTAAAATACCTAAACAAATTGTTTTCAAAAAAAAACTTACAAATGGCCAACAAGTACATGAAAAGATGCTCAACATCACTAATCATCAGAGAATTGCAAACCAACATCACAGTGAGACCTCACCTCACACCTGTTAAAAGGATTAATATCAAAAAGATGAGAAATAAGTGTTGGCAAGGAGATGTAAGGTAAAAGGAACCCTTGTATACTGTTGGTAGAAATAGAAGTCAGTACAATGATTATGGGGAACAGCATGGAAATTTCTCAAAAAATTAAAAATAAAACTATATGATCCAGCAGTCCACTTCTGTATTCAAGGAAGCAAAATTAGAATATTTAATAGATACCTGCAGTTCTGTGTGCCTTGCAGCATTATTCACAATGGCCAATGGTTAGAAACAAGTGTCTGTCAAGAGAAGATAAATGGATAGAGAAAATGTGATGGACCCAAAGCACGCACAACACACACACACACACACACACACACACACACACTTGAATAATATTTAGCCACCAAAAAGGTAAATCCTGCCATTTAGTACAATGGATGAACATGAAGGACATTATATCGGGTGAAATGAGTCACATAGGCAACACTTGTCTTGCCTATATGTAGAATCTACAAAACAACAACAATAAAACCTTGAACTCAGAAACAAAGGGTAGAATGGTGGTTTCCAGGGGCTGAGAAGTAGGGGACATGGGAGATGGTTGTGAAAGGGTACAGACATTTAGTTATAATATGAATAAGTTCTGAGGATCTAATGGCCAGCATGATGACTATAATAATACTGTATTGTATACTTGGAAGCTGTTAGACAATAGGTGTTAAATGATCTCGCTACAGCAAAAAATGATAACTATGTGAGGTATTGGATGTGTTAACTTGAATGTGGTAATCATTTCACAATGTGTTTTTATAAGTTTACTTATTCTGAGAGAAAGAGAGAGAGAGAATGAGGGGGGAGGGGCAGAGAGAGAGAGGAAGACAGAATATCTGAAGTGGGGTCTGCTGACAGCAAAGAGCCTGATGCAGGGCTCCAACTCACAAAACATGAGTTCATGACCTGAGCTGAAGTCAGATGCTCAACCAACTGAGCCTCCTGCCACCATGTCACAATATATAATTATTTCAAATTATCACCTTGTATGCCTTAAATATATATAACTTTGTCAGTTATACCTCAGAAAAGCTGGAAAAAATATTTTGTGATTCATAATGAGGAGATGGATTTTCATAAAGAATGGCATGAGCTGAAAAGCATTTAGAGTCAGAAAGTAAAATGTATGTTCTAGGAGCAGCAAGCATCTAGCTCTGTTACATATAGAGGGTTTGGTTTTAAAAAAATGACAGCATGCAGTGGGGCCAAATAAAAACCTTTAGTACCTAGCTGAAGAGGAATAGATTTGTTAATGAAGCTGTTTGTGAATTACAGTTTCAGAGATAACTACTAAACTAGAAAAGGAGTTCTAATTGTCTGAATTTGATTCAACTCTTATTTTCTCTTTTCTCCAGCATATTCCATGTAAGTTTAAGTAGTCAGAACTAATGACAGGCTAGAAAAAAAAAGAAAAAAAACTTGATTTTTTTCTGCCTTTTTAGTGGAGATGGGCAAAAGCTCTTGAGATTAAGGACATGGTCAACCAAACAGTATGTCTAAAAGTATCTATCACAGTACAGACTGAGCAAATAAGAGAAGAAATGGATTTCCTGAACCCTAACACTACCAGGAGGAAAAGGTTTTCCTTTAAAGCATTGTTATTTATCCTGGGGCAGAACATGGGAGTGGTCTTGGCAAACAAGAGGGGTTACATTTTTGCTCTTGGCGCAGATATGCAAAAACCAACAGAAGAGGGCATTGTATTAGTCACTCTGGTAACTGAGTGTGGAAATCTCTTCAAATTCAGCTACTCTGGTTATTACCAGAAGACTTAGAGAAAATATTCCACATGTGCCAGCCCCAAAGATCTGAGGCTCATCTATTAGTATGTGAACACCTAGCTGTGAACCAAAGTCACAACAAGAAAGGTGAGTAAGTGCTGCTGAGCCCTTTCAATACCTTGGGAGTTTCTCACAGGCTCACAAGCTAAGCAGACATGACCTGGGCAGGGTGACCAGGTTTTCAGCAGGAAGCTATGTCCAATTTATTGTGGCTCATCCAGTACTGAACAGAGGTTGGCAACAGAATATTTTAATAGTTACAATAAAGACTGTGTTGGGCCTACTGAGTTGTCATGGTTTCAACAGGTATATCTTGTGCCAGTGACATTAGCAACAGAAAGAATTTATTTCTTTGATTGACTAAGTAGAAGATGGTTACCAGAGCTGATCTTTAAGTCTAAATAAGCATCCGCAGAGGTCTTGGAGTTTTCAGCAAAGTGAGTATCCTGAGGAGAAAAGAAAGGGATAGAGGCATTTAATTTGAAAATTAAGGGGAATGTGACATTATTTTGTGTCCTAGGCCGATGATAAGAAATGTGTATATAGACATATAATAAACATATATGTACTGAAAAGCATGTACCCAAAAGTACTTACTATAGTAATACTATACCAACTACTGCATACAGAAAAATTCTAAATAAAGAGCACAGATACTGAATATATTTTGTCCATGTACAGTCATCCAGGAAAGATTCCTGAAGTTAAATTTTGAACTGGATTTTGAAGAGGATGAAGCCTATGAATCTTGAAAGATGAAAGAAGGTAGTAGTATAAAGTTAAAATCTAGGCTACCAAGGCAGGAGAAAAATTCAGTTGAAGTCCTTTTTTGATTGCAGAACAAATGATCGTCTGCAGAAGTTTTTCCCTTCCTTTTGATAATCTCCCACTCTCATCACACTAATGACCTTGTTCTTTTGGCAGTCCTCAAAGCATGGAAGGCAAGAAAAGTCAAACTTGGGGATAGCAAGCATAGCACAGTAGTTGAAGCAGTGTGTCTTTTGTGGAAGTAAAGTTGCAGTTAATAAAATTGTAGTTCCAATCATGATATATTTTGAATGATGGAATTACTAATTCAAATTATATAAAATAAGGACTAGGCAGCCACTGTGGATACTTGAACTGAAGAATAAATAATACTGTACAAATATTCTCAAAGTTTGGTTGTTGTGGGAAAAGTCAAATGATGAGATAGTTAAGGCCAGCTGTGAAGTGGAGGAATGGGGAAGTGAAGTAGGGAATTGATGAAGATTATAATGTTGACGGGGGCGCCTGGGTAGCGTAGTCGGTTAAAGCGTCCGACTTTCGCTTAGGTCATGATCTCGCAGTTCGTGGGTTCGAGCCCCCCGTCGGGCTCTGTGCTGACTGCCAGCTCAGAGCCTGGAGCCTGTTTCAGTCTGTGACTCCCTCTCTCTCTCTGACCCTCCCCTGCTCATGCTGTCTCTCTCTCTCTCCTAGAAATAAATAAAACATTTTTAAAAAAGAGAGAGAGAGAGAGAGAGAGAGAGAGATTATAATGTTGACAAAAAGTGAATCCTAAAGTTATTATAGAGAAAAGACTATCAGAATCTACAATTGTTGGTTACAATGAAGGGTGGGAGAAAGACACCAAAGGTTATCAGCCTGGGAACACTGAAAGTATTGTGGATAATTATGGGGAAATGTGCAAAGATAGCTCTCAGGGGGAGGGGAAATGAATTTGTTTTTCAATATGTTGCAAGAGTTGTGGCATTTAAATTAATGTTCTATGCACAGTGGTGAACAGGGAACTGGAAAGAAGGTAAAAAGTGTATTTGTAGATGAGTATATGGTAGCCCAAACTTGGTTTAGGTCCTAAGATTCATCTAGTACCTTAAAGAAGGATAATGTCAAAGAAGTAAAAAATTTGGAAGTTAGCCTTGGGAAATTCCCAGAGTTATAGAAAATGAACTAGTGAAGGGCACATTGTTGAGAATTGGGAAGAACTTTTTAATATCCATGTTCTCATATAATCAACAGTGCTATGAATTCATCTCTAAAAATCCACAAAAATGGAACTCCAGGCTGCTTTTAAGAACATGATGTCACACATAGTGTTTCATTTAGTCCAAAGCAAAAGAGAGAGTGGAGAAATAACAACTTTGCTGGTTAACAATGTATGACAGTGCAGGATTGTGCTGGGCTTGCTCAGACAGTATCTTTACTTCCACAACAACTCACTGAAATGACTTACGGTGCCCTTTGTACTGATGAGGAAATGAAAAAAGGGCTTATTGTTAAAATACCAAAAGGAAGGAAAGAAGGAAGGTAACAAGGAAGGAAGGAAGAAAGGAAGGAAGAGGAGAGGAAAGAAAGACTGAATTTGGATAAAGAAGCCATTTGAGAAAACAAAGTTTCTCAAATTTTGAATTGTGATCTGGGAAAAATTATTTCCACGTAGGACTTTTGAAAATTGAAACTTGGGACGTCAGGGTGTCTCAGTCAGTTGAGCGATCGACTTTAACTCAGGTCATGATCTCATGGTTCGTGGGTTCTAGCCCCGCATCAGGCTCTGTGCTGACAGCTCAGAGCCTGGAGCCTACTTCAGATTCTGTGTCTACCTCTCCTGCTTGTGCTCATTCTCTTTCACTCTCAAAAATAAATAAAGTCTAAAAAAAAAAAGAAAGAAAATCAGAACTTCTAGGAGCACCTGGGTGGCTCAGTTGGTTGAGCCTCTGATTTTTTTTTTAAAATTTTTTAAAGGTTTTTATTTATTTCTAGGAGAGAGAGAGAGAGACAGCACAAGCAGGGGAGGGTCAGAGAGAGGGGGAGTCACAGACTGAAACAGGCTCCAGGCTCTGAGCTGGCAGTCAGCACAGAGCCCGACGTGGGGCTCGAACCCACGAACCGTGAGATCATGACCTAAGTGAAAGTCGGACGCTTAACCGACTAAGCCACCCAGGCGCCCCGGTTGAGCCTCCGATTCTTGATTTCAGCTTCAGTTGTGATCCCAAGGTCATGGGATTGAGCCCAGCATCGGGCTCCGCTCTGAGCGTGGAGCCTGATTGGATTCTCTCTCCCCCTGGCCTTCTCTCCTGCTCTCACGCTCTCTCTCTCTCTCTCTCAAATAAAAATAAAAATGGAAACTTTTGCTTTCCTAAAAATCCTTGTTGATGGGGGAAACACTTTCTTTAGTTTGTCATGGATCAGTCTATCATAATACAGAGCAGTAATAAGCAAACCAAGTCATTTACTCTTCAAATTTTGTCAAATTTATTATAAAAAATTGATGAGTTCAGTGTTGAATAAACTGTCTTAATATTTTATTCAAAATACATTTATCTATTTAGTTAGAAATATTTCATTTTGATATAATTTTATACTTCTATGCCTGCTATTCTTGAGGATCTTCTCTGTTTTCCACAAACTACTGTTTTAAACTGTAGATAGGCACTGATATACAAAATACCAGAAAGAAAATAAATTTATAAATATAATCGAGAAAGTACACCTATCATCATTTTATTGTATATACAAAGAAACACCTGCTAATCGATACCCCTTTTCTTCCTCCTTCGAAACCCACCTTAACACTGTTTTCAATTTATTGTATTTTTCTTTCTCACTCCACACAACTTTTCTGCCCTTCCAACCCCTCCCGACCCTCCCCACCTCTCTTTCTCTATTCTCTTCATTTAAACCTTCCCAGGATAGATCTATTTTCTTTTCTTTTCTTTTTCTTTTTTTTTCTTTTACAAATAGTTTATTGTCAAGTTGGTTTCCATATAACACCCAGTGCTCATCCCCACAAGTGCCCTCCTCCATGCCCATCTCCCGCCTCTCCCCCACATCCATCAGTCCTCAGTTTGTTCCCAGTATTCAAGAGTTTTTCATGGTTTGCCTCTCTCCCTCTCCCCCACCATTTCTGCCCTTCTTCTCCCCCTTGTTCCTCAGTTAAGTTCCTCCTAATGCTCCTATACATGCAAACATACGGTATTTGGCCTTCTCCACCTGACTTATTTCACTCAGCATAACACCCTCAAGGTTGATCCATGTTTCTACACATGGCCAGATTTCATTCTACCTCATTTCCATGTACTATTCCATGGTATAGATAAACCACATCTTCTTGATCCATTCGTCCATTGATGGACATTTAGGCTTTTTCCATGATTTGATTATTGTTGAGAGTGCTGCTATGAATATTGGGGTATGTGTGCTCCTATGCATCAGATCTCCTGTATCCCTTGGGTAAATTCCTAGCAGTGCTAACGCTGGATCATAGGGGAGTTCTATTGTTAACTTTTTGAGGAACCTCCACACTGTTTCCCAGAGGGGCTGTACCAGTTTACATTCCCACCAACAGTGTAGGAGGGTGCCCATTTCTCCACATCCTCGCCAGCATCTAGAGTCCTCTGATTTGCTCATTTTAGCCACTCTGACTGGCGTGAGGTGGTATCTCAGTGTGGTTTTGATTTGTATTTCCCTGAAGAGAAGGGATGCTGAGTATCGTTTCATGTGTCTGTTGGCCATCTGGATGTCCTCTTTGGAGAAGTGTCTGTTCATATCTTCTGCCCATTTCTTCACTGTATTCTTTGGTTTTCGAGTGTGGAATTTGGTGAGTTACTTATAGATTCTGGATATTAACCCTTGATCTGATATGTCATTTGCAGCCATCTTTTCCCATCCCATTGGTTGCCTATTAGTTTTATGGATTGTTTCCTTTGCCGTGCAGAAGCTTTTAATCTTGATGAGGTCCCAACAGTTTATTTTTGCTCTTTATTCTTTTGCTTTTGGGGATGTGTCAAGTAGGAAATTGCTGCGATGCAGGGCAAGGAGGTTGTTTCCTGCTTTCTCCTCTAGGGTTTTGATGGTTTCCTGTCTCACGTTCAGGTCCTTTATCCATTTTGAATTTATTTTGGTGTATGGTGTGAGAAAATGGTCTAGTTTCATTCTTCTGCATGTTGCTGTCCAGTTCTCCCAACACCATCTGTTAAAGAGGCTGTCTTTTTTCCATCGGATATTCTGTCCTGCTTTGTCAAAGATGAGTTGGCTGTATACTTTTGGGTCCACTTCTGAGTTCTCGATTCTGTTCCATTGGTCTATGTGTCTGTTTTTGTGCCAATACCATTCTGTCTTGATGATGACAGCTTTGTAGTAGAGGTTAAAGTCTGAGATGGTGATACCTCCCGTTTTGGATTTATTTTTCAGGATTGCTTTGGCTATTCGGGGTCTTTTGTGGTTCCATACAAATTTTTGGATAGTTTGTTCTAGTTTTGAGAAGGATGCTGGTGTAATTTTGATTGGAATTGCACTGAATGTGTAGAGTGCTTTGGGTAGTAATGACATCTTAACTATATTTATTCTTCCTATCCATGAGCATGGAATGTGTCCATTTCTTTGTGTCTTCTTCAATTTCCTTCATAAGTTTTCTATAGTTTTCATCATACAGATCTCTTGTATCCTTGGTGAGGTTTATCCCTAGGTATTTTGTTTTTTTGTGCAATTGTGAATGGCATCAGCTTCTAGATTTCTCTTTCTGTTGCTTCATTGTTGCTATATAAAAATGGAACCGATGTCTGTACGTTGATTTTGTACCCTGCAACTGTGCTGAATTCTTGGATCAGTTCTAGTAGGCTTCTGGTGGAGTATGTCGGGTTTCTTATGTAGAGTATCATGTCGTCTGCGAAAAGTGAAAGTTTGACTTCCTCTTTGCCAATTCTGATGCCTTTGATTTCCTTTTGGTGTCTGATGGCTGATGCTAGGACTTCCAGCACTATGTTAAACAACAGTGGTGGGAGTGAACATCCTTTGTGTTGCTGATATCCGGGGGATAGCTCTCAGTTTTTCCTCATCGAGGCTGATGTTAGCTGAAAGCTTTTCATAGATGGCTTTTATGATGTTTAAGTAGGTTCCTTCTATCCCGACTTTCTCTAGAGTCTTTATTAAGAAGGGATGCTGTATTTTGTCAAATGCTTTTTCTGCATCTATCAACAGGATTCTATGGTTTTTATCTTTTCTTTTGTTGATGTGATGGATCACATTGATTGATTTGCGAATGTTGAACCAGCCCTGTAACCCAGGAATGAATCCCACTTGATCTTGGAGGATGATTCTTTATATGTGCTGCTGCATTTAATTTGCAAAAATCTTGTTGAGGATTTTTGCATCCGAATTCATCAAGGATATTGGCCTGTAGTTCTCTTTTTTTGCTGGATCTCTGTCTGGCTTGGGAATCAGAGTGATGTTGGCTTCATAAAATGAGTCTGGGAGTTTTCATCCGCTTTCTATTTTTTGGAATAGCTTGAGAAGAATTGGTATTAGTTCTGTTTTAAACGTCTGGTAGAATTCCCCGCGGAAGCCATCTGGTCCTATACTCTTATTTGTTGGAAGATTTTTGATAACTGATTCAATTTCCTCACTAGTTATGGGTCTGTTCAGATTTCCGATCTCTTCCCGTGTGAATTTTGGTAGTGGATGTGTGTTTAGGAATTTGTCTATTTCTTCTAAGTTGTCCAATTTGTTGGCATATAATATTTCATGGTATTCCCTGATAATTGCCTGTATTTCTGAGGGGTTGGTTGTAAGAAGTCCATTTTCATTCATGATTTTGTCTATTTGGGTGCTCTCTCTTTTCTTTTTGAGAAGTCCGGCTAGAGGTTTGTCAATTTTGTTTATTTTTTCAAAGAACCAACTCTTGGTTTCATTGATCTGCTCATCTGTTTCTTTGCTCTCTATGTTGTTTATTTCTGCTCTAATTTTCACTATTTCTCTTCTTCCTCTGGGTTTGGGGCATTCTTGTTGCTCTGCCTCTAGTTCCTTTAGGTGAGCTGTTAGGTTTTGGACTTGCACTTTTTCTTGGTTCTTGAACTAGGCCTGGAGTGCAATGTACTTTCCTCTTAGGACTGCCTTTGCCGCATCCCATAGATTTTAGATTTTTGTGCTTTCATTTTCATTTGTTTCCACATATTTTTTAATTTCATCCCTTATGCCTAATTGACCCATTCATTCTTTAGAAGGGTGTTCTTTAACCTCCTTTTTTTCGAGGTTTTCCAGGCTTCTTCCCGTGATTGACTTCAAGTTTCAAAGCATTATGATCTGAGAGTGTGCATGGTATGATCTCAGTTCTTTTATATTTATTGAGGGCTGCTTTCTGTCCCAGTATGTGATCTATCTTGGAGAATGTGGCATGCGCACTTGAGAAGAAAGTAAATTCCCTGGCCTCAGGATGTAAAGTTCTAAATATATGTCAGATCCGTCTGGTCCAATGTGTCTTTCAAGTCCATTATTTCTTTAGTGATTTTCTGTCTGGTTGACCTATCCATTGCTGTTAGCGGAGTATTAACGTCCCCTGCTATTAGCACATTCTTATCTATGAGGCTGTTTCTGTTTGTGATTAATTGTTTTAAATATTTAGGTGCTCCCATATTCTGTGCGTAGACATTTATGATTGTTAGTTCTACCTCATGGATAGACCCTGTAACTATTATATAATCCCCTTCTTCATCTCTTGTTATTGTCTTTAATTTAAAGTCCATTTTGTCTGATATAAGTATAGCTACTCCGGCTTTCTTTTGACTTCTCATAGCATGATGTATATTTCTCCATCCCCTTACTTTTAATCTGAAGGTATCTTTCAGTCTAAAATGAGTTTCTTGTAGACAGCATATAGATGGATTTTGTTTTTTTATCCATTCTACTACCCTTGTCTTTTGATTGGAGCATTCAGCCCATTTACATTCAGTGTTATTGAGATATGTGGGTTTAGAGTCTTTGTGTCCTTTGTGGAGTTCATGTTGTGGTGGTGTCTCTAGTATCTTTGTTCCTTGCAACATTTCCTTCAGAGCGTCCCCCTCAGGATTTCTTGTAGGGCTGGCTTAGTGGTGACAAATAAAATTTCTGTTTATTTGGAAAGATTTTTATCTCTCCTTCTATTTTGAATGACAGGCTTGCTCGATAGAGGATTCTTCGCTGCATATTTTTTTCTGTTCATCACATTGAAGATCTCCTGTCATTCCTTTCTGTCCTGCCACGTTTCAGTAGATAGGTCTCTCACCACTCTGATAGGTTTCCCTTTGTATGTTAGGACCATTTTCTCCCTACCTGCTTTCAAAATTCTCTCTTTGTCCTTTTATGTTGCCATTTTTGCTATGATATGCCTTGCAGAAGGTCGATTCAGATTACATCTGATGGGAGTCCTCTGAACCTCTTGTATTTCAACGTTTACTTCTTTTCCTAGCTTGGGGAATTTCTCTGCTGTAATTTGTTCCAGGACTCCTTCAGCACCTTTCCTCTTCTGGGATTCCTATGATACGGATATTTTTGCCTTTGACTGTGTCACTGAGCTCTCGAACTCTTCTTTCCTGTTCCTGGATCAGTTTGTCTCTTTTTTTGTCAGTTTCTTGTTTTTCTATAATGGTGACTTCTAAATCACTTATTCTCCTTTCTGCCTCTTCAATCCGTGCATTAGAGGCCTCTAATTTATTATGTATCTCATTTATCACTTTTTTTACTCCTTCTTTATATTCTCCATTTTGTCTGTAGCCATAGTTTCTTTGATGTCCCCTATGTTTTTTTCAAGCCCAGCTATTAATTTTATGATTATTGTTCTAAAATCTTGTTCATTTATGCTGCTTATATCTGTTTTGAGCAGTTCACTAGCTGCCAATTCTTCTTGGAGTTTCTTTCGGGGAGAGCTTTTTCGTTTCATCATTTTAGTTAGTTTTCTGGCTTTTGTTAGTTTTAAAGACCTGTTATGCTTCTGCACCTGTGAGCGCTGCTGTATCCAGGAAGACTCTTTGACTGTCCAGGGCGTATCCTTTCAGAGAGTGTTTTTTGAATGGTCTTGGTCTGTCTTGTTGAGATCTTGGTTATTTTATGTTCCTACTCATAGTGATATTTGGGCCTCTCCACCATGTGTTCTTTGGCTTGTTTCTTGAGGTAGCCCTGGAGAGGAAAACAGACTGACAAACACACAGGGAGCAGGGGCACACAAACGCACAGACAAATCCACCTAACATGCAAACTGAGAGGGACAGCGAAAAAGTTAAGAGAAAAGACGGAGGAGGGAGGGCGAATAATAGAAAATAAAAAAAATACGTAAAAAGGTCAAAAGGAAGAAAAGAAAAGGAAAAAAGAAGAATACCAATGGACAAAGAATGGCTTATAGCATATAACTGGATTTCCCAGCTACAATTAAATAGTCTCATATATGCAGTGCTGGTTGAAGAGCATAGAGACAGAGAAGACAGGGCGGGGATGAGGCAAAATTGGAAATAGAATGAACAGGCAGAAGGGATAAGAAGCTTTTTTCAAAGAGTTAAAGGGTGGAGTATGGTTGGTTAGGTGATAGAAGGATGCTGGTGTTATCCAGAGAAACTATATAGTCTAATTACTCCTGAGAGAAAGAGATGAAAAGGTCTGGAGGTGTAGAATTTACATCTCCAGAATGGACTAAATTTGATTGTTTAAGCCCGCCGGTGACCAGTGTTCTGGGTGAAAAAAAAGAAAAAAAGGAAGAAGGAGGAGAAGGAGGAGAAGAAGAAGGAGAAGAAAAGAAGGAGAAGAAGGAGAAGGAGAGGAGGAGGAGGAAGGGGAAGAGCAAGGGGAAGAAGGGGAAGAGGAGGAAGAAGAAGGGGAAGGGGAGGAAGAGGAGGAAGAGGAAGAAGAAGAAGGGGAAGGGGAGGAGGAAGAGGAAGAAGAGGAGGAGGAAGAGGAAGAAGAAGGAGAAGAAGGAGGAGGAGGAGGAGAAGGAGAAGAAGAAGAAGAAGGGGAAGGGGAAGAAGAGAAAGAAGAGGAGGAGAAAGAGGAAGAAGGAGAAGAAGAAAGGAAAAGGGAGGAGGGCAGCTCCCAAGCAGGGATGGGCATGGCATGATCCAATGACTCAGGCGGGAGTTCTGCCTTGGCGATTGTAGGGAGGAAAGTGGCGGTGCTCTACCTCAAACAATAACAAAAATTTATTTCTCTTCATCTAGATAAGGCTCAGAGGTAAGCAGTCTAGTGCAGCAATATCGCTCCAGGCTCATTAGGGTCCTCATCATCTTTCTTCTTACTCCACCATTCTCAACATGTGGTTTTTACTTCATGGTACAAGGAGGCTGCTTGATCTCTAGCCATCATGTTTGCATTCAACCCCTTGGAGGAAGAGAGAAAGAAGTTAATGCCTTCTCTCCCTGACATTTATGAAAACATTTCCTAGAATCTGAGTACTCTATATTTGCTCAGAACGTATTAGCCAGACCTTAATCACACAGTCATAGCAAGCTACAAGAGTGACTAGAATGAGGTCTTTATTTCAAGTTATGTGTCCAGCCAAAAATCCAAAAAAGATAAAGATTACTGTTTTGATTTCATCTACTTTCCATGAACTTTGCAATACTTCCCTGATGACTGTGGAGGATGAGTAGCTTTTAAAATTTATAGGCCATTTGAATTTCCAGTTCTATTAAGCAATTGTTTATTTTTTCCATTTCATTTTATTTTCCTTATTAGGTTTTAGGATTTTATTATACATTCTGAAATATTCCCTCTGTCTTTCTGTGGCCTTCATGTATTTTGGGTACTGTCTTTGTAACTGTCATGCAACAGAATTTTTAAAACTCTGTTGTCTAAAACTATCACCTTTTATCTGGTGAGTTAGTGCATTTATTGTGGTTACTAATATGTTTCTATTTCTTTTACCATTGTATTTTGTGCTATTCTGCTTTTTTTGTCTTTTGAAAAATTTCTTATTTTCAGTTGTGTTTTTTTTTCCTCCCCTACTAGTTTAGCAGTTATCTACTATATTACTACTATTTTAGTGGTTCGATTTTAAATTCTAATATGCATGCACATGTAAAATCTAAAAATAATCCAAAACACTTACCCCTTTTCAGGACTGTACACGCATTCTAGAATATCTTAAGTCACATTGTTTCTTTATGTTTGTTTGATGTTGTCCAGTATCTTAGTCCTCTTATCTTTCAGTCATGGAAATTAGAGGTTTTTGTAACATTTTATTTTTATATAATCTCAAGCTTGCCATAAATTTGCAGAAAATATACAAAAAATTCCTATATATACTCTACCCAATTCTTCAGTTGTTGACATTTGCCCTATTTGCTTTATCATTCTCTTTCTATCCTTCCTTTCCACCTCCTATTCCCATCTAAGAGTAATTTGAAAGTTGACAATGGAATCCTCCTTTACCACTAAACATTCCAATGTGTATTTCCTAAGAACAAGGCGTTCTCTTAAAAAAACCAAAGTACTATTGTCCAAATCTCACAATTTAACATTATACTGTTATGTCCATATTTATATTTGTCAGTTCTTCCAGTAATGTTCTCATAGCCATTGCCCACTTACCATTCTAAGACCGAATCCAAATTACATATTGCATTTAGTTGTCATGTTTCTTTAGGAATATTTAATCTAGAACATCTCCTCAGACTTTGTCTTGTTTGATCTTGAGATTTTTTAAGCCCAGTTATATTTATAGAAAGCACCTGAATTTGGTCTTTCATAAAGTTTGCTCATAATTACATCTCTATACGGTATTTGGGGCAGAAATAGCACAGAATTAATGGCGAGTGCTTCTCAGTAAATTGTACTAGGAGGCTCATGATAATTAGTTTGCCCTAACATAGATGATAATAAGTTATATCACTTGGCTAAGGTGGTATCTGCCAGGTTCCCTCCACTGTATATGCTACTGTTTTTTTTCTGTTTAGTTAATAAATGATGTGTGGACGAATACTTTGAGACTATGTAAATATTCCATTCTTCATCAAACTTTCACCTCTTTGTCTTAGCAACCAGATGATTATCTAAGTCCACCATTTCTTTTCTATTAGTTCACATTTTAATGTAGAGAAGATCTTTACCTCCTCCCTTATGGTGGTTTGTTTATATCAGTATTGTTATGGACTGCATGTTTTTGTCTACACACACACACACACACAAACACACACCCTGAAAATTCGTGCTGAAACCCTAGTTCCCAATAGGATGACAATTAGAAGTGAGACCTTTGGGAAGTAATTAGGTTATGAAGGTGGAGCCCCCATGATGGGATTAGTGAGTATCCTTCTCAGAAAAAGAAGAAAGCTAGACTCCCTGTTTTCAGTCATGGGAGGATACTAGGAGAAGATGGCCATCTGCAAACCAGAAAAGACACTTTCACCGTACGCTAGCATCTTGATCTTGGACTTTCCACCCTCTAGAACTGTGAGAAATAAATGTTTGTTGTTTTAGCCACCCAGTCTATGATAATTTCTTATAGTAGTATGAACTTAATAAGGCACTTATGAACTCATAGACATTTATTTTATTCTACATGCTGTAATCCAACACTGTCATCATTTATTTTGATATGCAAATTGTCCCAGATTTACCAAGTAGGAGTCCTTTATTTTAATATTTCTTTTTTGTGAGAGTACAAGCAGGGAAGGGGTAAAGAGAAGGACAGAGGTTCTGAAGCAGGCTTTGTGCCTACAGGCTGGCAGCAGCAAGCCCCATCCATGTGGGGTTCCAACTCATGAACAATGAGATCATGACCCCAGCCAAAGTTGGATTCTCAACTGACTGAACCGCCCAGGTGCCCCTCAAGTGGGAGTCCTTTTAAACAGTCCTGCATCTTTTTTAATGTCCTCACGATTTTTTTTTTTTTTGAGAGAGAGAGAGAGAGAGAGAGAGAGAGAGAGAGAGTGAGTAGGAAAGGGGCAGAGAGAGAGGGAGACACAGAATCTGAAGCAGGCTCCAGGCTCTGAGCTCAGTCCAGAGGTTGATGTGGGGCTCAAACTCCTGAACTGGGAGATCATGAGTCAGACACCCAAACAACCGAGCCACCCAGGCACCTCAATGTCCTCATCATTCTTTGAGCATCTCCTTCCTTTCTGGAGCAAAATATTCCAGGTTCATCTTGTACTTCCCTACTCTAGTACAAAATTAGCCTTTTTCCTATGGAACCTAATTGCTTTTAGTGGACAGTAGAATTTTTTTAATATTTATTTATTTATTTATTTATTTATTTATTTATTTATTTAAAGTGAAAGAAGAGAGCACATGAGCTGGGGAGGGGCATAGAGAGGGAGAGAGAATCCCAAGCAGGGTCCATATAGTCAGCAGAGCCTTGCGTGGGGCTTCATCCACAAACTGTGAGATCACGACCTGACCCAAAATCAAGAGCTGAATGCTTAACCAACGACCCATCTAGGCACCCCAACAGTAGAGTTTTGAAACCAAGCTCTGTGCACTAAATATGCTCATTGATGCTGATTGAGCTAGGAAATATGTTTTAATTTTCTAAAACATATGTATGTTGTTTACATACATATGTATGTGTGTATATATAAATGTATGCCCCTAAATCTGTATTTTTCTATCAAAAAGTATACTTATCCTCATACGAGGATTGAGACTCATAACTCCAATATTAGTTTAACATCATATGTTATATTCTAGTATTCCCCCTTTCCATATTTGCAATACCCTTCTGTAACAGTAAGAAATCTGGCTTCCATTATCCTCAATATATTTGCTCATTTGCTCTAGAGCACTGAGCTCTAAAGCAAGCCTACTAACTGGATTAATATTTTTCAGCTAAAATTCACATACAGTGAAATGTACGTGTCTAAAATATACTATTTGATCGTTTTTCACTTGTTAATTTTACCTTTTATATGGAGAGAGAGAGAGTTTATGTATAGTCTCTAGAATGTATAGTTGTTATCTATAAGATATTTTGTCTGATATCATTTACACCACTGTTGCCTGAAGTGAAGACCTAATGTTATCGTTTTATACAGCAGTATTGATTTAAATATACCCATATTTAATGTAACCTTGCCTAAATTGTTTTTCCTTGTCATTTCTTATTGTACCACATAATTTCTTTCTTCATTAATTACCTTCTTCCTAATGAATAGCCCTGAAGAATTCTTTACTAAGGGTTAGTTGCTTATAAAGTCTCAATTTTTGTCTGAAATGTTTTTATTTTATGCTCATCCTTTATTGATGATTTCTTCAGGATACAGGCTTAGGTTGCAAATTATTTTCTCTCAGTTATTTAAATATATCCATGGTTTCTAGTTTCCATTATTGCAGTTGAGAAATCAGATATTAGTGTTTTTTACTTCATGATAAATTGTCATTATCTTTGCTTTTAAGATCTTTTCATGTTTGGCATGTTGCAGGTTCACTCTGATGAATTAAATGTATGTGTAGGTTTCTTTATATTTATCCTGCTCAGGATCATTATGCTTCTAGATTCTAAATATTCACGTATTCCAACATTTCTAGATAATCCTTAGTAATTATCTCCTTAAATATCTTTTTAAATTTTCTTTACTATCATACTTAAAAACTTTAAATAGATGGTTTTTAGACCTTTCAGTTCTCCTCCACATATCATAACTTCTTTTATCATATTTTCCACCTCTATGCCAATGCTTTACTTGGCTAATTTCTTTAGTTTTATTTTCTGGTTTGCCAATTCTTTCTTCATCAATGTTAAATCCAATGTTTTACTTGCCTATTGTGTTTTCAATTTTTATTTTTTTCCATAAATAATCAAGTGGAATCTTTTTCAAAAACATTCTTATATTCTCTGATATCTGACTTATATTTTTGTTGTCTCCTTATTTTATATTAAGCATATTTATTTTATATTCTGAGTTATCTAATTCTAGCATTTGAAGTACAGTACTTCTTTACCAGATTTTTTTATCTGTTATTTCTGTTGGCTCATATTATCTTGTTTCCTAATGGGTTTTGTGATGTTTTATTTATTTTGCATTATGAAATCATATAAACTGGGACTTTTTCTGAGAAATTTCTATGAGGCCAGGGATAAGGATGAATTTTCCTAGAATGGGTTTGCATTTTTTCATCCTAGATGTTTAGAAAGAACTATTGATCAGGATTACTTTAATTTCTGATCTTGGATATTTTTCATCCCGTACAAGTAGTATGATTTCAATCCAGTACCCAGGATTGACATGACAGGTAACCTATGGTTATGATAGGGTGCTCATACATCCAAATTTTCCCAGTTAAAATGCCCCTTATTTTGGTATAATTATTAATAATGTCTTCTTCCACTTTAAGAAGATTTTCTGTTTGGATTATAAATTATACTCTATCCTTATAAGAAACTAAAGGAGAGACTTTTTGTCCCTTCCAACCATAGCCAAGGCTGAAAAGATATGTTATTATTTCTTATTTTGCAGGACAGAATTTCTAGTTCACCCTTTCACTGAAAGTGTATTCTCCAGAATCCTGATTTTAAGTTGGGGTCTCCATTCCAACTTCTCAAATAAGAAGCTCTAGGTTTCTGGGGATTGGCAGATGCCCTCAGGGCAGCTGCTGGCTTTAGCATGTTAACCTCTTTGGATTCATGCTTCTCCTTAGTTCTTTGCCTCTAAGGATTTTCCTTACTTTACTGTGAGCTCAGCTATATATTTAAAAGGATGTTGTAAATCTTTTATTGAGAATATTTAGTTGTTTAGTTGCAGTAAGTTATTCCCGTCTAGAAGAAAATCCCTGGGCTCCTCATAAATACTGTTTTAACTGTGTGTGGTTTTGGAAGAGCACATTTTTTCTCATATTGAGGTAGCCCAGAAAAGGTAGGTCTCCTACTTTAGAGTTCTCACATGTCCCTTTGTCAAAAATATGAGGACAATTTACCTAAAGAAAAAAAGTCAAAAAATTATCTTTTAATGTTTTATGCTCTCCAGATACAAACTGAGAACATAAAGTAAAATCACTTTTATTTTTCTAACAAAAGAAGTAGACAAGTACCAGCATGTAAGATAAAATATACTATTACTATATTTACTTTATAGAAGAAGACACTGAGGCACAGGGAAGCTAAATAACTTAACTATGGTCCACTATTCATAAGTGATGGAACTGATATTAGAACCCATAGCCAGCTGTCTATAATATGCATGTCTTAACCACCAGTTCATATGCTCCTTGGCCCAAATATATGCATTCTTCTATCTCATTACCATAAAATGTATACTAATGAGGGAAAGTATTGCTATACTGATGCCTATTATAGCCTTGTTAGAGTTTTAGATTTTGATAAATATCCAAAAGCCACTCAGTAACAAATACAAAAGGGTAAGGAAAAGAATACAAGCTTTGTTACAGATTATAAGGATAATGAGGAAACATAGAGGTTTTAATCCTAAGTCATAAATGCTTTCCATTTCTCCATCCCTTCTCTTCTTCCATTCTATCTCTCTGGAAGTTTCTTTCCTGTTTGTTTACCTGCATATTTCTTGGTTATCTTTTTTAAAAATATAATTTATTGTCAAGTTAGCTAACATGTAGTGTATACAGTGTGTTCTTGGTTTCAAGGGTAAATTCCCATGATTCATCACTTACAGTGCCCTCCCCAGTGCCCATTACCCATTTTCCCCTCTCTCCTGCCCCCACATCAACTCTCAGTTTGTTCTCTGTACTTAAGAGTCTCTTATGGGTTTCCCTCACTCTCTGAAACTATATTCCCGCTTTCCTTCCCCCATGGCCTTCTATTAAGTGTCTCAAATTCCACATATGAGTAAAAACATATGATATTTGGCTCTCTTTGACTGATTTATTTAACTTAGCATAATACCCTCCAGTTCCATCGACACAGTTGCAGAGGGTAGGATTTCATTCTTTCTTATTGCCAAGTAGTATTCCACTGTATATATAAACTACATCTTCTTTATTCATTCATCCATTGATGGACATTTGAGCTCTCTCCATGAGAGAGGCTGTTATTGAAAGTGCTGCTATAAACATTGGGGTATAAGTGCCCTTATGAATCAGCACTCCTGTATCCCTTGGATAAATTCCTAGTAGTGCTAATCCTGGGTCATAGGGTAGTTCTATATTAAATGTTTTGAGGAACCTCCACACTGTCTTCTAGAGTGGCTGCACCAGTTTGCAATTCACATATCTGCATTTAAAAAAAAAAACCTGTCCTGAATAGAATTGTCCCATAGGCTTTCTTATAATTAATGATTCCCTCATCTGTGTTCTCATAGCATTTTTACATATCTTTATGATAACACTTAGCACTTTTATGTTGATCCACATTAAATTATCATTTTTACCAGTCAGAAATTATTGAATATCAACAACATATGGTTCAACCTAATTTATCATGTATGTGTATACTCCACTAGACTTAGAAGTAGATACCATGTGTCATTTACCTTTTTTTCTTTAAGGCCTGGAGCATGTTCTCAAAATATGATTGTCTAATTGGTTGGATGCTGATACCCTGGGAACAATATTCAAAAATATTAATCACCGACATATATTGTATGGCCATTGACCAATCAGAAAAGATACTGGTATTAAACAGCTGCTAAAACTGTGCCCATTGTATTAGCTGCACATTAGCCCAGACTGTGACAAGGATACATTCAGAATAAAACTTTTGGGGTTGTAGTGAACCCCAAAACGGGGTTCTAACCAGTTATATTCAATGCTTGAAACTTCTCAATAATAGTGTCACCAAATCTCATTTCAACATCTAGTAACAAAGAACTAAGAACTTTTTGTAGTAACCAGTTCTATCTTTGAGCATATCTCATCCCTAGAAAATTCTTCCTCCCATTAGACACTACAATCTGTCTTCCTTTAACGTCCATTCACAGGGCTTAATTATATCCCTAAGGGCTTCAGCACTAGTCTCATTCCCCTTCTACGTGACAGCTCTTGATATTTGAATATGGCCTTATCTGCCCCTAATTCATTTCATCTAAAAACAAAGTATCCTTGGTTTCTTAAGCCAGTTATTTTTTTACATGGCTCATATTTCTCAATAATAGTATTATTCTTTGACTGTTTTGGTGTACTTATGCCCAGAATTGAGCCTTTCATTCTGATTGGGGTATGACCAGCACAGAGGACAACAGAACTACCCCATACTCTAACCCATTTAGCATATGGCTTGATAGAACGCCACAAACAACATTACGATACACCAAGGCATTTTCTGTGGTATAAAACAGAAGTATAGCCCAGTCCTGGGGAGCCATGTTATAGGAAGGACAGACTAGAAGACAACTAAATTAGATCTGTGGTTCTTCACCCTGGTTATGCCTCAGAACTGTCTGTGAGCTTTTAAACAATAAAGATGCCAGAGCACCATGCCAGATTTACTCTATATAGTAATATAGATGTGGAATCTTTGGAAAGGGTATGTAAGGCAGTGTAAAGTGGTCAAGAATGCATGCTCTGGAGCAAGACTGCCTGGATTCCAATCTAGACTCATAAATTTAATTTACTTCTGTAAGTCGCTTTAACTCTCTGTGCTATCTCATCTCTAAAAAGAGGTAAAGACTCAAAGAACTGTTGACAGGATTAAATGAGTTACTATAAGTAAAGAACCAAAAACAATCCCTCTCACTTAGTACGTGCTAAGTGAATATTGTCCGTTATTACGATCTGGATATGTGTAAATCACTACTGCTCATTTTTGTGCACAGGCTGAGAAAGTCCTGGTATAGGATACAAGCTGACATGATAGGCATCTCTGTCAGGAGAGGTGATCCTCCTACCTTTCTTAAGCAAGAATTCCAATTCTAATTCCTTCCTTTCTGGTGGGCTCTATCACCACAGTGACCCCATAGAAACTTGAGCTTGCAGATGATCATCAGAATATAACTGCTACTGAAACAGTGCCTCTCCCTTCCCCTCATGATACTCACTGAAGTCTCTGTATCCGTGGTCCACACACAATTGGATCTTAAAGTATACTTTAAAAAGTAGGAGCATGGACTTGCCAACCTTTCATATTACCAAGCAAGAACATTCAAAAACTATAATCACATTTACTGTCATCATAAAAGAAAAGACATTGAAACCCTTAAGAACTAGGTAGTTGTAATCTGAGGATAAATTGGTAACACTTCCATAATTAAGCTAAACCTATGACTTCTCTATGGCTATAGTTTGTTTAATTGTGTATCTTTTATTAGATTGGGAAAATTTATCATTAGTAAATATCATTACTTTCATTACCTAAACCCTCACTGTAAGTATAATTACAGCATATGCAATCAAAACCTATAAATTTGGTAAATGGTTCCTGAATAGAAAAAAATGCTGTCATTTTGATTTACACCTAGGTTTTGGCATATTTATGTTTCTGTGGCTTTTATTTACTAAATTGGGTTTGTTTTGATTATCTGTTTTAGTAGAATATTTATGTAGCTGTACTTTAGAATAAAAATTAACATATATTTTTCTATACAAGTTTCTCTCATTTTCGCTAGTGAAAATTCTGCCAATTAGGCATTGGGAAAGTATCTGCCAGTATTTAATGCTAATAGAGACACCAGATCATTCTTTCCACTATTAATCTGTAGATAATGGAAGGCCCATTTCTTAAGTACACACAGAAGAAAAAATAGAAAAAATACTGGCTATGACACCTAATGAATTGCCTTCCTCCCACACTACTATGCCCTTGTAACCTAGGGCATGTAGAGCAGGCTGGCAGCCATCGCATTACAAATTTAAAAGTGCTAGAATCTCTTGGTTCTGTAGCATGTTGCCTGATGGATTGGTGAGTAATGTACTTGAAGAGTGCATTACTGAGCTCTAGACTAATGGCCACCTCTTGCCCATGGCCTTTATGGTAGATCATTCATTGTGCTGCCTCATCAGCTTCCTGCCAGTCTGTATCTGGCATAAGCACTGACTGTTCCAAAGCTGATTAATCCCCCTAGGAATTAGTCCCACTGTAGCTCTCCGTGTAGATTACACAAAAATTGGAATGCTCTGGTACTCTGGAGACAACACAACTTTTCTTTGAATTCATATCCTCCCTTTAGAAGATAAAATTTCCTCACCAATCTCTATATTGCCTATATGGCAAACCTTACACAATTTTAAGAAATTTCCCATAAAATAAATACAATGATTGCTAATCTGCAGGCTTTGAATTTTATAGGATGAAAAAATTTTAGAGGGAATATCTATAATGTAAACTTGTAACATGTCAATCTAAGGAGACATCACATCACAACGTAACTATATGGCATTTTTATTTAGTTTTTCTTAGATGTTTTGCTGATTCCAGAAATTTTTAAAAGGTGAAAGTTTTGTACTCTCTACTTACAAAGTAACATAGATTTTCCTCTGAAAGACATAATATAACATTTACTATAGAGAGTCATAAATGGGATTTGATGGTAGAATTTTATTCAGTGGAATGTTTGGCATAACATTTGCTTTTGATTTAGTACATAAAATTTTCTTGTTTTTAACAGAAAAAAATTATTAATTTTTGTATTGTCATAGTTGAGGTAATCACAAATTATTGATTAGCTATGTTATTAGCACATTAAAGGAATAAAAGCACATATTAAATATTGTAGATTTTTTTGGTGCTTTAATCACCACAAGGATAGCATATGTCTTCAAATTCCTGAAATTCAGTATGTGAAATAAGACAAAAGAAACAAAACCAAATAATAGAAAACTATGCAAAAGCCAAAACTAAATACAGACTATAATTCTAGGAGGATTTGGGGGAGAGAAAAGTCAGTGATGACTGGAGAAGAAAGAACATGAAGGAGATGAAGGTTAAGCTGACTCTTAAAAACTAGAATTAAGGTAGACATTGTGGAGGCTGGGTATTCTGAGTCAGTAAAATAGCATTAGCAAAAGCACAGAAGTATTAATGTGATATATTAATAGACTAGAATGAAGAGGGGTGCCTGGGTGGCTCAGTCACTTAAATCTGACTCTTGATTTCAGTTCAGATCATGATCTTACATTTCATGGATTTCATCCCCACATTGGGCTCTCTGCTGATAGCTTGCAGCCTGCTTAGGATTCTCTCTCTCTCTCTCTCTCTCTCTAAGATAAATAAATGAACATTAAAAAAAAATAAACTAGAAAGAAGAAAAGCCTGACCAGAGTGGAGGGTATGGGTTTTTGAAGTGGAAGAAAATAAAGTACAGTGAGAAAGGACTTCTGATTCTGCCAATATGGTAGGCTAGACCACCTAGAAACTCTCCTGCTATAATGATCTGGAAATCTAAATAAAATATAATGAATTTCTGTTGGAATGCATAACTTCCAGAAAAAATGATAAGAATGTACAGAGTTCAGAAATGAACTATAAACTTATAACAAGAGTAATAAACATGTGAACTGAGTCTGTGGCTTCCCTAAGAATTTCAATCTGGTGGGAGATGAAGTTTGTTGGTCTTGGAAATCTAGAAGCTTGAATGAACAATCCTGAGTGGATTGAAGGTGAGGCCCTGAGCCCACATAATCCAAGGATCTAGAACTAAAGCATTACTTCCTTCACACTTCCTTTAAAAAGCCAGCACTCTGAAGTCCTTAAATAATACATAATTTTTCAAAGGTTAGAATAGGAGGTAAATGTGCCTACTGCACAGGAAAATAATAAGGAAGCTTATTGGTCTTAGGCTAGACTGAATGTGAAAAAAATAATTTTTATTAATAATGGCAATGACCTGCCATTTATAAGTCTGGGGAATACATTATTTATAGTACCTGCATGGTCTGATAACTACCAAAGCCAGGAATTAATGTAAAAATTTTCCCTGGAACAGTAAAGCCCCTAGAAAAACGAACACAAACCTCTTTTAAAATACCTTTTACAGATAAAAGCCATTGAGACTAGCTGTCAACTCAGTGTTATATAACACCAAAGAAAACCTATCTGTAGTGATAGTCATTAAATACAGCAAATAGCAGGCTTAAGTTCTTCAAGCTATCAGTAACTTTTTTAGGAAGAAGCAGAATCAGATTAACAAATATAAGGAACAAACTGATGGTTCCTAGAGGGAAAGGTAAGAGGAGGATGGACAAAATAGGTAAAGAGGAGTGGGAGATATGGGCTTCTAGTTATGGAAGGAATAAGTCACAGGAATAAAAGACATAGCACAAGAAATACAGTCAATGAAATTGTAATAGCATATTTTAGTGACAGATGGTAAGTACACTTGTGGTGAGAATAGCATAGTGTATAGAGAAATTGAATCACTATGTTTGTGCTTCAGAAACTAATGTGACATTGTGTGCCAACTATACTAAAAATATTTTTTTAAATGTTTTAAAATACTTTTTTTAACTTATATATTTTTATTTTTTTCTAGGAGAGAGAGAGACAGCGTGAGCAGGGGAGGGCCAGAGAGAGAGGGAGATACAGACTCTGAAGTAGGCTCCAGGCTCTGAGCTGGCAGTCAGCACAGAGCCCGATGCGGGGCTCAAACCCACGAACCGCGAGATCATGACCCAAGCAAAAGTTGGACGCTTAACCGACTAAGCCACCCAGGCGCCCCTAAACAAAAATGTTTTAGGATGCTATTAGAACCAATGGAGAGAGGCACTAATTAAAAAGATAATGACTGGGAATTTTCTAGAACAGATGAAAGGCATGAGTTTTTAGATGCAAGGAGCATAATAAAATCTAATCTTGGTAAACCATTCCAAGAAGTTCTGTAGTGAAACTTCAGATTACAAAAAAGAAAGAAAAATTTTTAATCAATTAGAGAATAAAAAACATCGTTGAAAGTGGAAAAATAATAATAGCTACACCAAACCTGTAACTAGTAAAGTAAAAAAAAAAAAAAAAAAAAGAAAAGGATAGTAGGCAACGGAGTAATAGGGTTTTTTTTTTTAAGTTTATTTATTTATTTTGAGAGAAAGAACAGGTGAGGGGCAGAGAGAGAGAGAGGGCGAGAGAGAATCCTGAGTGCTGAGAGCACATCCCAAGGCAGGACTTGAACCCATGAACCATGAATGAGGTCATGACCTGAGCCAAAATCAAGAGTTGGCTGCTCAACTGACTGAGCTAACCAGGTGGCCTGGAGTAATATTTCTTGATGCTGCAGAAAAACAACTCTCAGTCTGGAATTCTATACCCTGATAAATTTTCATTCAAGAGTGACAATTTAAAAAGTGACATTTTCGACTCATTTAAGACCTAAGGACACCTTCAGATTGAAACTAGGAGGGTGGAGAAATATCTATCATGCTACTGGAAGTTAAAGTTGGAGTTGCCATACTTAGACAAACTGGACTTTAAAGTAAAGGCAGGGGCGCCTGGCTGGCTCAGTCGGTTAAGCGTCTGACTTCAGCTCAGGTCATGATCTCACAGTTAGTGGATTCGAGCCCCGTGCCTGGCTCTGTGCTGACAGCTAGCTCAGAGCCGGGAGCCTGCTTCAGGTTCTGTGTCTCCCTCTCTCTCTGACCCTCCTCTGCTCGTACTGTCTCTCTCTCTCTCTCCCTCTCTCTCTCTCTCTCTCAAAAATAAATAAAACATTCAAAAAAGAATATAAAAAAATAAAGGTAGTAACAAGGGATGAAGAAGGGCATTATATAATAATTACAGGGTCTATCCATCAGGAAGAGCTAACAATTATAAATGGCTACGCACTGAATACGGGAGCACCTAAATACATAAAAACAATCACAAACAGAAACAATATTATAGATAAGAATGTGCTAATAGCAGGGGACTTTAATACTCCATTCACAGCAATGGACAGAGCAACTAGACAGAAAATCACTAAAGAAACAATGGACTTGAATGACATATTGGACCAGATGGATCTGACAGATATATTTAGAACTCTACATCCTGAGGCTATAGAATTCACTTTCTTCTCAAGTGCACATGGCGCATTCTCCAAGTTAGATCATATGCTGGGTCATAAAGCAGCCCTCAATAAATATAAAAGATTTGAGATCATACCATGCACACTTTCAGATCACAATGCTATGAAACTTGAAATCAACCACAGGAAAAGGTCTGGAAAACATCCAAAAACATGGGGATAAAAAAACACCCTACTAAAGAACGAATGGGCCAATAGGCAATTAGAGAAGAAATTTTAAAATATATGGAAACAAATGAAAATGCAACAATCTCTTTGGGATGTGGCAAAGGCAGTCCTAAGAGGAAAGTACATTACACTCCAAGCCTCTTTGAAGAAATTAGAAAAAGTGCAAGTACAACATCTAACAGCGCACCTAAAGGAACTAGAATGAAAGCGAAAAGAGCACCCCAAACCCAGCAGAAGAAGAGAAATAATAAAAATCAGGGCAGAAATAAACAATATAGAATCCAACAAAACAGTCGAACAGATCAATGACTCCAAGAGTTGTTTTTTTAAAAAAAATAAAATTGATAAACCTTTAGCCAGGCTTCTCAAAAACAAAAGATCACCCAAATAGACAAAATCATGAATGAAAATGGATTGATTACAACCAGTCCCTCAGAGACACAAGCACTTATCAGAGAATACTATGAAAAATTACATGCCAACAAACTGGACAACTTAGAAGAAATGGACAAATCCTAAACACCCACGCGGTACCAAAATTCATATGGGAAGAGATAGAAAATCTGAACAGACCCATACTAGTGAAGAAATTGAATCAGTTTTCAAAAATCTCCCAACAAATAAGCCCTGGGCCAGATGGCTTCCCTGGGGAATTCTACAAGACATTTAAATCAGAGTTAATATCCATTCTTCTCAAGCTATTCCAAAAATAGAAACGGAAGGAAAACTTCCGGACTCATTCTACGAGGCTAGCATCACTTGATTCCCAAACCAGACAGAGACCCAGCAAAAAAAGAGAACTACAGGCCAGTATCCTTGATGAATACGACACAAATGATTACAGGACTGATCCAGTATCAGTTAATCAATCAATCAATGTGATATATCACATTAACAAAAGAAAAGATAAAAACCATATAATCCTGTCGATAGATGCAGAAAAAGCATTTGACAAAATACAGCATCCCTTCTTAATAAAGACCCTCGAGAAAGTCGGGATAGAAGGAACTTATTTAAACATCATAAAAGCCATTTATGAGAAGCCCACAGCTAATACCATCCTCGACGGGGAAAAACTGAGAGCTTTACCCCTGAGATCAGGAACACAACAGGGACGTCCACTCTCACCACTGTTGTTTACATAGTGTTAAAAGTCCTGGCATTAGCCATCAGACAACAAAAAGAAATAAAAAGCATCAGAATTGGCAAAGAAGTCAGACTTTCACTTTTCGCAGATGACATGATCCTCTACGTAGAAAACCCAACAGATTCCACCGGAAGCCTGCTAGAACTGATCCATGAATCCAGGATAGTTGCAGGGTACAAAATCAACATACAGAAATCGGTTGCGTCTTTATACACCAACAATGAAGCAACAGAAAGAGAAATCAAGAAACTGATCCCATTCACAGTGGCATAAAAAAACCATAAAATACCTAGGAATAAACCTAACAAAGGATATGAGACCTATATGATGAAAACTATAGAAAACTTATGAAGGAAATTGAAGAAGACACAAAGAAATGGAAAAACATTCCATGCTCATAGATTGGAAGAATAAATACTGTTAAAATGTCATTACTACCCAAAGCAGTCTACACATTCAATGCAATCCCAATCAAAATTGCACCAAAACTAGAACAAACTATCCTAAAATTTGTATGGAACCACAAAAGACCCCGAATAGCCAAAGTAATATTGAAGAATAAAACCAAAACGGGAGGCATCACCATCCCAGACTTTAGCCTCTACTACAGAGCTGTCATCATCAAGACAGTATGGTATTGGCACAAAAATAGACACATAGACCAATGGAATAGAATAGAGAACTCAGATTGGACCCACAAATGTATGGCCAACTAATCTTTGACAAAGCAGGAAAGAGTATCCAGTGGAAAAAAGACAGCCTCTTTAACAGATGATGCTGGGAGAACTGGACAGCAACATGCAGAAGAATGATACTAGATCATTTTCTCACACCATACACCAAAATAAACTCAAAATGGATAAAGGACCTGAACGTGAGACAGGAAACCATCAAAACCCTAGAGGAGAAAGCAGGAAACAACCTCCTTGCCCTCCACCGCAGCAATTTCTTACCACATCCCCAAAAGCAAGGGAATTAAGAGAAAAAAATGAAGTATTGGGACCTCATCAAGATTAAAAGCTTCTGCACGGCAAAGGAAACGATCCACAAAACTAATAGGCAACCAACGGAATGGGAAAAGATAGTTGCAAATGACATATCAGATAAAGGGTTAGTATCCAGAATCTATAAGGAACTCACCAAACTCCACACCCGAAAAACAAACAACCCAGTGAAGAAATGGGCAGAAGATATGAACAGACACTTCTCCAAAGAGGACATCCAGATGGCCAACAGACACATGAAACGATGCTCAGCATCCCTTCTCTTCAGGGAAATACAAATCAAAACCACACTGAGATACCACCTCACGCCAGTCAGAGTGGCTAAAATGAGCAAATCGGAGAACTCTAGATGCTGGCGAGGATGTGGAGAAACGGGCACCCTCCTACACTGTTGGTGGGAATGTAAACTGGTGCAGCCCCTCTGGAAAACAGTGTGGAGGTTCCTCAAAAAATTAACAGTAGAACTCCCCTATGATCCAGCAATAGCACTGCTAGGAATTTACCCATGGGATATAGAAATGCTGATGCATAGGAGCACATGTACCCCAGTGTTCATAGCAGCACTCTCAACAATAACCAAATCATGGAAAGAGCCTAAATGTCCATCAATTGACGAATGGATCAAGAAGATGTGGTTTATCTATACAATGGAATACTACATGGCAATGAGAAAGAATGAAATCTGGCCATTTGTAGCAACATGGATGGAACTTGAGGTATTATGCTGAGCAAAATAAGTCAGGCAGAGAAAGACAGATACCATATGTTTGCATGTATAGGTGGATTAGGAGGAACTTAACTGAGGACCATGGGGGAGGAGAAGGGGAAAAAATAGATGGGGAGAGGGAGGGAGGCAAACCATGAGAGACTCTTGAATGCTGAGAACAAACTGAGGACTGATAGGTATGGGGGGAGGGGTAGGAGGGTGATGGGCATGGAGGAGGGCACTTGTGGGGATGAGCACTGGGTGTTATATGGAAACCAACCTGACAAACTATTAAAAAAAATTTTTTAATGTTTCATTTTCAAAAAAATAAAAATAAAATTTAAAAAATGACATTTTCAGACAAATAAAAACTTTTAGAGTTTATCATTGATATGCTTTCACTAGAAAAAAAATATTTAAAAATGTTCTTCACAAGGAAGGAAGTTCAATCCAGAAACAAGGTGGAGAATGGATGAAGCAGTGCTGAACAAAGAAAAGGACAAACATGTAGGTATATCTGAATCTTTAACTATGAGACTGTTAAAAAAAAAATAAGTATTTTCGATGGGTACAAAAAAGAGGAACTAAAATACTAAAAAGCAATAACATGAAAAAAAGGTTTAGTTTTTTCATTTTTTGAACTTAGATATAAATTAAAATATTAGTTTCAAGCTGCAGACTCCATTTGTGAAGAGTTACTTGTTACAAACTATTAATTCAAATGTGTGTGTCCAAAACTAAGAAGACAAGCAAACAAGGGAAAGATATGGATTAGAAATAAAAAAGTAAATGATATAATTGTTTACATAGAGGGGCACCTGAGTAGCCAGTTGGTTAACCATCTGACTTCAGATCAGTTCATGATCTCACGGCTCGTAAGTTCAAGCCCCCCATCAGGCTCTCATGCTGTAAGCACAGAGCCTACTTCAAATTCCTCTGTCCCTTTCTCTCTCTCTCCACCCTTCCTCAACTCGTTCTCTCCCTCTCAAAATAAATAAATAAACTTGAAAATAAGAAAATAATTGTTTACATAGAAATGGAAGAACTAACAAAGTATTAATGCTAATAAAAGAACGCAGTCAGATTACTGGATACGCATTTAATAAGCAAAATGTCATTTACATTCTACACATCACCAACAAGCCATATAAAATGTAATTTTAGAAAAATGTCAATTTGCAATAACAAAAATTATAGACACCTAGATAAATCTAACGAAATATTTAGAGAAATGTCAGGGAGAATATTGTAAACCCTTGTTGAAAAAAATATTTTTTTTAAAAAAGATTTAAATGATGCATAGGTATATACCATGTTTTTAAATGGAAAGCATTAATATTGTAAATATTTAAATTCTCTTCAAGTTAACCTATAAATTCTATCCAATTCAATTAAAAATCCAAGCCATGGAAGTAGACAAACATTGTCATTGTAATAGGCTTTAAGATCTGTAGGAGTAGTGCTCTCACAGTTTTTAACTTTCGTTGTTTCCAGAGTTATTTTTACTTGTTTTTTTTTTCTATGTAAAATTTAGTATCAACTTGTTTAGCTCCACAAAGTAGTTTAGTGATATTTTATTATAATTGTATTTAATTTATAAATTAACTTAGGAAGAAGTGATATCTCTATCATGTCAAGTTGTACTATCCAAGAACAGTTGATATCTTCCCAATGGATAAAGTCTACTTTTGGGGCTTTAATGGTGTTATTAATATTTTTTCCATAAAATTTGACACATTTATTGTTGAACTTATTTATAGGTGCTTAAATTTTGTTGATACCAAAAATGGGATTTTCTCTACTATTATTTACTGTTTGTGTATATAAGTACTTATTATTTTTGTATATTAATTTCAAACCTTACTCTCTCATTGAATTATTGTTTCATTTAGTCTTATCATCTATTTTTCTGGTATTGTGCAGGTTTTCTATCATATCATTATTAAATAGAGGCAGTTTCACTTCTTGATCTATTCCTGTGCCTGTAATAGATTTTTCTTGTTTAATTGCATCGGTTAATATCTCTAGTACAATGTCAAATAGTGGTGGAGATAGTGACCACATAACTTTGTTTCTGATGTTAGTGGAAATGTCTCTAGTGTTTCCAATTATAAGATACTAACTTTAAGATTAGGTATATAAATATTATTATAATAACCAAGTATTCCACAGTTTCTATTTTCTTATGCGCTTTTATCATGAATTGATAATGAATTTTGTCAAAGACTTTTTCAGCATCTACAAAGGTAATCATATGATTCTTTCCTTGGGTTTATTAATATGGTATATGATATTAGTGGATTTTGAAATATTGGACGAAACTTGGATTCCTGAAATAAATTCCACTTGGTCATTAATTAAGCATTGATGCATTAATGCAGTGTTGGATTCTGTTAGACATTATTTAGTTTAGAATTTTTGCATCAGAATTCATTAGCTACAGACATAGAACCATAATTCTTTTCCTTTGAATTATGTTTATCTAGTTTAGACATAAGATACTTCTTTCACAAAAGGGATTATAAGGTTTTCTTTCTCAGTACTGTGGAATAATTTGCAGAGCATTGGGACTCTCTGGCCTTTGGAAGATTCGTCGAATTTTTTGTGTGTGAAAACAACTAGGCCTGCTGCTCTTTTGCACAGTAGTTCTTTAATAACTTACACCATTTCTTTTTCAGTACTTGATCTAAGAGGTTTTTTTTTTTTAAGTTTTATTTATTGGAGTAATCTCTATACCCATATGTGGGGCTCAAACTCAAAATCCCAAGATCGAGAGTTGCATGCTCCTTCGACTGAGCCAGCCAGGAGCCAGTTTAAGAGTTCTCATGCTGCTGGAATTGATTTTGGCAATCTGTCTCTTAGAAATTATCTACTTGATATATGTTTTCAAATTTGTTTGTACACAGGTCTACAAAATGGTCTCATGAGTTTTAAGTTTCATCTGTCTTAATAGTTATTTATTCATGTCATTTGATTTTGTATAGTTGTGCTTTTCCCCTTTTTTTCCCCTTTGATGAGTTAGCTAGTGATATCAGTATTGTTGGTTTTAAAACACACACACACACACACACAATATTTTGATTAATTAATTCATTATACTATATTCAATTCTTCATTAATTTCTGCTTTTGTCTTTATTGTTTCCTTTCGTGTGTGTGTGTCTGGTTTTGTTTTTTGTTTTTTGTTTTTGCTTGACTCTCTATTTTATAATTTTGGTGACTGGGGAACTTGACTAATTTTTAGGCTTTCTTTTTTTTAGACTGTTTTTAAAAGTTTAATTTTAGAAGGACAGAGAGAGAGCACGCAAGCAGGGGAGGTGCACAGAAAGGCGGAGAGAGAATCCCAAGCAGGTTTTGCACTGTCAGCTCAGAGCCAAATGTAGGGCTCAAATTCACAAACCATGAGATCATGACCCAAGCTAAAATGGAGACTCAGGTGCTTAACCGATTGAACCACCCAGGCACCCCCATTGTTTTAGATTTTGAAATAGTTTTTTTTAATGTTTCATTTGTTTTTTTAAATTTTTTGAATGTTTTGTTTATTTCTGAGAGAGAGAGAAGCAGCATGAGCATGGGAGAGTCAGAGAGAGAGGGAGGCACAGAATCTGAAACAGGCTCCAGACTCTGAGCTAGCTGTCAGCACAGAGCCCAACACAGGGCTCGAACCCATGAATCATGAGATCATGACCTGAGCTGAAGTCAGACGCTCAACCAACTGAGCCACCCAGGTGCCCCTTGAAATAGTTTTGAAAGTATTACTGCCATTCCTGTAGCAACATTTTTTTAGATACATCTCCTTGAGGCAAGGGAAGTAAAAGCAAAAAAAAGCTACTGGGACTCCATCAAAATAAAAAATGTATGCACAGTAAAGGAAGTAACCAACAAAACTAAAAGGCAACCTACTAAATGAGAGAAGTTATTTGCAAATGACATATCTGATAAAAGGTTAACATCTAAAATATGTAAAGCAATTATACAACCCAACACCCAAAGAACAAATAATAGGATTAAAAGTGGGAAGAAGACATGCATAGACATGTCTCCAAAGAAGACATACAGATATCTAACAGACACATGAAAAGATGGTCAATATTACTCATCATCAGGGAAATGCAAATCAAAATGACATTGAGATGTCACCTCACACCTTTTAGAATTTCTCTAATAAAAAACACAAATAACATGTGTTGATGAAGATATGGAGAACAAGGAAACTTCACACACTGTTGGTGGGATTGCAAACTGGTACAACCACTGTGGGAAAAGTATGGGAGTTCTTCAAAAAATTAAAAATAGAACTACCCTATGATCCAATAATTGCACTACTGGATTTTTACCCAAAAAATACCAAAGCACTAATTCAGTAATTCAGAGGGATACATGTACCCTATGTTTATTGCAGCATTATTTACAGTAGCCAAATTATGGAAGTAGTCCAAGTGTCTATTTTTAGATGAATGGATAAAGAAGATATAGGATATATGTATATGTGTGTATGTATATATGTGTGTGTGTGTATATATGTGTGTGTATATGTATGTATATGTAGTGGAGTACTATTCAGTGATAAATTTGATAATTTTCATAAAATTCTATTTATAAATAATTTTTCTTTTATGGGTTATGATTTTTGTATCTTAACAAAGATATCTGTGCCTAGCCCAAGAATACAAACAGTTTTGTCCATCTTTCATAAATTTTAATGTTCTAGAATTTACATTTCATTCTATGATATGTTTTGAGTTACTCTTTGTAGATAATGGAAGGTATATATTGAAGTTTATTTTTATTGAAGTTCATGTGAAGTGCATTCCCAGTCCTAGCATTATTTGTTAAAGAAGAATAGACTTTCTCTATCAGATTGTACTTAATACCTTTGTTGAAAATCAGTAGTTCGTATAAGTGTGGATCTATTTCTGGTCTCTCTATCCTGTTCCCTTGATTTACTTGACTATATTGAGAACAATCCTACAGCATCTTTAATTACTATAGTTTTATTATATGTCTTGAAACCAGGCATTTTAGTCTTCCAAATTTTTTTCAAAGTTATTTTCTATCCAAAAGTTTGATTTCTACCCAAAATTAAATGTCTTCTGGGATTTTGAGTGAGATTGCTTTGATTCTTTTAAATCAATTTGGAAGGAATTGACACATTAACAATATTGAGTTTTCTGATCTATAAAAATGCTGTATCTCTCCATTTGTTTAGGCCTTCTTTAACTTCTCAGCAATGTTTTTTAGTGTCCATTGTACAGGTCTTGTACATCTTTCATCAGCTTCAATATTCTTGTAGGCATTTGTATTTTTAATTTCAAATCTGACTGTTGATTGTACATAGCATCCAATGAGTTGAAAGTATTCTCTTCAATTTTCTGGAAATTTTATATAGAATTGGTATTTATTCCTTAAACGTTTGAAAGAATTCTCTCATGAAGTACTCTGAGCCTAGAGTTTCCTTTGTGGGAAGAGTTTTAAATCAGATTCAATTATTTAATAAATATAGGGCTTTTGAGTTCTCTCTTCCTTAGTGGACTTCGCTAGTTTGTATTTTTCAAGGATTTTTTTTACACCTGTTGAATTTATTGTTACAAAGCTTTAATAATAATATTCCTTGCTATTTCTTTAATATTTGTAGATGTGCAGTGCCATCACCTTTTGAACTCTTAGTTTTGGTACTTTGGGTGCTTTCTCCTTTCTTCCTGATCAGAATGACTGGAGGTTTATTAATTTTGTTGATCTCTCCAAAGAACCAGCTTTTGGTCTTTTTAATATTTTTCTATTCTTTTTCTTTTTTTTCCTATTTTATTGAATTGTGCTCTGACGCTTATTAGTTCTTTACTTTTCATTGTGTTGGGTCACATTTACTGTTCTTTTCTTATTTCTTTTTTTTTTTTTAATTTTTTTTAATGTTTTATTTATTTCTAGGAGAGAGAGAGCGACAGTGTGAGCAGGGGAGGGTCAGAGGGAGAGGGAGTGACAGACTGAAACAGGCTCCAGGCTCTGAGCTGGCAGTCAGCACAGAGCCCGACGCGGGACTCGAACCCACGAACCGCGAGATCATGACCTAAGCGAAAGTCGGACGCTCAACCGACTAAGCCACCCAGGCGCCCCTCTTTTCTTATTTCTTAATACAAAGGCTAAGGTCCTTGACTTGAGACATTTATTCTTTTCTAAAATAGGCATTTCATATTATCTCCTCCTAAGTAATACATTAGAGATATTTGACAAATTTTGATAGTTGTATTTTCATTTTCATTCAGTTCAAAATAATTTCAAATTTCCTTTTGGATTTCTTCTTCAACCTGCAGTTGTTATTGTTTATATGTGTGCTGGTTTCCAAGTATATGTGGATTTTCTAATATCTTTATTGTATGAATTTCTTAATTTCAACCCATTGTGGTCAGAGAGCATACCTGGATCAGTTGAATCCTGTTAAATTGATTCAGATTTGTTTTATGGCCAATAGTATATTCTCTTGGTAAGTGTTCTGTGTATACTTGCAAAGAATGTGTATTCCGCTACTGTTGCGTGGCATGTTCTCTAACTGGCACTTAGGTCAAGTTGGTTAAAAATGTTCACATCTCCTACATCCTTACTGATTTACTGTTTACTTCTTCTATCCATCATTGAGAAAAGTGTATTTAAATTTTTGACTATTATTATGAATTTGTCTTTTGCAGTTCAATCAGTTTTTGCCTCCTTTATTTTGAATTTGTTTAATGCATTTTAAAACTCTTTTATTACATGCATAAATGTTTAGGATGATTATATACTCTTGATGATTTGACTCTTTATCACTATGAAATGACCTTATTTATCGCTGGTAATCTTATTGTCTCTGAAATGTACTTTGATACATTAAATATAGTTACTCCAACTTTTTTTTTGCTTAGTGTTAGCATGATAAATATTTTTGTATCCTTTTTGTAAAACTACTTTGCACCTTTACATTTAAAGTGTCTTTCTGTAGGCAGCAAGTAGTTGGGGCTTATTTTTTTATCGAACATGACTATCTTTTCCATTTAATTAGAGTTCTGGGCCATTTAAATTTTGTGTAATTGGGGTGCCTGTGTGACTCAGTTGGTTGAGCATCCAACTCTTGATTTCTGCCCAGGCCATGATCCCGGAGTCATGGGATCAAAGCCCCATGCTAGACTCTATGCTGAACATGGAGCCTGCTTGGAATTCTGTCTCTCTGCCTCTGCTCCTCTCTCCAACTCACACACTCTCTCTCTAAAATTAAAAAAAAAAATCATGTAATTGTTGATGTCTAATTTATTTCACACAACCAATTTTTTTGAAGTATAGTTGAAACACAATGCTACATTAATTTCAAGTATACAGCATAGGAATTCAAAAACTCTATATGGTATGCTATTCTCACTATTGGTGCCTACTTTTTTTAATACAAAGTTTTTAATATTTATTTTTGAAAGAGAGAAAAACAGAGTGTGAGAGGTAGAGGGGGAGAGAGAGAGAGACACGGAATCTGAAGAGTCTCCAGGCTGAGTTGTCAGCACAGAGTCCAACGCAGGGCTCAAACTCACAAACCATAAGATTATGACCTGAGCTGAAGTCAGATGCTTACCAGAGTGAGCTACCCAGGTGCCCTATATTGGTGCCTAACTTAAATCTATCATCGTTCTATTTGTTTTGTTTTTTCAAAATGTTGTTTGTTGCTTTATTCCTCCTTTTTTTTTACCTTCTTTTAAGTTGAATATTTTTATTGTTCCATTTTATCTCTTTCCTTAGTTAACTAGTTATTTCCCTTTATTTTTTATATTAATGAGATTTTTAAGGACTTATAGTATACATTTTTAACTTATGGACTACATTCAAGTGATTTTGTAGTTCTCTGTATATAGTATAAAAACCTTCAATGAAATACTTCCATTTCTCCCTTTCTAGCCTTTGTGGTATTGTCATATATTTTTCTTTTATTTATGTTTTAAATACCATACCACATTATAATTATTTTCATTTAAACAGTCTGCTATAGTTTTGAATTTATTTTATATCATTTGAGGGAGGTGGAATTTGGAGTTGATTACTGCATAGTATTCATCTGCCTGGATATCTACCACAATATGTCTTAATAAAATGGCAGATATTTTGGAAAGATTAAACATATTTAATCTCTTTAAGGTAAGATTGTTTACAGTGTGCTATAAAATAACTTTATTTTGAAAGATATTCTTTTTATAGAAAGCATTTTGAAAATAAAACACTTTAAAATGTTCATTTCATGATATGATTTTGTAGCTATACAGTCAGTAAATATAAATTGCAGTGATGTCAGTATAGCACAGGAGCTATGTTAGTTTATATATGATTGTTCCCACAATGTAAATATTTTATGACACCAGCTAAAAGCAGCTAAATGCAATGTATCTAACACAATTGAACATAACATGCTTCAGTATTGAACATGATGCCCATTCATCCCATGTTTTTCTCTTTGCTTCAGCTTGACATAAGCTCTTGTAAACATAACTCATAACTTGAATTGGGGATGAAAACAAGAAAAATATATCTTAGGAGACACATATATAGTTACTTACAGTTCAGTGTGGTAAGCACCATGATTGAAATAAAGTTCTAAGGAATCCTACACAAAACAACACCTGTCTGAAAAATCCAGAAAAGTTTCAAACTAGAGGCATTAGTCTTAAATGGTGAAAATGAATTTTCCAGAGCACAGAGATGTATAAATCATGCAAAGCACAGAAAAGAGCAGGTATAAAAGCAAGTTTTAGAATGAGTAGGTCAAGCAGGAGCTAGAAGAAACTGATGGGAATAGTATGCAGTGTAATTTGGGGGAATAGCTATAAAAGAAGCCAAATAGATAGGCTAGGACAAAAGTGAAAAAATATTTGATGTCATGAAAAGAAATTTTGACTTCATTTTTAAGGGCGGAGCCTTTGGCTACTCTGATAGCCATGTGCCACCACCTGTCCCACAGTTTTCATAAATGGACTTTAGGGAAATCAGCAAGTGCAGAAATTGAATGGGGGAAAAATGTATATTCTGTTCACAGAATTTGTTAATTTAGTTTATATTGTTGAATTTATTTGCTTAAAGTTGTTAATGATATTTCCTTTTTATCCTTTAATATCTTAGAATCTATAGTGATGTTCCCTCGTTGATTACTGATGTTGGTAATTTGTGTTCTCTCTCTCTCTCTCTCTCTTTTATTATTCTTGTTAGTCATTTTAAAACTTTTTCAAGTAACCAACTTTTGGCTTTGTTGATTTTCTCTTTTGTTTATCCATTTTCTATTTCATTGACTTTTCACTCTTTACAATTTCCTTTTACTTACCTTGCACTTCTTTGCTTCTTGTGGTGGAAGCTTGTATCTTTGATTTTAAATCTTCCTCTTTTCCAAAATAAGCATTAAATCAATTTTTTTTCCTTCTAAGAGTTGCTTTCTCTAACCCTATCTACCTCCCACTACTCTTGATGTTTTGATTTATGTTATTACTTGCTTCAATATATCTCTTAATTTCTCTTGTGATTTCTTCTCTGACCAATGTGTTATTTAGAAGTTGGTCATTTGTTCCACATATCTACGAGATTTTTCTCTATAGCTTTTATTGGTTTCTATTTAAATCTGTAATCATAGAATCATAGAATATTCTGTATGATATCATCTTGTGACATCTACTGAGACTTCTTTAATGGCCTAGCATAGGATATATATAGTTAAATGTTCCATTTGCCACCAAAAAGTATATGTATGTTAAAATCTCTTTAGTATTGTCAATTTTTGCTTTATATACTTCAATGTTCTGTTATTGGGCATATACACAGTTAACACTGTTATGTATTCTTTGTGAATGGACCATATTATTATAAAATATCCTTCTCTACCTGTGGCAATATTACTTGTTTTGAAGTCTACTTTGTCTGATATTAACGTAGTGAAATTAGCTTTCTTATGATTAATTTTTGCATAGTGTTTTCTTTTGCCTTTTGCCTTTTTTTGTTTTTGTTTTTGTTTTTTTTGCATGGCATTTTCTCTTATCTTCATCATATCAGTGTCCTTATATTTGTGTATGTTTTTTTTGTAAATACTGTGTATCTTGTATAAAATATTATCTTACCATCTCTGCTTTTTAACAACATTTATGCCTTTTACACTTAATGTGAATATTGATATGGTTGAGTTTATATCTATTATCTGGCTATTTGTTTTGTATTTGTTTTATCTGTTATTTGTTCCTTTGATCCCCCTTTCCTGAATTATTTTAGATAGTTTAGGTAAACTGTTATCTTTTAAACTATATCACTTTTTTAAATTTTTTAAATAAAATGTGTTTTTATTGGGATTTTGGCTTTTTCTTCCAATTTTTTATTTAAATTCTAGTTAACATATAATGTAATATCAGTTGTAGGACTAGAATTTAGTGATCTATCACTTACTCAAGAACACCCATTGCTCATCATATAGTGCCTTCCTTAATACCCATCACCCATGTAACCTATCTCCCACCCATGTCCTTCCATTAACCCTCAGTTTGTTCTCTATCATTAAGAGTCTCTTAAGATATGCTTCCCTCTCTATTTTTGTTTTCCCTTCCCATATGTTCATCTGTTTCATTTCCTAAATGCCACATATGAATTAAATCATGTGGTGTTTGTCTTTCTCCAAATGACTTATTTTGCTTAGCATAATACACTCTAGCTCCATCCACATCATTGCAAATGGGAAGATTCCATTCTTTTTTTTTTTTTTTATGTTTTTTATTTATTTCTAGGAGAGAGAGAGAGACAGCATGAACAGGGGAGGGTCAGAGAGAGAGGGAGTCACAGACTGAAACAGGCTCCAGGCTCTGAGCTGGCAGTCAGCACAGAGCCCGACGCGGGGCTCGAACCCACGAACCGCGAGATCACGACCCAAGCGAAAGTCGGACGCTTAACCGACTAAGCCACCCAGGCGCCCCAGATTCCATTCTTTTTGATGGCTGAGTAAAATTGCATTGTGTATATATGCCACATCTTCTTTTTCCATTCATCAGTTGATAGGCACAGGCTCTTTCCATAGTTTGGCTATTATTGAGAATGCTTCTGTAAACATTGGGGTACATGTATTCCTTCAAATCTGTATTTTTTTATGCTTTGCATAAATACCTAACAGTGCAATTGCTGGATCATAGGGTAGTCCTATTTTTAACTTTTTTGAAGGAACTCCATACTATTTTTTACAGTGGATGCACCGGTTTTCAGTCCTCCCAGCAATGTAAGAGGGTTCCCCTTCTCTGCATCCTTGCCAACACTTATTTCCTTTGTTGTTAATTTTAGCTATTCTGACAGATCTGAAGTGGTATCTCATCATGGTTTTGATTTCTATTTCCATGATGATGAGTGATGCTGAGCATCTTTTCATGTGTCTGTTAGCCATCTGGTTGTCCTCTTTGGAAAAATGTCTATGTATTCTGCCCATTTCTTAACTGAATTATTTTCTGAGTGTTGAGTTTGGTAAGTTCTTTATGGATTTTGGTTAGCATCACTTTATCAGATATATCATTTGCAAATATCTTCTCCCATTCCTTAGGCTGCCTTTCAGTTTTGTTTGTTTCCTTCACTGTGCAGAAGCTTTATCTTGATGAAGTCCTAATAGTTCGTGTTTGGTTTTGTTTCCCTTCCCTTCAGCAATGTGTCTAGAAAGAAGTTGCCGGAGCTGAGATCAAAAAGGTTGCTGCCTGCGTTCTCCTCTAGGATTGTTATGTCTCCTGTCTCACATTTAAGTCTTTCATCCATTTTGAATTTATTTTTATGTCTGCTGTAAGAAATTGGTCCAGTTTCATTCATGTTGCTGTTCAGTTTTCCCAGCACCATTTGTAGAGACTATCTTTTTCCATCAGGTATTCTTTCCTGCTTTGTCAAAGATTAGGTGACCATATAGTTGTCAGTCCATTTCTAGGTTTTATATTCTATTCCATTGATCTATGTGTCTGTTTTTGTACCAGTACCATACTGTCTTGATGACTGTAGCTTTGTAATTTAACACTTCTTTTCCCCGCAGTGGTTACATTAGGGACTACAGTATGCATTCTTAATTTGCCACAGTCTATCTTGACTTATTATATTCACTCACATATAAACTAAGAACCATCAACATAATTCCATTTATACCCTTCCATACTTTGTGCTATTTTTGTCACATATTTTACTATCACATACTTTATAATCTCTTTATTAAATATTATTTTTGCTTTCAACAATCATCAAAGGAATTAGAAAAAAATTATATTTATCTAGTCTTTCTTTTTATTTTTTTTTTCATTTTTTTTTTTTTACAAATAGTTTATTGTCAAATTAGTTTCCACATAACACCCAGTGCTCATCCCCACAAGTGTCCTCCTCCATGCCCACCCCTCCTCCCCCCCACATCCACCAGTCCTCAGTTTTTGTCAGCATTCAAGAGTCTCTCATGGTTTGCCTCTCCCCCTTTCCCCACCATTTCCGCCCTTCTTCTCCCCCTTGGTCCTCTGTTAAGTTCCTCCTAATCCTCCTATACATGCACACATATGATATTTGTCCTTCTCTGCCTTACTTATTTCGCTCAGCATAACACCCTCAAGGTCCATCCGTGTTGCTACACATGGCCAGATTTCATTGTTTCTCATTGCCATGTAGTATTCCATGGTATAGATAAACCACATCTTCTTGATCCATTCATCTGTTGATGGACACTTAGGCTCTTTCCATGTTTTAGCTATTGTGGAGAGTGCTGCCATGAACATTGGGGTACATGTGCTCCTATGCATCAGCATTTCTGTATCCCTTGGGTAAATTCCTAGCAGTGCTATTGCTGGGTCCTAGGGGAGTTCTATTGTTAGTTTCCTGAGGAACCTCCACACTGTTTTCCAGAGGGGCTGTACCAGTTTACATTCCCACCAACAGTGTAGGAGGGTGCCCGTTTCTCCACATCCTCGCCAGCATCTAGAGTTCTCTGATTTGCTCATTTTAGCCACTCTGACTGGCGTGAGGTGGTATCTCAGTGTGGTTTTGATTTGTATTTCCCTGATGAGGAGGGATGCTGAGCATCGTTTCATGTGTCTGTTGGCCATCTGGATGTCCTCTTTGGAGAAGTGTCTGTTCATATCTTCTGCCCATTTCTTCACTGGGTTGTTTGTTTTTCGGGTGTGGAGTTTGGTGAGTTCCTTGTAGATTCTGGATATCAACCCTTTATCTGATATGTCATTTGCAACTATCTTTTCCCATTCCGTTGGTTGCCTATTAATTTTCTGGGTTGTTTCCTTGGCTGTGCAGAAGCTTTTAATCTTGAGGAGGTCCCAACAGTTTATTTTTGCTCTTGATTCCCTTGCTTTTGGGGATGTGTCAAGTAAGAAGTTGCTGCGGTAGAGGTCAAGGAGGTTGTTTCCTGCTTTCTCCTCTAGGGTGTTGATAGTTTCCTGTCTCACGTTCAGGTCCTTTATCCATTTTGAGTTTATTTTTGTGCATGGTGTGAGAAAATGATCTAGTTTCATTCTTCTGCATGTTGCTGTCCAGTTCTCCCAACACCATCTGTTAAAAAGGCTGTCTTTTTTCCATTGGATATTCTTTCCTGCTTTGTCAAAGATAGTTGGCTGTATACTTTTGGGTCCACTTCTGAGTTCTCAGTTCTGTTCCATTGGTCTATGTGTCTGTTTTTGTGCCAATACCATACTGTCTTGATGATGACAGCTTTGTAGTAGAGGCTAAAATCTGGGATGGTGATCCCTCCCGTTTTGGTTTTATTTTTCAGGATTACTTTGGCTATTCGGGGTCTTTTGTGGTTCCATACAAATTTTTGGATAGTTTGTTCTAGTTTTGAGAAGTATGCTGGTGCAATTTTGATTGGAATTGCATTGAATGTGTAGAGTGCTTTGGGTAGTAATGACATCTTAACTATATTTATTCTTCCTATCCATGAGCATGGAATGTTTTTCCATTTCTTTGTGTCTTCTTCAATTTCCTTCATAAGTTTTCTATAGTTTTCCTCATACAGATCTCTTGTATCCTTGGTTAGGTTTATTCCGAGGTATTTTATGGTTTTTGTGCAATTGTGAATGGGATCAGTTTCTTGATTTCTCTTTCTGTTGCTTCATTGTTGGTGTATAAAAATGCAACCGATTTCTGTACGTTGATTTTGTACCCTGCAACTTGGCTGAATTCTTGGATCAGTTCTAGTAGGCTTCTGGTGGAGTCTGTCGGGTTTTCTATGTAGAGTATCATGTCGTCTGCGAAGAGTGAAAAGTTTGACTTCCTCTTTGCCAATTCTGATGCCTTTGATTTCCTTTTGTTGTCTGATGGCTGATGCTAGGACTTCCAGCACTATGTTAAACAACAGTGGTGAGAGTGGACATCCCTGTCGTGTTCCTGATCTCAGGGGGAAAGCTCTGAGTTTTTCCCCATTGAGGATGATGTTAGCTGAAGGCTTCTCATAGATGGCTTTGATGATGTTTAAGTAGGTTCCTTCTATCACAACTTTCTCGAGAGTCTTTATTAAGAAGGGATGCTGTATTTTGTCAAATGCTTTTTCTGCATCTATTGACAGGATCATATGGTTTTTATCTTTTCTTTATTGATATGATGGATCACATTGATTGATTTGCGAATGTTGAACCAGCCCTGTAACCCAGGAATGAATCCCACTTGATCTTGGTGGATGATTCTTTTGATATGCTGCTGGATTCGATTTGCAAGGATCTTGTTGAAAATTTTTGCATCCGTATTCATCAAGGATATTGGCCTGTAGTTCTCTTTTTTTGTTGGATCTCTGTCTGGCTTGGGAATCGGTGTGATGCTGGCTTCATAAAATGAGTCCGGGAGTTTTCCTTCGCTTTCTATTTTTTGGAATAACTTGAGAAGAATTGGGATTAATTCTGTTTTAAATGTCTGGTAGAATTCCCAGGGAAGCCATCAGGTCCAGGGCTCTTATTTGTTGGGAGATTTTTGATCACTGATTCAATTTCTTCACTCGTTATGGGTTAGTCTTTCTTTTTAAATTCTATTTCCAGTGCTCTTTATTTCTTCTTATAGAGCGGAATTTCTATAACAGATTATCTAAGTTTTTGTTTATCTGAAAATGTCTTTATTTTGCCTCCATTTTGATACATAATTTCACTGACTGTAGACTTCCAGATTGATAATTTTCTTTGTTCAGTACTTTAAATATGTCATTCCATTATCTCCTGATTTCCATTGCTGTTTTTTTTATGAAAAGTTAGCTATAATTCTTATCATCATTTCCCTTCTAGGACTTCAGTTACATATGTGTTAGACTACTTGATATTGTTGCATGAGTCACTGATATTCTGTTCAATTTTCTTTCAATCTTTTTTGTCTCAGTTCACATCATTTATTTTGATTAGTATTCATATTTCCTTAACCTTTCCTCTACATTTGGTCCTTTTTTAAAGTTTTAATTTCTCACATGAAATTTCCTTTCTGTTCACCAATTCTCCTCATCTTGTTCTCTCAGTTTTTGAACATATTTACATTATTTTAAAAGTCCTGGTCTGCTCAGCCTTTTTAACAGATGGTGTTGGAAGAACTGGAGAGCAACATGCAGAATGAAACCAGATCATTTTCTCACACCATGCACAAAAATAAATTCAAAATGGATAAAGGACCTGAACGTGAGACAGGAAACCATCAAAACCCTAGAGGAGAAAGCAGGAAACAACCTCCTTGACCTCCACCACAGCAACTTCTTACTTGACACATTCCCAAAAGCAAGGGATTCAAGAGCAAAAATAAACGATTGGGACCTCCTCAAGATTAAAAGCTTCTGCACGGCAAAGGAAATAACCCACAAAACTAATAGGCAGCCAACGGAATGGGAAAGGATAGTTGCAAGTGACATATCATATAAAGGGTTAATATCCAGAATCTATAAGGAACTCACCAAACTTCACACCCAAAAAACAAACAACCCAGTGAAGAAATGGGCAGAAGATAGGAACAGACACTTCTCCAAAGAGAACATCCAGATGGCCCACAGACACGTGAAACGATGCTCAGCATCGCTCCTCATCAGGGAAATACAAATCAAAACCACACTGAGATACCACCTCACGCCAGTCAGAGTGGCTAAAATGAGCCAATCAGAGAACTCTAGATGCTGGCGAGGATGTGGAGAAACGGGCACCCTCCCACACTGTTGGTGGGAATGCAAACTGGTGCAGCCCCTCTGGAAAACAGTGTGGTGGTTCCTCAGGAAACTAACATTAGAACTCCCCTATGACCCAGCAATAGCACTGCTAGGAATTTACCCAAGGGATACAGAAATGCTGATGCATAGGAGCAATCTCAACAATAGCTAAAACATGGAAAGAACCTAAGTGTCTATCAACGGACGAATGGATCAAGAAGATGTGGTTTATCTATACCATGGAATACTACATGGCAACGAGAAAGAATGAAATATGGCCATGTGTAGCAACATGGATGGACCTTGAGGGTGTTATGCTGAGTGAAATAAGTCAGGCAGAGAAGGACAAATATCATATGTTTGCATGTATAGGAGAAGAAGGGGAGAAACGGTGGGGGAATGGGAGAGAGGCAAACCATGAGAGACTCTTGAATGCTGACAAAATATGAGAATTGATGGATGTGGGGGGTAGGGGGAGATGGGCATGGAGGAGGGCACTTGTGAGGATGAGCACTGGGTGTTATGTGGAAACTAATTTGACAATAAACTATTTGTAAAAAAATAAAAATTAAAAAAAATTAAAAAGTCCTGGTGTGCTAATTACACTGCCTGGAACATCTGATGATCTGCTTATTAATGTTTTTTTCTCTTGATTGGGCATTGCATTTTCTTCTTTATTTGTCTTATTTTCTTATATGCCAGACATTGTGCAGAGAAGGATATAGACTGTACTATATTTTGTTGTTGTTTTATTTGGGTTTTTCTGCAAGAAAATGAACTATTTCTATGTCTGACATCTCAGGTGAAGACATGATAATTCAAACTTCACTAATCAAACTTCACTAGAGGGTAGGTTAATCTGTGGCTGAACTACAGTTGGAATAAAGGTTAATCTCATCTTGAATAGCCCAATGCTCAGTTCCCCAGGTATCTCCATTGAGAAGTCAGTCCCTTTTATTTTATTAGTATTGGACTTAGAGGGTTTTAGCATGCATTTTCAGCTAATTTTCATTCATCTTTGTATTTAGCTGCACTAGGGTCCTAGGTCCCAAGCACTTGAAGAAGGTAAAAGATTAATCAAATTCTTTATTCTTTTAAGCCCTACCTTCACTCTTTCTCTCTCAGCGAAATTTGGGGTAGAGGAAGAATTATTATGCAAAGTAAAGTAGTGGTGGGTGTGGACTCCTCCAGACTCCAGTCTACCCTCATCACTATTGCTAGTAACTTGATTGGTTTCCTCTTAACCCCACAAAAGCTCTCCTTCTTTCATACACTTTTTTTTTTTTTTTGCTGCTGCTGCTGACCTTTGAAATGAGTTATCACTCTGTCCTTATATTCACTCTTTACTAGCCTACTACATTAGTGTGATTTTTATTTTATCTGTTATTTTTTCTTGTTGCCATGGAGAAAAACGTAACAAGTTTGATTTTAAAAAATTTTCTAGCAGTTATATGGCTTTTGAATTAAAGTGGTAAGTGAATGGAGATAGTGAAACTTGTTATAAGGTGATTGTCATAGTCTGCACTAAACACAACACCCAGAACCAAATCTCTTATAGAGAAATGTGGAAGAGTGAACTTCCCTGAGAAATCAGGGCCTATAACCATGGCAATGTGGGAATTGCTCTAGAGTGGAAATTAATAATGGGAAATAAGGTTACAAGATTGTCTAGGGCCAATTTATAAACTTAATAGAATTTTTAATATTTAGTAAGTCTCAAGCATTTTTGAGCAAATAAATTTAGAGAGTAGTGTTTTAAAAATATTAGTCTAAAAGGGCAAGGAAAATAGATTGGAAAGGAAAATTAATTTAGGAAAAATAAAGTCAGATAGCAAGGATGTTGGTATAATATGCAAGACTTACTAAAGGTTTAAACTAGGGTGGTATAGCAGGAATGGAGATGGAAGAATAATAATGATAAGCAAGAATAATCTTAATAACTTTATTTTTTCATATTATGGAGAGATACATCATTACCACTCAAAAGATTAATTCAAATATGTGATTTCATCATATTCAAAGTCACTGTGCACTTCCAGTATTTGATACCATATTATTAAGTAATTACTCAATGTGCAGTAGGAGAATAAGAGAAAAATAAACCAATTTGAATGATTAAAACTTTGATAGCATCTGGCTACAATTAGAATCCAAGCTCATAAATGAAGCTTCATAAATTCTAGAGTGTTACCTATAAAATATATTTTAAATAGGAACAGAATAATGGTTTCAATAATATGAAAGAATAGTGCAATTAAATACATGATTAACAAAGGTAATCCTGATATTCAACTACTATCATGAGAATATGTTTCTAAATATAGTCAAGCTTTCAAACAAAGGCTTTATCTAGACTGAGTATAAATTCTGGACTATCCAGAAATAGAAAAGAATGAGCCCTTTTCATCTTCCCTCTATAGCAAACTTTTTTCTGTAAAGAGACAGATAATAAAAGTTTAGGCTTTATGCTATAAGTATCTGTCACTAGTACTCAGCCCTGTCACTGTAGCATGAAAATAACCATGGGAAATTTAAAAGAATGAGCATGGCTGAATTCCATTAGACATTAGTGCATGTCTAGAGACTTCATAGTTATCTGAGATCTAACTGCTTCTCTTCTAGCCTGGAAATTACTCGCTGGTAAGAACATTCGCATCCAGAAAGATGTTCCTAGTACCCTCTTTCTTCCCCAGCTTCAACTTTATCAACTTTAACACTAGAAACTACCTCAAGCAATGCATCTCAGACTTTAATACACATAAAAGACCGACCTGGGAATATTGTTAAATTGCAGTATCTGATTCATTGGGTATGAGACAGAGCCTGAGATTTTGCATTTCTTTCTTTCTTTCTTTCTTTCTTTCTTTCTTTCTTTCTTTCTTTCTTTCTTTCTTTCTTTCTTTCTTTCCTTCCTTCCTTCCTTCCTTCCTTCCTTCCTTCCTTCCTTCCTTCCTTTCCTTCCTTTCCTTCCTTCCTTCCTTCCTTCCTTCCTTCCTTCCTTCCTTCCTTCCTTCCTTCCCTTTCCTTTCCTTTCCTTTCCTTTCTTTTCTCTTTTTTGATAGAGAAAGAGTGAAAGAGCATGGGAGAGGGAGAGAGAGAATTTTAAGCAGGCTCTGTGCCCAGTAGGGCTGATGTCATGACCATGAGATTATGACCTGAGCTGAAATCAAGAATTGGACACTTAATTGATTGAGCCACCCAGGTGCCCTGAGATTTTGCATTTCTAACCAATCTCCCAGTTGGTGCCAGTGCTGCTAGTGCAAGGACCATACTCTAAGTAGCAAAAAAAGAAAAGACCACTCCCAAAGTGATAGCCATAACTGAAACTGATAGCCTTCCTTCCCTTAAGAAGCTAATCAGACCTAATCCCAGCATGCCTGACATCCCTATTCAGGTCATCACCAGAAATTAAAGCTTCTAAAATAGCATCATCTAACAGGAATGTAATTTGCGTTGTATATGTAATTTTAGATATTTTTTAGAGGCCAAGTTTGTTTTTAAAAAGTGAAATTATTTTAATAACATATTTTAACCTGATATGTCCAAAAGATTATTTTAATATTTAATCAATATGAAAAATGAGATTTTTAAAATCCAGCATGTGTTTTACACGTACAGAATATCTTAATTCTGAACAGGCAAATTTCAAGTTCTCCATAGGCACGGAAGGCAGGTCGTTACTACATTTGAACAGTGCAGCTCTAAGGTCATCATCATGACTTGTATACTTATCCCTATGAGGCTCTGTATATCCCCAAGCCTGATCCAATTTCCTATACCTTCCTATTCCCACCAAACCCTCCTACTAGATTTTCTAGAATTCATGGTCTGTCATCAGAAAGAAAAAAAATCCCCTGTGTTATTAGCTTCATATTAAAAATGTTTCTTTCAATTTCTCAGTCTAACTAAAACCTGGTTATCCTGTAGGACTAACTCTGCTTTTCCTCCTGCCCTGTCAAGTGGTGGCTGTTTTTCTTCACATATCCTCAGGGACTTGAGGTGGGATAGATGTATTCCTTCCTCCTCACTGCTCCATTTAGGTCCTTCTGCTTCCTCCTCTCAAAAACCCATTCTTTTGAATCAAATGCCAATAGATTATATTGCCTACTATCTTTCCATTTTGTGGTCATTTGTTTAATTTCCTGACTGAGTAATTTATATAGTCAGCATCTGCCTCACTATATACCTCTGCACCATCACACCTCTCAACATTTTTGGTGATTTCAGCAACCACATCTTTGATTCTCTCATTTCTACTACTTTTTTCCTGTATCCCTTTTCAGATACCCACCACACCACTTTCAAAACCTAGATTTAAGAATTCCATTTTAAAATATGTTTCTAACTCACTCAAACTGCAGTATCTATTTACCAACAATTCTTCAACCCATTATAGTTACATATCAACTGATTCAGCCTCACATTCACCTCCGTACCATCAGTCCTCACATCATTAATATTATATTTCATGGTCCATTATTATAATCATTCTGCTGTATACCTTCTTCCCCCTCTTTCCTTTCTTACACTTGCCACTAAACTCAGTGTTGCTCAGTCTAACACACCACCTATTTTACCCTTATCTAAACAGCTAAAGGTGGTTTGGAGAAAACTTAACAATCATGCTGACTTGTCTTATTTAAATTTTTTTACTACAAATCTCAAATCATCCTTTGTATTACTCTCAGTTGATAATTTTATGTCTTATTTCACTGAGAAATTAGAATGTGTCAATAGAGAACTGGTTTATCTCACCACCAAATCTAACACCTGTAACCTGTACTTTCCCTCCTGTGAATGGCCTATCCCTGCTCTGGTCTAAGCCCACTGCCTTGAACTGGGAATTGGATTCCATCACTTCTTTAGTCAAAGCCATGGTTCTTGTCACTATACACTCTCTGACATATCATTCTTTTCCTTTTCTGTTAATTCCTGATGGTGTAGAAACATGCTGTAGTTGCACCCAATTAAAAACCTTCCTTAATGCCAGTATAACTCCAGATACTACTTCATTTCCCTGCTCTCCTTTCTGAGAAAATTCAGAAAGAGTATACTCTTGCTGGCTTATTTTTTTTTAACCACCATACTCCATTTTGTCTTTAATTCACTTCAGTCAAGGTTCTGTCCTCATTCCTTATCACTCCTGTCACTTATGGAACTATTTATCAAGGTGACCAGTGACTTCATCTTCCCATCAAATACCCATCAAATACCAATTCTCATATCTCATTTACTTAAACTCTTGGTGCAATTTTATACAGTTGATTATTCCCTCTTTCTTCACATGTCTTTTTTTTTTTTTTTTTTTTTGGTGGTGGTTGTGTTTCCGATTATTCTCATGTAACCCTGGTTACTCCTTTTCAATCTCCTTTGATGCCTCCTTTTTTTTTTCTTCCTGGCCTTCGTTTTTGGAACGCCCCAAGCTACATTTGGGCCTTTTTAAAATCTAAACTCCTGTAATAATCTCATCCATCCTGAAACAATTCTGTAAGTTAGCAATTATAAATACATATCCGTCTTAATTCCAGACTTCTCCTATGAGCTCTACCCTATCTATTCTTGTAAAACTATCAGTCACCTCAAATTTAACCTGGCCAAAAGGAAGCTTTTCAATTCTATGTTTAATCTGTTCCCACTTCACTCTTCTGAGACTCCATTAAATCTGTCACCATTCACTCCCTCATCCATTGCCTTAATAAGTCCTATAGCTCTATCTTCAAAATATATCTTGAATCATTCTACCCTTCACCACCTCCACTGCTACCACCTTAAGTCCAAGATACCATAATAATTTCTTCTTTAGATACCATAACTTGTGGAATATCCTTTTATCTGTTTCCTTGCTTTTATTCTGCTCTCCTATCCCCACTCTTGAGTCTTTTTCCCCCAAAACTGTGGGAGTTATCTCAAAGCATAAATATGTACTCATTGATTGCTTTCATCACAGTCAGGACAAAATTCAGATTCCTTATTTTGGTCTTCTTAAGTGTCTACTTCTCCTGACTACTGCCTATTTCTCCTATCACTTTCTCCCCCATTATTCCACTCCAGCCACATTGGCTATATTTACATTTTTTAAGATGCTGGGCTTGTTCTAGTTTCAGGGCCTTTATATTCTGTCTGGAATACTCATCCCTGAGATTTTCATGGGGCTTGCTCTTTTGCATCATTAGTGCCCCACTTGAATGTCAACTTCTAAGTAATAGATCACCCTGTTTCAAATAATTCACCTTAAAACTCTCTATCCCTTTACATGGCTTCCTTTTCCCTCATACTGTTTATAGCTACCTAAAGTTATATATATATTTTTAATGTTTTTATTTATTTCTAGGAGAGAGAGAGACAGCGTGAGCAGGGGAGGGTCAGAGAGAGAGGGAGTCACAGACTGAAACAGGCTCCAGGCTCTGAGCTGGCAGTCAGCACAGAGCCCGACGCGGGGCTCGAACCCACGAACCGCGAGATCATGACCCAAGCCAAAGTCGGAAGCTTAACCGACTAAGCCACCCAGGCGCCCCCCTAAAGTTATATTTTTAATTGTCTTCTTAGTTTCTGTTTTTTCACTCCTTCACTACAAAGTGAGTTCTGCAAATTAAGGGATGTTTCCTACCCACTGTTTCTCTCATGCATCTAGAACACTGACAAACAGTGAGTAGTGAGTAAATGGGTCTGAAAGATTTCAGGAGACAGATCAGGTGTCTGACCAAATCAGAATTAGTTGCTTGGGTTGTCTTCTAATGCTGACCTAGGCTATATTACAACAAAGCATCTTCTAAGAATGAAAGGCTCTAGTATAATATAATTCTTATAACCTTTTCCATACCAGGGAGCTTGTTAGTAGTTGTATGCAGAAGTTCTCACTGATCCCTGTTAATCAGCTAATTTGCCTGTTTCTATCAATAGTTACTAGCTATTAGTTTCTCCTGCCCAGTCTACACCTAACTTGCCTTACAAGAGCTTGCTTTTAAACCAGGAATTTTCTTTGCTTGCTTTGCCATCTCTTTGCTTGGCTTTTCTTTCTTTAACAAGCACAACAGCATGCTGCAGCATCTTCAAAGAGTAAATTAATTCCGTCCGCAAAAGGGTCAAGTGCTAGAAAGTGCATAGCCATGCAGTTTGCATGGCAGGATACAGAAGATATGATGCTAATAAGATTCTAAGATGAGAACAGCAGACTGTCTCTGGGGATTCAGATGAAGGGGTCTGTAAATTTTAAAAGAAATGGTCTCTGAAAACTAATGATGTCTGCTTTCCAATTCATTAATAATGTGGAGTGGGGAGATGGGAGTGAGATCCAGGCCATGCTTTGAAATATCAAAATGTAACGAGGAAGAAAACAGTAAGAGTGATCTCAATGGGGTCATAAAGCTGGGAGAAGGAGGCAAACTTTAAGAAGATGTGGTAGTGCTGTATGTAGGGGAGGGAATCAATCCACCTCATGTGTGTATATTTATGTGCATATCGTACCTTTATCTATATGCGAGTAGAGAAAAAGTTCTGCTAGGAAGAAAACCACTGCAACATTGATAAGGCTTTTGCCATTTTCATATTTAAGGTGACTCAGAGAGAATATTTCAAGTATTGTAAAAATATGTCTAAGCTGTCTGCCTTTCCATATTTACAAACCCTGCCCTTCACCTCTTTGCATTGCATACAAGGAACTGAGTAACAAGAACTTCAACCTTGTTTGTAGTTAATAGTGGAAGAAAAAAAACCCTCAGGCAAAGCCTAATGAACCAAGAGCAATTCTGAGCTCTCCTCTGTAATATCTGCCGAGGTAGTGTCTTTCCAAGGGCTGCCTGGACATATCGTGTGACCTTGCTGCTTTACATCATTAAAATTTCCCATTACTGGAATGGTGTTTGCATGGAGGGGCCGTTGTGCAGATATTATGGCTGAGTTTCTCCCTGCTGCATTCAGAGTTTGTGCTAATAGAAAATGCTTCTCTGCTTGAACAGTTCCCTCGAGCTGGGAGGTGTGCAGCAGCGGGAGAGTTTAGCTTTGGCTTTTATTTTGACAAAGCTATTACATTTTGCAGATTGAGGTTATGGTCTTTCCTCCTATCTCAGTATTTTATCTGCATGATATTTTCTGATTTCCCTTTTAAACCCCCATTAGTTACGATTGAGGCTCTGGGGTGGCAGCCTGCCTTGGAGCCGTGATATCGTCAGCTTTTCTTACAAGCCACTAAATAGACTGACTGATTCAGTAGTGTTCAGTCATGTGGAACCTTTCCAGAAAGAAGACCCTTGTGTGTGTGTGTGTGTGTGTGTGTGTGTGTGTGTGTGTGTGTGTGTGTGTGTATTACAGCCCATAACGGACCAACAATCTCAAAAGCGAAAGTGCAGCCTCATTTTCCTGTTGGCCACATCCTCCTCCAGTGCTTTCTTCTTCCGCAGGTGGTCTATTGCATCAGGAAGCTGTGGAAGTTGACAGCATTGGTGGCATTTTCAAACCCCAGGCCTACCATCAGCCTGTTTTACTACACTCCTAAAAAGCTACTCTCTGGCTATGTGTTCTAATCTCTGTTTCATCCATAGTCACACTGTCACATGTTCATGCAACTCTAATCTTGGGATTTTAGCAGCAAGTTTCACAGTAATGAATGCTTTTGCCTAGAGGGGCTGGAAATATTTCAAAGTACTGGTTATATAGCCATAACTGTTTCAAACCAACTGAAAAATGAGAGATTGCCTGGCTAGTCCTTCCAAGTCTAAGTAAACCATAGGTGATTGAGAAATTTTGAACCCAAAGCTGGTGCTCTAATTTCTAAAGCAAGATAGTGTGACCCTTTTTCTAGGTGGCTTTCCTATTTTAAGTAAGCACAGTGAATTCTTCCTGATAAATGCTTCTGAAGCTGGGAGTGTCACATAGCCACGAGCCTCAAGCACTTTGCTTTGTCCACCTTCTCTTGAATGTGTGGGACGTGGCAGCCTAGAGAAGGGAGTGTCACGGAAGAGGGGGTTGTAGAGGTGAGGAATTTATATCCCCAGGAAATCTCATTAGTGATGCAGCGCCTGTTTTTCATTGAGGTTTCTGCTCCTCCGCTTTGTTTTCGGCTGAGTAACTGAGCCTGAAAGCCGTCTGGTGACTCACAAAAGGTCACACTGAGAGTCAGGGGCATGGACCAGAGCACGCTGCCTACCTGTGATTGATGTGTATTAAAGCTGTCTTGAGCTACTCATAAACACAGCAAGAATCCTGTTCTCTTTTCATCAGTGCTCTTGACCAAGACTTGATTTACTATTTTGAAATCAGCTGCTCCTTCAGTCCTCTACAATAGCTTCTTTAATAGCTTGTCATAACAGTTGATGACAATTTGGAAAAGCTCACATATTCAATATATTTTTAAAATTGGCTTTGCACTATTCCAGGTACCAAAGCTTTATAAACAGTCTAATTGTTCCCTGAGTGTTTGCTGACCTAAAGGAAAGTGTTGATGAATCAGATCCTCCTTTTCTATCTATAGGGTATTGAATGTGTATTCAATATTGTAGCAAATCACTGCTGAAAATTGGTTCCATGTCCCTGAGGCTACTTACCTCAAAAGGTGAAACGGCAGAAGTACCTGCTAGAGAAGACTGGTCAGCTCTGCTATTTCTTGATGATATTACTTTAAAGTTTGTATTGAGAATGAATTGAAATTGGATCTCAGTGCTATAAGTTACATTACAGATCTCATTCTGGTAAAGAATAATAAGCATCATCTAAACCTTTTGAGTGTGTTTGTTGGTTTGATACATACGGCCATATGATAATGAAGTTTAAGACTGATGTCAATATGACTAAAAGATTAGTTGTATAACCTTAGGAGAAGTGTGTGCAAAAACTTAACTGAAACACAGCAACAATTAAAGACAGGTATCTATTTCTGCTCACTTTAATTTTTACTTTTGAAGGCCCAAGTAAGCTGAACTACTCCCTGACCATATAGTCACTTCCACATTTGTGTACTGAAATGCCTGCTGGGATGATCTTCAGAATATCTAACAACCCATTTGGCAGAAACAGCAACCATTCAGAATGAATTCACCAGTCACACAAAATAGATGCCAGTGCCACTGTACTGGAACATCAAACTGAACATTAGCACTGCTCCTTATTCTCCATATGTACACATTCTGTCCTGCAAGTCTTGGCTTAAGTTTCTTTCATACAGCCTTCTTGTTCTTTACAGTTCTATTTCTTGATTCCACATCCCTACAGTACTTAACAGCTTTTGTTTCCAAATTGTCCTTATATCATGCACCATCTTGTATTATTATTCTTTTTTATATTCCCTGTAGCAGGTGTTGTGTGCATATAGATATTTCAAAAATATTTTCGGACATAGAATACTGTGGTGAACATACCCAGAGATGATGTTGAAAGTGCTATGTTTGGTGTGATACTAATTTGAATTTCCTTTATGGACTTGAGCTTGGAATCCAAGTAACCCATTTTATTTTAGAGAAGCCACCTGCAAAACTTACATTTCAGCACAGAACTGTACAGTCAATACACTGTCACCAGTGCCTTTTCCACTGTAACTTTCCTTTTCTCATATACTCTGACTGTTTTCCAGATAGTGAGTCACTTTGCTCCATTCTCTATCATTTGGAGTAGAATTGTGATCTGCTGTAGCAAAGAAAAAGCTGTTTTCACCAGAACCTGTTGAGAGTTGTATTTAGTATACTTGATCCATATATGTGTCATAGTTTCAGATTTGAGCAGCATATGTAATTTCTCTTCAGAACAGGAGAAAACCTACATACACAGATAAATTTATAGGAAGTTCCTGAGTATTTGGCTTTTTGTTGAGAGTTTAGTTGGATTATTTGGAACTGGGAAAATATTTCAATGGCCTTGGTTGTCATCCCCAGCTGATGGCTAATGTATTTTTTTTGTGAAGCTGGAGTAGGGTGGTGTAAGGGGCCTTGTAAAGCAAGTGTGAATTAAGAGAGGAATTGCCAGTTGCTTCCTGAAAGCAACTAGGATAAGCCTTGTAGAACAGTAAAATGAATATCAGAACAGAATTAGGAGAGATAGTTTTAGTCCTGGCTCTGCTGTAAACTCTCTGGTTGACCTTGAGCATGTCATTTCACCTCTCTGGACCTGTTTTCTCATCTACAAATGAAGGGCTTCACAATACAATGCTTCTTTTGTGTAAAGCAAACCATGCCAATCATCTTTTGATAATTCCATCTCTACCCAAATCCCTGTTCTGTCCTGTTCATGGTGCCTCTGTACCTTTTAGCCTTTATTTCATTCTGATGAATACAGCCACTGCTTCCACTCCATCAACGTCCTCTTCCATTTCCTCTCCACAGGCTAACAACAATAAACAGAAAGGAGAAAAAAATGCTTAAGCACCTACTGGTTATCATAGACCATATTCTGTTAACTATAAATATGTCCGTATTTATTCTCTGTCTTAGTCCAAAAGCCCCTTGAGAATAAAGACTATGCCTTTCTTTTATTTCTATAATATGCTTTGAACATCTGATGGATTTAGGAAATATTTAATGAAGATAGTTATGCCAACATGTTGAATTAAAAGTAGTATCCCTCCACGATTTTTCTGAAAGTATATTTGCAAAGCAAAAGGAACAATGCGCTGCTAAAATCATTTAGACCAACCGGGCACTTGAAAAGAACAACTGAGATTTCAGGGTAGGTAGGGGTGGGGGAGAAAAGCAAAGATAAACTAGCTGGCTTATTCACAAACTATTTCTGCATGGCATTCTCCCAGTTGAAAAACCTGGCTTACCAGCTGGGATACCTCAACTATAATTTTGGTTCACCTCCAAAACGTTTTACTTGGTGATTACACAGGGACATGAGGAAACTTCCGAAGAGATGAGGGAGTTGTGGAAATGTCTGATACCTTGATTCTGGTGACAGCTATTCAACTGTATTCATTTGCTAAAATTCATAGAGCTATACACCTGAAAAAAAGTGAATCTTACTGAATGTAAGTTATGTTTTTAAAGCCTGACTTAAAATAGAAAGACTATAAAAGATACCAATATGAATGCTAGAAAAAAGATAAAGTGGTTTGGGGACTTTTTCACTCAATAAATTTAAACCTGTAAGAGCAAACTACAAGAAAATATGAGACAGTGTTTTAAAAATTAAAAAAATTTGACTCGGGGCGCCTGGGTGGCTTAGTCGGTTAAGCGTCCGACTTTCGCTTAGGTCATGATCTGGCGGTTCGTGGGTTCGAGCCCCGCGTCGGGCTCTGTGCTAACTGCCGGCTCAGAGCCTGCAGCCTGTTTCAGTCTGTGACTCCCACTCTCTCTAACCCTCCCCTGCTCACGCTGTCTCTCTCTCTCTCTCTCCTAGAAATAAATAAAAAATATTAAAAAAAAATTGACTCAAAGTAATGTCATTTTTTCTATTCTTTTAATATTTCTGAATACACAGCAGAATAGTGGTACTTATATATACAATTGTCATTAACTCCACTAGTTCTAGTTGATACAAGCCAATACTAATTGCTTTTATGACGCTGCCAGTTAAAGCCACCTGTGACTATTGATTCGGTTTGAATTGTATATGATTTCATAGTGAATTGAGAAGCCACTCAGTTTATGCCAGTGTGTATGTGTGATCCCCCCACCTTACAGAATTATGGATAGGTTTTCCTCCCTTACAGAAATATTATTGCTTCAGATGGGCTGCTCAGGCTTTGTCATTGCTTACTTGAATCTGATTCTTGTAAATGCAGTTTTGGTATTTTTGTCAGATGAAAGTGTTGGTGGTATCCCCTAATATTTGGATTAATATTTTCAAAGTTCAACATTTTTCCATATAAGCCCCATAGGGCTATTGAACAACTTCCAGGCTTCTGCATTCAGAATAACTTCCAAACTTGCACATTCATGAGTAATAACTTAACATTCTTAACTGTTGTATCATTGGATGTGGGAAGAGTTGCAAGTAATATTTTCCAGATCTGTTCTTTCCTTCCACAGTAATAGGGTTGTAGCTACCATCATCGCTAGTCACATTTCCCAGCTCCCCTTACAAATAGTTCTGACTAAATGAATAAGTTCTCTCCAATGGTATGTGACAGTGCATGGATATATACAGCTCTGGGCTGGTGCTTTTAAAAAGATCGGGTGTGTCTAGGGTGCTTGGGTGACTCAGTCGGTTAAGTGTCCAACTTCAGCTCTGGTCACGATCTCACATTTCTTGGGTTCAAGCCCGCATCAGGCTCACTGGTGTCAGCACAGAGCCCACTTCAGGTCCTCTGTCCCCCTTTCTCTCTGCCTCTCCTGCTCATGCTCTCTCTCTCAAAATTAAATAAACATTTATAAAAAAGAAAAAGAAAAAGAAATCAGGTGTGTCTTCTCCATACTACCTTTTTCCTTCAACTCACTGAAGAAAAAGAGTTGGTATGTGTTTCTTTGCCTTATTGAGCAGTAAAAGCAAACAAACAAAAAATTCAACTCCACCTCCTAGAAGTCTTCCTCTTAGAACTAGAAGACATGGTCATTCCTAGTTTCAAGACATCTGGGAAATTGAGTATCCTGCTATTTCAGCCTCTATAGTTAGAAGTGGACAAGGGATAAGGGGATAGGAATGGATAGCCAATAAACATTGTCTGCTATAATGACTTCCATACACAATATAATAAGTTAGAAGAAGAAAAAAAGTAAACCCTATTTGGATAGAGAACATTTAAAGCAGAAAATAATGAAGTAAGCAAAACCCCTGAAAGGACCACTAAGTAAAACCACTAAGTTGTTTTTGAGAAGTCCAACATAATTGTGAAATCTCTAACAGTTCTGATCAAGAAAAAAAAAGAGGAGACAAATACAGATGCAGAATTTTTTTAAGTGTGAAAGAAAGCTACATATGAATTAATGCTAACAAATTTAGAAATCTAAATTAGAAGGTTAGCTTTTCTAGGAAATATGTTTCACAAAAATTGACTCAACAAGAAATAGAAAAGTATCATAGAAGAAATTTTAAAAGTAGTCAAAGATCTTAAAAATACCCTATACAAAATGGTATTATGGGCAAATTATATTAAAATTTAAAGAGATAATTTCCAGGTTAAATAAACTTTCTAGAATATAAAAAAGATGGAAAACTTATCCATTAACTCTGTATGGATAGCATAATCTTTATAAATCCATCCAAATAATAAGTAACAACAGAATAAGCCAATTTAACCTTTAAACATATGTTTAAAGCCTAAATAAATCAAACTAAACTGTTTTAAAAGAAAGTATGTTTCTAACAGAAGATTCATGTTATTGATTGATTAAATTTCTCTCTGGAATGCAAGGATAGTTTAACAATAGAAAACCTATAATAATTTAATATATTATCCGGTGAAAGTAGAAAACCCATATACTCATCTTAAAAGATGCCCAAGAACCTTTTGACACTTATTTCTAGGGGTACCTGGGTGGCTCAGTCTATTAAGCATCTGACTTCCGCTCAGGTCATGATCTCACAGTTTTTGAGTTGGAGCCCTGCATTGGGCTCTGTGCTGACAACTCAGAGCCTGGAGCCTGCTTCAGATTCTATGCGTCTCTCTCTCTCTCAAAAATAAACATTAATTAAAAAAAAAAAAAAAACAACTTATTTTGGGGCGCCTGGGTGGCTTAGTCGGTTAAGCATCCGACTTTCGCTTAGGTCATGATCTCGCGGTTCGTGGGTTTGAGGCCCGCGTCGGGCTCTGTGCTGACTGCCAGCTCAGAGCCTGGAGCCTGTTTCAGTCTGTGTCTCCCTCTCTCTCTGACCCTCCCCTGCTTGCGCTGTCTCTCTCTCTCTCCTAGAAATAAATAAAAATATTTTTTAAAAAAGCAACTTATTTCTAATTAAAAATGGTGTTAAATCCTTTAGTAAGCTGAGAAAAAAAAAAACAACAAGCACCTTAATCTATTTAAAGTATACATCAGAAATCTACAATAAATATTATAATTAATAGTGTTGGGGAGAGATGGTTAGCTATACCCTACTACCAGTCCCTCTCTTTTCCTTAAGTAGTATGTATCTTTTCTTAATGTTTTTATTTATTTCTGAAAGAGAGAGAGAGACAGCATGAGCAGGGGAGGGTCAGAAAGAGAGGGAGGCACAGAATCTGAAACAAGCTCCAGGCTCTGAGCTAGCTGTCAGCACAGAGCCCTACGTGGGGCTCGAACCCACAAACCGTGAAATCATGACCTGAGCTGAAGTTGGACGCTTAATCAACTGAGCCACCCAGGAGCCCCCTAAGTAATATGCATCTTGATTTTTAGCTAGGCTTGTGATTACCTGGAATAAAAACTACATTTCTCAGTTTCTCAGGCCTCTATGGGTGGCTAAGATTTGCCAAATCTGACTGATGGGATAGAAACAAAAGTATCATGAGTAATTTTAGACAACTGTCCTTGTCAACAAGGACGAATTCCACAGGCCTACAGTATCAAGTTACAAAGGCTACACATGTTATATCAACAATGTAAATGCTAAGAACCCACATAATATAACTTAGAGATACACAGAAAAATCATAAAAATATCTAAAATGTGCCTAAGAGTAAAACACACCAATATCAGAGTGAATGAGAAAGAAGCAGGTGGTGTTTTCAGGTATATTTGTAATATTTTCTTCAAACTAATTTTTTAAAAAGCACTATAGTTCCAAATCAAATATGGTAAACAATTAACAGCTACTAATCTTGGGTCATATTAAGTGACTCAGCTGTTAAATTAAGGTCATATTAATTTATGTGCTTTTCTGTGTACATAAAATATTGCATAATTTAAAAGTTTTTAGCTGTATAAAATAAAGACTTGAAACAAAAGGAAGTTCAAATTCACAGCACCGGTGAATGTAGAAAGAGGGAAGAGAAATCCCAACCATGGTTGCTTTGTTTTCAGATTCCAGGATGACTGAGCATACATGAGCTTTAGGGCTTGGCCTAATTGCCTCCTCCCTGTGTAAATAAATCTCCCAAAGCAAAAGCTAAAGGTAAACTCTTTGATTTGTCATATCCCAGAGATTTTTTTTTTTTTTTGGATGACGAAATCAATTCAGATCCTCTATTCCTGGCAATAGGTTATTAAATGAATACAGTCAGAGTAAAACTGCCCTTGTATTTTTATTACTACAGGGTTTTTTGGGATTTTCTCTCTGGAATTTATCTAATGAAGTTAAATAAAGATAGTAAAGAATAAAATTTAATACAACCCATTTATAAACAGCAACACAAAGCACAAAATGTCTAGGAACAAACCTAACAAAAATACATAAGACCTATATGGGCCAAAACTATAAAAATTTACTGAAAATTATGAAAGGAAATCTAAATAAAAGATACTCTATTTTCTAGTTGAAGACACTCAATATTTTAGATATTCTCTCTGAATCATAAAATTACATAATATCCCAATAAAATGGACCTAGATAAGCTAATTCTCAGATTCATCTGTAACAGAATCTCCAGGAATATTTTAAAAAGATAGTGAAGAAAGGCGATCCATATCAGATATCTGCATACCTTATAAAGCTTAAATAATTGAAGCAGTATGGTATCAACAGGAAAATAGAATAATAGAGCAGAAGAGAGGGTACAGAAACATTAATATATGTGAAACTTTAATATATTAATGTTAGATTTCAAGTTAGAAAAGGAAGAGAAAATAATATATATGCATATATTATGTATATGACTATGCCTTCACTGTGACATTCACAAATATAAATTTCAGGAAGATTAAAGAGTAAACATAATAGGGGCACCTGGGTGACTCAGTCGATTGGGCATCCCACTCTTGATTTCAGCTCAGGTCATGACCTAATGGTTTGTGAGTTCAAGCACCACATCAAGACTCCCTCTCTCTGCCCTTCCCCTGATCACTCTCTCTCAAAAGTAAATAAATAAACTTTAAAAATTAAATATAATAAACAAATTTATTGAACTATTGGAAGAAAATATAGGAAAATATTTTGATATATTTTTAAGCTAAAAATAATACCCAGAAGCCATAAATAAAATGTACAGGTTAGATTTCATAAAAATTGAGACAAACTGTGAGAAAATACTTGCAACATATATAATCTAAAAAGGATTAATAATCATAATAAATAGATTCTAAAAGTCAGTAAGAAAAATAAAAAATAAAAAGATATGAAAAGACAGATGTAGAATGATAACTAAAATGGACAAGGCTCATGTGAAAATGTTCATCTCATTAGTAATCAGCAGAATACAATCTGGAAAAAGGGAGTGGATTTTGCCAGATTTGCCAACACTTTAAAGACGAATAATTCTTGGTATCAGAAATAGCTTGAGGACACTCATATACCCATTATCTCTCTCCTACTTTCCCCTTGTTCACTGCAGTCCTTGCCACACCAGCCTCCTTGCTTTTCCTTCTACACACTAGTTAATCTGTCCTCCTATCTGCCCACCTCAAATACTTTCACTTCCCTCTACCTCAAATCCCCCTCTCTCAGATGTCTGGGTGGCTTGCTCAATGCTTCTGTCAGTTCTCAGAGATTACCTTTTTATAGCAAGCTACTGTATCACCTCATTTAAATATGCAACCTGTGCCTAACCTATCATTCCTGATACCTCTTGATCTGCTTTATTTTCCTGCGTGTGTTAGATAAGAGAGGGAAGGAGGAAAGGAGGTAGATAAGTAGCCACTGCATTAGCCTTTTTTGAATGAATAACAAAATATGCCACTGGAGAAAGTGTAAATTGGTACAGATTTTTAGGACATTTTGCATTTAATTAAATGCTAACACAAAATGAGATTATTCTCTGACCCAGCAATTCCACATCTAGGTTCTTAATGAATACCTTTGTGCACAAAGAAGCATATAATAGCATGAACAAGTATGCTCAGTCCAACATTGTTTTTAATGATACAAATGAAATAACATAAATATCCACCAGCTGGGGAGAGATTAAATAAAATATATGTATATGCAACACAATATGATGTTAAGTGGAAAAAAAACAAATCACTGAGAAATATCTGAAATACAATCTTATTTATGGAAAAATAACCCACTATGAATGAATATATCACTGTAGATAATCACGTGCACACATATAACTGTACAAATGCAAATTTAATATATAAAGGATACACACCAAACAATTTATTAACTTCTGTCTGTGGAGAGGAGGAATGTGCATGTGAGGGAGCAGGTATATTCTATCTATTTCCATATTATTTTAGTCTTGTATAATAAAAAATATATTCATGTATTACATTTTTAATTTAGAAATAGAATATCTTCAAGGTTATCCTCTTCCAATGTCAGTCTCACTCATTTGTATCTTGAAATGCTCTCTTGGGTGGCAGTGAATGAGATGAAGTAATGGCCAGTGTACTGGGAATTGCATTTAGAAAAGCATTGTGTGGGGAACATTAGTCAGCCACGTGTGCCCCAGTAGGAAAAAAAAAAAAAAAAGGTTGAGAACCTTGTTCATTCCCCATTGTTACATTTCCTGTGGCAGCATCTAGAAACAAAAGAAGCCTCATGTTGCCTTTACTGTGGTCACAATGTGTCAAAAGTGCAGGAGTGGGATTTTATTGCAGTTTAGACACATTTCATACCAAAGAATAGCTCTTTGTGCTGTATTCTGAGTAATTTTAAATAAATAAATGCTTCCCTGCTAACATCAAATATAGTGAAATAAATTGCAGGGCTCAGGGTGTGTAAATGAGTATACTGGCAGTCCCTTCTTTTAACTCCCATGTGTAGATCAGAAAACAAGGTTATATAGCACTCTGACCTCACCTTTGCGATATTTAAAACGTTTTTCTTATGTGCATTCATTCTCAGTTGTTGTATTGGTTCTTTCCAATGTATACACGGGCATGTTTATGCTGACAACATGAGAATACTCACATACGCATGTGCACATACATACTCACACAGCCAGAGCTGCCTGTGTCGATCCCAGGCTTTTTTCTGGATAAGCATTGCTTGACCTTGTGTCTTCTTGCCATCGACATCCTTTTAATGACTACCCTTAGTTACAACTCACTGACCCATGGACCAGTGACAACCTTCTGGGGCAGCTCTATTTAAATCAGATCCTCTTTTCTTCTTCCTTTTCTCCTTGATTTGACAGGATAGATGTGAGTTGATAGGGTATGAGAATGAGGAAAGTGATTTGCATTCAGATATATTAATAATGATAGAAATAACAACAAAATGAGGATAAAGATCGCGACTAATATTATTGAGCACTTGTTATTTGCCAAGCACTATTTTAGGCACTATATGGCTCTCATTTAATCTTTATGATAAGTCTACAATCCAGATACTATCATTACTATTACCATGTCCATTTTACAAATGAGGAAAATAAGGAGTATACATATTAAATAGCTTGCTCGCGGGTCACACACCTAATAAGTGATCTGTATCTATATTGTATAAAATATTTTATAAAATATTGTATAAAAATATTTTAGATATTTTCTGGTGTCTTGCTTTTTCCACTTAACATCATAACATTGGGGTATCTTTCCCTACGGGTGCACACAGACCCACCTTGTTCTTTACAGCAGCTACATGGTATTGTGTTGCATAAATATATCATGTCTTATTTAACCTCTGGCCACATCACTCTACGACCATCTCCCCAAAGGAATTAGGCTTAACAAGCCTGAGGTGTATCTTTCCATGCTTTTCTCCTTACTTATACCAACATAAAGGTATACATACACTTACATGGGGTGGTGTGTGTGCATTAGCAATGACTACATTTACCAGGATTCCTTTACTAGAAATCCCTTCCTTTATGGTTATAGGCTGAGAGTGGCCATAGAGAAATTTGCATGGTATTTGGGAGGCAAAAATGAAGCAGCAGGAATAATTAGTTGGAAAAAACTGATACAAGATAAGGTGTTATGGCAGCTTATCCACACTTTTATGAGTCTGCCAGTTCACCTTGTTGGCATCAGGTGGCAGCTCTGCCACAGATTCTCCAAGCTCCCATAGGAGGTCCTTCAGGTTCTACTCCTGGGTCAGCTGCCTTTTCCACTCCATGACCAAGGGCATCAGCTTCTTCAAGTAACCCCGCGCATCATCAAAGTTGTCTGTTTGGGGGAAATGAGAGGGCCACTTGGGTTCCAGTTTACCTTCTAGGCTCCACTTTACCCCTGGAATTGCATGCCACCTCACGTTCACCTTTCCTTCCAACTGCCTGCCGTGAGGACTTCAGGCCCAACACTGGACACAGAAGCAGCAGCCACATAAACTGTTTAACCAAGCGCCCACTCTGACCTTGCATCAAGTTATAGTCAAATACATATAATAAAACCATTCTACATGACTCCCAAAAGTTCTGCTTCTCTGATTAAACCTTGACTAATATAGGACATCTATTTGTTTTTTTCTAAACAGAATGGGTCTTCTATTTTGTCAAATGATCTATTTGTTCTCATGCTGATACCGTAGTGATTGGTTTCCTTATATAGGGTAAAGGACCCTTACCACATACACTTCTTTTTCATACATCTTTCTAGGTTATTCTAGGGTATTTATTCTTACATATGGATTTTTAAACAATACTAATAACCATTTTAAATTCTGTTAGGGTCCTAATTAGATTAATCTAGGTTAATTTGAGAGAATTACCATTTTATCATCTTTTTCCCACCCAGGATCATGAAAGACCTTTTCAATTGCTTAGATCTTGCTCTGTCATTCAGTAAGATTGTCTCATGTGTTCTTCATATAATGTTGTACTTCTGTGATTTTTATTCCTAGTTATTTTGTAGTTTTTGCCACTATTATGAAAAAAAGTCTTATTTTTCCATTTTTATTTCTAGGTCCATATTGCTAAAATACATTTATTTTTAGCATTTATCTGTATCCAGACCCTTAACAGATTATTAATTCTATCAGTCAGAATTTAGTCAGAGAAGCAAAGTAAGAGGTGTCATGAAATGAGGTTTAATTATAGGAACAAGGGTTTACATAATTGTGAGAGCTGTTAGAAGTAAAGACCACAAAGTGGAAGTTGAAAGATCAGAGAAAAGTTACTACCCAATCTTCTTAAATGTATGTTCATGAAAATCTGGAAAGCTAGAGACATTCAGGTGCAAGAGAAGGAACATTAAAGGAAACTGGCAGAAAAGTTTCTGGAAAACTGGCACCTCTGCATAGCTCCCACTTCTGAGGTCTTTAGTCAAGCATCTGGTGGAGGGTCTGGGGCTACTTTTGGTCAACAGATCTACCAATCAGGAAGTAGAACTGGGTGTGGACTAGAGAAAATATAACAAACTAGACTTCAGTGGCAATCCTGCATCTGTCTTTCATCATATCTGACTCAGAAGATCTTCAGAGATAGTGGTTACTGCTCTATGTCCATCTCCCAAGTCTCAGGTGACTTTGAATTTCGGCCAACTCTTACACAACATCACAGGAAGGGCTTCTGAGAAACGATTCTCTTTGTCATCTAGTTAAGAGGTCAGCACACCTGTCTTATGGCTTCTTTTCTAATGCCTATTTATATGATTCACTTTTCCTGGTTCATTGCAATCACTTAGAATCTCCTTAATGTGCAGTAGTAAAATAAGAATTATGATGAGTGTACTTCCTGAATAATTCCTTATTTTAATTGAAATATTTTAGAGTTTTGTTATTTAGAATGACATTTTTTGTTCATTTCTAGAAAAATTGCCTTTATTGTAGTTAAGTAGAGTCTTTCTTATTACTTATTAGGATGGACTTCTGAACTGAATTAAATCCTTTTCAATATGTACTGATATTATGGTTTGTTTTTCCTTTTGATTTGGTGATGTAATCAGTTGTGTTGATTTTCTAATATTGGAACACTCTTTTATTCTGAATAAATCCTTCTTGGTCATACCATATTATTATTGTGAAACACTGCTGAATCTCTATCTGTTACTACCTTATAACTTTTGCATATCATTATAAATGAGACTACCCCCTTTTAGATTCATCTGTGCAAATCATAGATTATTTTTCTGGTATGCTTCACAATGAAGACTGAATAATTTGAATAGATCATACAGGGTGTTATAGGTGACCAGCAAAATAGGAAAGAAGAGGATATTCAGTGTTAACTCATGGCAGCTTTCCCATTGGTTGACCTCTGGGTCCAGAGATAAATTACTTACTGCACAACTGATCTGCAGTCTCTCATGTCTTTCTCTTCACATTTATTATTTCATTATATAGTCATTAATGGGAAAGACCATCTGCTATGATGTTTTCATATAACAGATTTAGTCATTTGTGCTGAGAAGATAGAGAAAGTATTCAGTACAAAATGCTCTTTTTATTTTCTGAATTCAGTAGAAAATAAGCATTATTTTCTGGTCATCTCCCTAACAAAATTAATATTTATACAGTGTTAAAAACATAACTTTGATCCAAAAGACCTCACTAGAAATCCAAGTTTTTTATAATGTCAACCACAGTAATTTCAATAAATTTGTATCAGGTTCATTCCATGAGTCTGATATTGTCATTCAGTAAAAAAAGTTGACTGTATACATCCTCAAAAGATATAGATTTCATACTTGAATTATTAAAAGAAACCAAGGATGTGTATACATTTATAACTTGTACAGTCAGTTTGCTATGAGGGAAAAGGTAAAAGGTTGCCTTAGTTCTTGCTTGCTTTTTTGTAAGAGACAAGTAGATACAGACTTATAGGGCTAAGGCCCGACTTCTGTTGAAAGGACTCAGAAACAGAGCAAGGACATTTAGGGGGTCAAAGAATCCATGTGGCTGGCAAATTGGTTTGTGCCTGCCTCAAGCTGTGGTGTTAATATTAGTAGACAGGATGTTGTAGAAATGTGAGGAAGAAAATGATAAAAGTGATATTTAAATTGCTATGAAAGCTTGAATCCAAGCCCTTTTCCATTATTCCAAAATCATTACTAATATGAGGGAAGCAGAGAGACCCAAGCCCAATGAAAACCGTAGGAAGCTATGGAACACATGAAAATCCCAGCTGGTGAATAAAATCTATCACACAGGCAAAACAGTGTGAGTGAAAATCTTTTAAACATGCCAGCTACAGGGACTGAATATGGACTGAATGTGGAGGAATACAAGATTAAGATGATGCTGGGGGAGAAGTGGGGATCACTCAAACTCACCTCCCTAAGAAAAGCCTGTCTATGATGTATTGAGTCACAGACCATTAGGTGATAAGACAAGCTCAGCTGCTTGAGACTCGTCTTTCCTGTAATATATATCATAAACACACAGAGATGTTATGGCTCAGCTTCTGAATCGAGTCATCTCTAAAATGAAGATAGACATTAAATAGTTCTATTGCTTTATTATTAGAGTTATAACAAATATAAGTGCTAGATTATTTTTAAATATATTGCCCTTTGTACCAAACTGGCAATACCATAAATATAATAACTGAGATAGAATATTGAATATTTATTGATCACCTACTATGTGTGAAAACCACAAAGATAAATTTGTGTCCAGACATTGTCCTGGACTTCAGGAGTAAAAGTTCATGTTCTAGGGGTGCCTGGATAGCTTTAGTTGGTTAAGCATCCAACTTCGGCTCAGATCATGATCTCCTGGTCATTGGGTTTGAGCCCCATCACGCTCTGTGCTGACCGGCTTGGAGCCAGGATCCTGGAGTCTGCTTTTAGTTCTGTGTCTCCCTCCCCCTGCCTCCCGCTTGCACTCTGTCTCTCTCTATCTTAAAAATAAACATTTTTTAAAAAGTTCATGTTCTAGTGATAGAAATAGATATACATAAATAACTTTAAGTTCATTGTAACAAGAATAATAATAGAGAAGTGGAATTTTATCAGCATATTGGGGAATGGGGGCCTGAGGAAGGATGAATAAAGATAATATTTGGGAAAACAGTTTATATAACATTCCAGTGTGGTCTAGGAGTTCTTGTCGTGACTGGATTACTAACAAGTTACATGACCTTCAATTTCTGGCTTTTGTTTTCTCATCTGTAAAATGAAAAGGGCTATTCTAAAATGATTTCTCTCTAGGTTCCTCCTGCAGAACAATTCCTGTACCTCATACATACATGTCTCACTTTATACAATGAGTATTATTGTTATAATTCTAGAGTAACTCAAATTTTGTAAATTTAATTTTCAATTTTATTCACATAGTGATTTAGATTTACTTAATCTTCTGTTGACGATGGCCCCCAATATGTTAGTTCCAGTTTAACTTGTTATATAATTAATATTCTATATAAACACATTGGAAAATATTGGCAATTTAAAGAAAGTCTGCTGATGCTTTTATAATACATAGGATTATTTTGTCAGTTTTATGGTGAAATCTGTATGTTGTATTGGGTTCCACACCCATAAGAGTTACAAAATTAAATACACAAAGTGATGTGAAGGAAAATCATTTTGGAAGCAAGAATCATGTAACCAAGAAAACAAAAATTAACATGAGTGGGCAAAAGAGTCATTTTTCAGATGATGGAAGAGATTTTATTTACCAAACCCTCTGTGAAATGATTATTTGAGTACATACAGCAACAAAACAAAAGAAATATAAGAATGAGGAAGACATGAAACACAAGAGCAAAAACTATTCAGACTCAACTACGAGTGTAATTTATTTCTTTGTTCACAAGAAATTAACAAATCATGGGGCATTGGGTGGCTCAATCACTTGGGGTCCAACTACTGATTTCACCTCACGTAGATCTCACGGTCATGAGCTCACTGAGCCCTGCAGTGAGGCTCCTCACTGGCCATGGATCTGCTTAGGATTCATTCTCTCTCACTGCCCCCTCCCCCATGCACGTGGGGCAACTTCTCTCTCCCTCAAAAATATTTAAAAAATTAAAAATAAAGGAAATTAACAACTCTTCCATCAGAGTGGGAGATTTTAAAACGTTTCCCAGAAACCTATAGATAGCGTAGACAAAAACAAGTAAAAATACAGAGGCTTGAATAAACCTGATCCAGTAGAATTCTCAAGATGACAGCTTCAAGGCAGTTAGTCCAGATTGGAGCAAGAAGGCCAGAGAGTTCCAAAACAAATGGAACAGATTGGTCAATTGACATATTTGACCTATTTAGGAGGAAAATTAGAGCTCTGTTCATGTTTGAGAGCAGAACATTATTGAAAACGAAGCAGAGAAAAAAACTCCTATGATTGAGGACTCCAGGGAAAGCAAGAAATTGTAGAAATACTGTACACTATATGACTCAGCTGTGAATAAATATTTCCATAGTCATAATAGTCATTCCATCACTGAATAATATTTTAGTAAAAACTTGTTGTATAGCTATCTTGGGAGGATGGGGGTCTGTGCACATGCACTGCATGTAGTAGAAGGGTAAAAGCTAAATCCTCATTTCCCAACTTTACAAACTTAGGATGTCATGCCTAAACCAGAAAACCATCAAGATGTTGCAAATACCAACATATGTTATTTGGAACTCTGAAGAGAAATACCAGAAAACAGCTAAAATTTGAAAGCAAAGCAACTCTGAAGATGCAACTCAGATTAAGGAGAGATGAAACAGGGTGGGGACTGCTGTTTTCTATTATACTTTATAGAATATTTTTACTTTCAAAAAAAGTCTACTAAAAATGTTGTTAGAACAGGGGCATCTGACATGTACCCCAATGTTCATAGCAGCACTCTCAACCAACAATAGCCAAAACATGCAAAGGAGCCTAAGTGTCCATCAACAGATGAATGGATCAAGAAGATGTGGTTTATCTATACCATGGAATACTACATGGCAATGAGAAACAATGAAATCTGGCCATGTGTAGCAACATGGATGGAACTTGAGGGTGTTATGCTGAGTGAAATAAGTCAGGCAGAGAAGGACAGCTACCATATGTTTGCACATATAGGTGGATTAGGAGGAACTTAATGAAGGACCATGGGGGAGAAGAACGGGAAAAATAGTGGGGGAAAGGGAGGGAGGTAAACCATGAGAGACTCTTGAATGCTGAGAACAAACTGACGGCTGATGGGGGGGCGGGCGGGGAAGGGGGATGATGGGTATAGAGGAGGGCACTTGTGGGGATGAGCACTGGGTGTTATATGGAAACCAACTTGACAATAAACTATTAAAAAAAAAAAAAGAACAGGGGCACCTGGGTGGCTCAGTCAATTAAGCATCTGACTTCAGCTCAGGTCATGATCTCATGGCTCATGAGTTGGAGCCCCATGTTGGGCTCTCTGTTGTTCAGATCCTCTGTTCCCCTCTCTCTCTGCCCCTCCCTCACTCATTCTCTCTTGCATGCATGCTCTCTGTCAAAATAAATAATTAAGCTTAAAAAACGTTGATAAGAACAAACTTTAAATAGTCAAAAGCACATTGAATCTAGAAAAGCAATTGACTAGTGATAACTAATCATGGAATTGATATGTAACCAAATTAACTCAAGATCAAAGATACTCAAGGACTCAGCATACAAAAATGTAGTGAGGAGATACACAGCCATAGAACAGGTTTTGTCTAACTTGACCTAACCAGGATTTTCTCCTGTTAACGACAAATATTTTTTAAACATCTTCTTTTTGTGAATTAAAAATTATATAATTTGTGAGTGAAATGCAATTGCCAATTTCTATATTTTGGTTGTCATTTTAACTTTCATAAGTGTTAGTTTCTTATAATAGGAAAATAATGATTTTACCTTTCTCTTAAGGTTGTTCTAAAGATTAAATAAGATATTTGTGCAATCTATTACTCTGCTTGACACTTGGTGTCAAGAGCTTGGTGAATGTTAACTGTTATCATGTTTAATAATAAGATAGCATTAAAATATTAAACAGTACTTTTAATATGAAATGTATTTTTACATTTTCAACAAACAAATAATTCTGTGAATTTGTATCAGGTTCCTTTGGACAATGTCTGCAAGTGTCTGTTGAATTCATTTGCAATGATTAATATTAACTAGTAGAATTAAAATATTATGAGTGATGTTGATGCCAAAGTAGTAATTGAGGTGTTGTTAATGTTAGGTGTTGATATAAACATGTAACTGACACTGATAGTAACCTATCATCATGCGGGCTGAATGGATCTTTTAACTTTAAAATTAATTATGGACAACTAATTTTGCTTCCTATTTGCATATAAGGCTTCTTCTTTATGCTTTCTAGGCTCTAGAAAGGAGGCAAAATTTTTAAAGCCATGGTGACTATCATAGACATTAACAATGACAATAAAGAATTTGGAAGCTCTGCATCACCCGGAGGAAAAGCACCAGAGTCAGGATGCAATTCCAGACAGATGCCACGTCTTACTCAAAATATGTCAAGGTCAGGTGCCAATGATCTGTGCCAGCAACTGTGAAGACAGGAAGACTGGAAGGAAAAAACAACAGTTTTGTGAGTACTAAGTGTTGTCATATAAGCCATAACATCTAATCCTGATAATAAACCTGTGAGCCATGGTTTGTCAGGCCCACTAAATGCCAGAACTATGGGTCAAATCCCAGTTCAGGCTGATATTGTAGCGCCTCTCATAACACCATATATACTGCCTCTCATAACAGACATACCAAAGCGTGCCTTCCTGGAGGGTACTGTTGCTATGGCCTTTTCTCTTAGGCATGTCTTATTTTCACCTATGTACATGTTATTTCCCACCAAAATAAACAGAGTTTACAAAGAACTGGCCATAGGTGATTTTGCTCAGTTACTCTATATCAGGATCAGCAAATTTTTTTCTGTAAAGGATAGAAAGTCAATATTTTAAGCTTGAGCACCATACATTCTCTGTTGCCACTAACTCACTTTTGACAGGTTAGGTCAAAACAGAGCATTACATAGAAAATATGTAAATGAATGGGTGGGCATGACCATGTCCCAATAAAACTTTATTTACAAAAACTGACAGAAAGGCAGAAATGGCCCATAGGCTGTAGCTTGGCCAATTCTTGCTCTACACCAAAGAGAGTCATTTATGACATAACTCATTCTATATAGTTTCAGAGTGTTCTACTCCTGTAATTCTCAGAATTTCCTTAGACTTATATCCAGCTTGTATTCCCAACATCCCTCACTATGGAAACCCAATGTTTTATTGCAATTCAGCCTTGGAGAGTAAAGTATAGGACAAGAACCCAAGCCTGTGCTCACCACAGTGAAATGTGTGTCAGTTAAAGAATATTTATAAAGGGACTTAGAGAAATCAGAGTTGGTGCCCCACTGCCTTTATCAGAGCTGGCCGCATGGTAGGAAATCTCATACTGAGGGTGGGCTCTCATTTCAGAAGATAAGAACCTAGCCTCCCATGGAGGTCGTGGTTGGAACTATTGATTGTATAATAAAACAAGAGAGATTGACAGCACTTGAGCCACCAGTAACTAAATTCTGTGCAGGAAATTTTGTACCACTCAACTACACTGATATACTCTTCCACACTAGCATGTGTCTTAGTTTTAACCCCCCCACAATTCTACCAGAGTATTCATGTTGGCCGAATTTTTCCACTCTTCTTTCTTTTCTAGCATTTTTGTTTGTTTGTGTTTGTTTGTTTGTTTTATATGTATGTGTAGCTGCTTTTAGAGATACTCTGCTATGTGTCTGGACTTGGCTCGATCAGAGGGAGCAGACAGGTTGTGGTTGGAATCTTAATTACGTGTCAAAACAGAGAATTTAACTCCCGTTCATATTATTTTCTTTCCTTCCCATGGAACACAGACAGCCAGAAAGACAAATAGGAGAGGCCCCTTGGTATTTTTCCCTTGTTTGTGTGATCCTGAGGGTTTTGATGAACTGGCCTTTGCAAGTTATGTTGAAGCTGTTCAAGCCAGCTTCAGCTGGATGTGACTTGTTTAATGATTTGGCAAGGATCCAAGGCATCAGAAATCAAAACAAAACAAAAAAGAAAAAAAAATCTGATCAGATCAGCGTACATCATAACAATATAATCATTCAGCATCTTATCTGGTTCCTTATTATAGGTTGTGCAGTGATAGAAATGGAAATAATTTACTCTGGCCACTCTGTGTTACTGTTAAATCATTTATGTGCTGTGAAAGGAATTGAAAACTGTTGAGATTCAAAGATCCCTTAACTGCATTCTCCCAAGGAGTTCTCTACCACCATCCCTTGTTCTATTTCATATTTTAAACATTTTCTTAGAGTGTGAGCTTTATTATCTATGATCAAATTCAGCAAGCCTTGCTTGTCTAGATAGATTACCATCAAGAAATACAGTAATGTAAAATAAAGCTACTTTTGACATTTTTATGGTACACGATATATGGTATAACATGATGTATTAAGCTCTTTGTAATAATTTTTAATTTTTGAAATAGCTGATTCTTTGGGGACCATTTAATACATAATTCCATAGATTTTAGTGATATCAAGTATCTTTCAAGTATCATTTTAATTGAGCTCTGGTGCTTTTTGTCCCCATCAGCTGTGAATCAAACAGGAATCTGTCAAATCCTATTGGGTGACAAATCATAGGTGAAAAATTGGTTCACAAGTCATGCCTGAAGACAAATAAGATTCAGTCCCTGCCTTCATGGGGCATATGGTTTAATAGTATGGAGAAAATATACAAAAAACTACAACATTAAAGTGTTATAAATTTAGCAAGAGGCAAAATGTCATAAGAGTTGGACAGAATGGGTAATAATAAGGATTATTAAAACAACTACATTTACTATGTGCTAACCACCATTTTATTTATTATGAAAATAAAAATTTTCATATTTATATGTATTTTTTTTAAACTATAACTTCAGGAGATAATCTATTGTACAGATGAGGAAAAGTGGCCCAGAAAAGTTAAACAACTTGGATAAGTTTACAGCTGTTAGGTGGCAGACCTGTGCTCAGTAAGCAAGACAATGAAATGATGAAAGTTCATCTCAATACTGAGAAGACTGGGAGAGATATTTGAACAATGTCTGCAATTGTTTGTTGACTTCATTTGCAGTTATTAATATTGACTAGGATAATTCAATCGTTATAGGTGATGTTGACAGCAAAGTGGTAATTTTAGGTGTTTTTGATGTTAGGTATTGATCTAATCCTGTGGCCAACACTGATAATAACCTAACATTATGACAATGAGATTTAAACAGGAGAGATTTAAACAGGGAGTCTAGTTAATGGAATATGGGAACATTCCATGTGAAATTGAGAAAAACTGGGCCAGCACAGTGACAATAGGGATAGCAAGGAATGAAGGATAGAAGAGGGCAGAATTTCTTTTTTGTTTTTGTTTTTGTTTTTAATTTTTAAAAATTTTTTTTACAAATAGTTTATTGTCAAGTTGGTTTCCATACAACACCCAGTGCTCATCCCCACAAGTGCCCTCCTCCATGCCCATCTCCCTCTTCACCCCCCAACCATCAGTCCTCAGTTTGTTCTCAGCATTCAAGAGTCTTTCATGGTTTGCCTCTCCCTCTCCCCCACTATTTCCCCCCTTTCTATGAGATTTTTGGAAGAAAGAATCACAAATGAGATTTGGTAACTAATTTACCTATATGGAATATGGGGAAAGTGAGTCAAAAATTACTATAGTGTTTGGAGCTTGAATAAGTAGAAGTAGAGAGGGAGGATTTCAGAGGATCAGCCAGATCACTTGGCACCCAGAACACATTGTACATATATCTCTGTTCCCAGCCCTCATCACATTCTATCTGTGTATATCTATTTGTTTATGGATCTTTCTTCCTGTTTAATTCTAATTCTGTATCCCTCATGATTTTTATAGGCTCAACACCCAGGACAGTGGTCTGGACATAGGGGTTTTTTTGTAGTTTTTTTTTACTTTATTTTTTTTTAAGTACTAGAGAGTTTTTTTTTTTTGTTTGTTTTGTTTTTTTTTTTTTTTTACAAATCGTTGTCAAATTAGTTTCCACATAACACCCAGTGCTCATCCCCACAAGTGTCCTCCTCCATGCCCATCCCTCCCTCCACACAACATCCATCAATCCTCAGTTTTTGTCAGCATTCAAGAGTCTCTCATGGTTTGCCTCTCCCTTTCCCCACCATTTCCCTCCTTCTTTTCCCCGATGGCCCTCTGTTAAATTCCTCCTAATCCTCCTATACGTGCAAACATATGGTATCTGTCTTTCTCGGCCTGACTTATTTCGCTCACATTAACACCCTCAAGGTCCATCCATGTTGCTACACATGGCCAGATTTCATTCTTTCTCATTGCCATGTAGTATTCCATCATATAGATAAACCACATCTTTTTGATCCATTTGTCCGTTGATGGACACTTAGGCTCTTTCCATGTTTTGGCTATTTTTGGTTGAGAGTGCTGCTATAAACATTGGGGTACATGTGCTCCTATGCATCAGCATTTCTATATCCCTTGGGTAAATTCCTAGCAGTGCTATTGCTGGGTCATAAGGGAGTTCTATTGTTAGTTTCTTGAGGAGCCTCCACACTGTTTTCCAGAGGGGCTGTACCAGTTTACATTCCCACCAACAGTGTAGGAGGGTGCCCGTTTCTCCACATCCTCGCCAGCATCTAGAGTTCTCTGATTGGCTCATTTTAGCCACTCTGACTGGCGTGAGGTGGTATCTCAGTGTGGTTTTGATTTGTATTTCCCTGATGAGGAGGGATGCTGAGCATCGTTTCACGTGTCTGTGGGCCATCTGGATGTCCTCTTTGGAGAAGTGTCTGTTCCTATCTTCTGCCCATTTCTTCACTGAGTTGTTTGTTTTTCGGGTGTGGAGTTTGGTGAGTTCCTTGTAGATTCTGGATATCAACCCTTTATCTGATATGTCATTTGCAACTATCTTTTCCCATTCCGTTAGTTGCCTATTAGTATTGTGGGTTGTTTCCTTTGCCATGCAGAAGCTTTTAATCTTGATGAGGTCCCAATCGTTTATTTTTGCTCTTGAATCCCTTGCTTTTGGGGAAGTGTCAAGTAAGAAGTTGCTGCGGTGGAGGGCAAGGAGATTGTTTCCTGCTTTCTCCTCTAGGGTTTTGATGGTTTCCTGTCTCACGTTCAGGTACTTTATCCATTTAGAGTTTATTTTTGTGCATGGTATGAGAAAATGATCTAGTTTCATTCTTCTGCATGTTGCTGTCCAGTACTCCCAACACCATCTGTTAAAGAGGCTGTCTTTTTTCCACTGGATATTCATTCCTGCTTTGTCAAAGATGAGTTGGCTGTATACTTTCGGGTCCACTTCTGAGTTCTCAGTTCTGTTCCATTGGTCTATGTGTCTGTTTTTGTGCCAATACCATACTGTCTTGATGATGACAGCTTTGTAGTAGAGGCTAAAGTCTGGGATGGTGATCCCTCCCGTTTTGGTTTTATTTTTCAGGATTACTTTGGCTATTCGGTCTTTTGTGGTTCCATAAAAATTTTAGGATAGCTTGTTCTAGTTTTGAGAAGGATGCTGGTACAATTTTGATTGGAATTGCATTGAATGTGTAGATAGCTTTGGGTAGTAATGACATCTTAACTATATTTATTCTTCCTATCCATGAGCATGGAATGTGTTTCCATTTTTTTGTGTCTTCTTCAATATACCTCAGAAGTTTTCTATAGTTTTCATCATACAGATCTCTTGTATCCTTGGTTAGGTTTATCCCCAGGTATTTTATGGTTTTTTGTGCAATTGTGAATGGGATCCGCTTCTTGATTTCTCTTTCTGTTGCTTCATTGTTGGTGTATAAAAATGCAACCGATTTCTGTACGTTGATTTTGTTCCCTGCAACTTGGCTGAATTCTTGGGTCAGTTCTAGTAGGCTTCTGGTGGAGTCTGTTGGGTTTTCTATGTAGAGTATCATGTCATCTGCGAAGAGTGAAAGTTTGACTTCCCCTTTGCCAATTCTGATGCCTTTGATTTCATTTTGTTGTCTGATGGCTGATGCTAGGACTTCCAGCACTATGTTAAACAACAGTGGTGAGAGTGGACATCCCTGTCGTGTTCCTGATCTCAGGGGGAAAGCTCTCAGTTTTTCCCCATTGAGGATGATGTTAACTGAAGGCTTCTCATAGATGGCTTTGATGATGTTTAAGTAGGTTCCTTCTATCCCAACTTTCTCTAGAGTCTTTATTAAGAAGGGATGCTATATTTTGTCAAATGCTTTTTCTGCATCTATCGACAGGATCCTATGGTTTTTATCTTTTCTTTTGTTGATGTGATGGATCACATTGATTGATTTGCGAATGTTGAACCAGCCCTGTAACCCAGGAATGAATCCCACTTGATCTTGGTGGATGATTCTTTTTATGTGCAGCTGGATTCGATTTGCAAGGATCTTGTTGAGGATATTTGCATCCGTATTCATCAAGGATATTGGCCTGTAGTTCTCTTTTTTTGCTGGATCTCTGTCTGGCTTGGGAATCAGAGTGATGCTGGCTTCATAAAATGAGTCTGGGAGTTTTCCTTTGATTTCCATTTTTTGAATAGCTTGAGCAGAATTTGGATTAGTTCTGTTTTAAATGTCTGGTAGAATTCCCCAGGGAAGCCATCAGGTCCAAGGATCTTATTTGTTGGTAGATTTTTGATAACTGATTCAATTTCTTCACTCGTTATGGGTCTGTTCAGGTTTCCGATCCTTTCCCGTGTAAATTTTGGTAGTGAGTGTATGTTTAGGAATTTGTCCAATTCTTCTAAGTTGTCCAATTTGTTGGTGTATAATTTTTCATGGTATTCCCTGATAATTGCCTGTATTTCTGAGGGGTTGGTTGTCATAAGTCCATTTTCATTCATAATTTTGTCTGTTTGGGTGGTCTCTCTTTTCTTTTTGATAAGTCTAGATAGAGGCTTGTCAGTTTTGTTTATTTTTTCAAAGAACCAACTCTTGGTTTTATTGATCTGTTCAATTGTTTCTTTGGTCTCTATGTTGTTTATTTCTGCTCTAATTTTTACTATTTCTCTTCTTCTATTGGGTTTAGGGTGTTCTTGTTGCTCTGCCTCTAGTTCCTTTAGGTGAGCTGATAGATTTTGGACTTTGCTTTTTCTAATCTGTTGAAATAGGACTGGAGAGCAATGTACTTTCCTCTTAGGACTGCCTTTGCCACATCCCATAGATTTTGATTGTTGTTTTCATTTTCATTTGTTTCCATATATTTTTTATTTCCTCTCTAATTGCCTGATTGGCCCATTCATTCTTTGGTAGGGTGTTCTTTAACCTCCGTGTTTTTGGAGGTTTTCCAGACTTCTTCCTGTGATTGATTTCAAGTTTCACAGCATTATGATCTGAGAGTGTGCATGGTATGATCTCAATTATTGAGGGCTGCTTTCTGTCCCAGTATGTGATCTATCTTTGAGAATGTGGCATGCGCACTTGAGAAGAAAGTAAATTCCCTGGCCTCAGGATGTAAAGTTCTAAATAAATCCGTCAGATCCATCTGGTCCAATGTGTCTTTCAAGCCATCATTTCTTTAATGATTTTCTGTCTGGTTGACCTATCCATTGTTGTAAGCAGAGTATTATAGTCCCCTGCTATTAGCACATTCCTATCTATGAGCCTGTTTCTGTTTGTGATTGTTTTATATATTTAGGTGCTCCCATATTCGGTGCATAGACATTGATGATTGATAGTTCTTCCTGACGGATCGACCCTGTAATTATTATGTAGTGCCCTTCTTCATCTCTTGTTATTGTCTTTAATTTAAAGTCCAGTTTGTCTGATAGAAGTATAGCTACTCCGGCCTTCTTTTGATTTCCAGTAGCATGATATATATTTCTCCATCCCCTTACTTTTAATCTGAAGGTATCTTCCAGTCTAAAATGAGCTTCTTGTAGACAGCATATTGATGGATTTTGTTTTTTATCCATTCTGCTACCCTATATCTTTTGATTGGAGCATTCAGCCCATTTACATTCAGTGTTATTATTGAAATAAGTGGGTTTAGAGTCTTTGTATCTTTTGTAGGGTTCATGTTTGTGGTGGTGTCTCTGGTATCTTTGCTCCTTGCAGTACTTCTGTCAAAGAGTACCCCTCAGGATTTCTTGTAGGGCTGGCTTAGTGGTGACAAATTCTTTCAATTTCTGTTTATTTGGAATGGTTTTTATCTCTCCTTCCATTTTGAATGACAGACTTGCTGGATAGAGGATTCTTGGCTGCATATTTTTACTGTTCGTCACATTGAAGATCTCCTGTCATTCCTTTCTGGTCTGCCAAGTTTCAGTAGATAGTTTGTCATCACTGATAGGTTTCCCTTTGTATGTTAGGGCCCTTTTCTCCCTAGCTGCTTTCAAAATTCTCTCTTTGTCCTTGTATTTTGCCATTTTTACTATGATATGCCGTGCAGAAGATTGATTCAAATTACATCTGAGGGGAGTCCTCTGAGCCTCTTGAATTTCAACATTTACTTCTTTCCCCAGGTCGGGGAACTTCTCTGCTATAATTTGTTCCATGACTCCTTTGCACCTTTCCCTCTCTCTTCCTCTTCTGGGATTCCTATGATACGGATATTGTTGTGTTTGACCTTATCGCTGAGCTCTCGAACTCTTCTTTCCTGTTCCTGGATCAGTTTGTCTCTTTTCTTGTCAGCTTCTTGTTTCTCTATAATAGTGTCTTCTAAATCACTTATTCTCCTTTCTGCCTCTCCAGTCCGTGCATTGGAGGCCTCTAATTTATTATGTATCTCATTTATCACATTTTTTTATTCTTCATGCCTTTTTTTATTTTCCATTCTGTCTGTAGCCATAGTTTATTTGATGTCCCCTATGTTTTTTTCAAGCCCAGCTATTAATTTTACCATTATTATTCTAAAATCTTGTTCAGTTATGCTGCTGATATCTGTTTTGAGCCGTTCACTAGATGTCATTTCTTCTTGGAGTGTCTTTGGAGGAGGGCTCTTTCGTTTCATCATTGTAGTTAGCTTTTTGGCTCTTGTTGGTTTTAAAGACCTGTTATGCTCTCTGTATCTATGAGCCCTGCTATATCCAAGAAGACTCTTTGACTGTCTCGGGCCTATCCTTTCAGAGAGTGTTTTTTTGAATGGTATCTCTTGGTCTTCCTTGTTGGTTCCTTGGTTATTTTATTTTCCTATTCGTAGCGATATTTGGGACTCTCCACCTTGTGTACTCTGGCTTGTTTCTTGAGGTAGCCCTGGCAAAGAAAACAGACAGACAAACACACAGGGAGCAGGAGCACACAAACGCACAGGCTAATTCAACTAACATGCAAAGCGAGTGCGAAAACGAAAAAAGTTCAGAGAAAAGACGGAGGAGGGAGTGCGAATAATCGTGTGTATAAAATACACAAAGGGTCTGAAAGGAGAAAAGAAAAGGTAAAAGGAAGAAAACCGATAGACAAAGAACAGTTTAAAACATATAACCGGATTTCCCAGCTACAGTTAAATAGCCGTGTCTATGCAGTGCTGGTTGAAGAGCATAGAGAAAGAGAGAGAAGACGGGGTGGAGGGGGGGAGGATGAGGCAAGATTGGAAATAGAATGAACAAGCAGAAGGGATAAGAAGCTTTTTTCAAAGAGGTAAAAGGTAGAATATGGTTGGATAGGTGAGAGAAGGATGCTGGTATTATCCAGAGAAACTGTATAGTCTAATTAATCCTGAGAGAAAGAGATGAAAATGTCAGTAGGTGTAGAATTTACATCTACACAATGGATTCGTTGTGATTGTTTAAGCAAGCTGGCGACCAGAGTTAATCAGGTCAGTGTTCTAGGGAAAAAAAGAGAAAGGAGAAAGAAGAAGGAAAAAAAGAAAAAAAAGGGGGAGGAGGGCAGCTCTCAAGCAGGGATGGGCGTGGCGTGATCCAATGCCTCAGGTGGGACCTCTGCCTTGGTGATTGTGGGGAGGAGAGTGACTGTGCTCCAGTCCCTTCTTGAACCAAGTGATGCACCTCACTTTTTTGGGTGTGTAAACTCCCCGTACCGGGGGCGCAGCCAAAGTTGGTTGCACTCTCAACTCAGGTTAGTCCCAACCTCCAAATCCCCGTCCGTGTGCCCCGGTGAAATTGCCTTAGACACTACTTCCCAGGCAACCCCCTCGGGGCAATTCTAGGCCTCCTGCCGAGCTCTGGGGGTGGAGTCAGAATCTCTGCTTCCTTTTCTGGTTCAGGCTGGTGTGCATGGGCGGGGGCTTGCCTGTCGGGTGCGGGTGCGCCGAGCCGGCTGGAGTGAGGAAAACCGTCCCTCTATGGCTCGTCAACCGAAACACGAACTCACAGGCACATATCCCAGTTTTTAGCTCTTTGCCTTCCCTCCAGAGCCCTAGCCAGCCAGGAGCATGGACGGCCGGTGTCCGCTCGCGGCTCTTTCAGGGGCCCAAGCCGCCCGGGAGGACAATGGCGGCAGGCGCGCCGCTACTCTGAAGTCCAGCCCACCAGGAGCCCGCACAAAGAAGCAGTTGTGTGCTCAGCCCCCCGGGACCATTTGGCGCGAGGGAACCTGGCGTGCAGGTATTTGGCAAGTACGGCCTTTCTATGCCCCGAGAGGAGGTTTTTCCTCCCGAGCGGAGGTTTTTCTGTTTCAGACTCTTTCTTTTTCCCCTCTCACTCCCTGTAGAGGGTAGAGGGGGATCGCCTCAGACCCTGGAGTCTCCGATCCTGGCCCGATTTTATCTTCCCCAGTTCGCACTCATGTTAGAGGGCTTTCTCAGTGGATTCTGCGTCCTTTTTCTCCCAGTCTCTCAGGTTTTGTAAGGTTTCCAATGGCTTCAGATTTTTTCCATGTGATGTATGGGCGTGAGTGCAAGTACAGAGCTCCTTACTTCTCTGCCATCTTGCCCCCTCCTTGGACATGGTTAAATCTTCCATAAACATTCCTTTGGAATAAATTTTAAGCATGTTGTATAGAAGTTCTCACTGAATAGCCAAATATGACTGTTTAGTAGGCAGTTGGAAATACACAATGGACATTTTAGAATGGTATCAGAACTGTAGATGTAGATTTTGATTACCAGAAAGAGACAATATTTGATATCCTGAGAACAGGTTAATACTTTGAATGAAAATGTGAAAGAAACAACAAATCGAATAGAACTGAGGGTTAAAGACTCTAAGGGGCAAGAAGAAGAAAGGAATAGAATCAGGATTCAAAAATGAGATCTTTACTTAAAGGAATGGCTGATCAGTAATGTCAGGTACAAAAGACTGAGTAAGTTTCTGATAGTCTGTAAGAATCCAGGGTAAAATGTATGTTTTCTTATTACTCATTTTGTAATTCTGTGTTGCTATTGTGGAATACTATATTTGAAGAGGTAGTACAGATACTATATTTACTAGGTTTATTAGGCATTAGCTTTTTGTTTCTTTCATAAATTTTGTATACTCCTCAGAGGAAGGAAAACATTTTCATAGCTAATCAGCTCAGATGTATTAAAATAATTAATATGTGATAAGCTATCCCATTTCAAGCCACCCTCATTTAACCACCTGACATGGAATATCCATTAACTTAAACATACTTGAAGTTTACCATTATAACATCCATATTACTATAGTACAATGCCAGATAGACTCCATTAAAGTCCTGTTTCTAATCTCTTATGATTTCCTGTCGATTTTCCCTTTTATACAAAAGGATTACATGCTTTGGATGGTTCTGAGGTCTTTTGTCTGGAGAAATTCAGCAGAGTGCTTATTTAGCTGTCTTTTATTTGCATTTGAAATATTTAAAATGTGCTCATTATCCATCCCTCTTTAACGTATTGAATTATGAAACCTGACTTCAACCCTTCTTGCATATATTATTTTGAAAATGCAATTGTTTTGTGACTGTTCTTTTTAAGTAATCACAAAATACCTCATCCTCTTAGAGAGCTAAGAACTCAGACCATTAAAGAAAAAGAATAGCCAAAGTTATTAGCATTATAAGTACATTATTCTTATAATGTATCATAAGAAAAACAATAGCAGGCTTTATTAGGTAAGAGAGCACATATGCAACCAGGTGCATCTTGTAGTATAATTGGTACATTCTAAGAAATAATCTCTATTCATGTATCCTGGAGTGCACATTTCTCCTGAAATTTGGAATAATAACCCTAGAATGGTTATCTTTTAAAGGTCTATTCTGCATCAGAACTATAATAACATATTAATAGCTATAGATGAAAATGTAAAAAAATTCAATAAGACTAAAATATAGGTTATTCACACAAAGAAATAATCAATATGTAGAGGCCAGTGGTGAGAAATTTACAAAAAGTTAAAGAACTAAGCAGTAAAATAAGAGTAAAACAGTAATTAAAATATAAGTAAAAGCAGTTAATATAGAGAGGATATATTGAGAGGCTACAAGCCAGGTCTAAAAATAGATCCACAGGGAGGCACCTGTGTGGCTCAATCAGTTAAGCATCCAGCTGCAGCTCAGGTCATGATCTTACCATTCTTGAGTTTGAGCCCCACAGCAGACTCTCTACTGTCAGTGCAGAGCCCACTTGAGATCCTCTGTCTCCCTCTCTCCCTACCCCATCAAATAAATAAGCATTAAAAAATATTTAATAAAATTAATAAAAATAGACCCACAGGAAATGAATAGAAGGAAAAAGGGGGGGAAGTATATCTGAAAAGATGATAACCTACAAATTTCCAGAATTCGAAAGTTAGTAGCTGTCACTTTTAAAATGCACCTTGAGGGGCGCCTGGGTGGCTTAGTCGGTTGAGCGTCCGACTTTCACTTAGGTCATGATCTCGCGGTTCGTGGGTTCGAGCCCCACGTCGGGCTCTGTGCTGACTGCCAGCTCAGAGCCTGGAGTGTGTTTCAGTCTGTGACTCCTTCTCTCTCTGACCCTCCCCTGCTCACGCTGTGTCTCTCTCTCTCTCTCCTAGAAATAAATAAAACATTTTTAAAAAATAAATAAATAAAATGCACCTTGAATAGTGAGCAGGATAAATAAATGTAAAATCATACCAAATCACATTATCATGGATCTATAGAACATAAAGGATAAAGAAGAATGTTAAAAGCTACCACATCAAAAAGATTACCTTAAGAAGGAAAGTCTTTTTATACTTCCAAAAATCTTCTCAACAGAAACCGTAAGTGCCAGAATATAATAGTATTGGAGAGAAATTATCATCAATGTAGAATTTTATACTCAGCTATACTAACATTCAAGAAGGAAAGCAAAACTACAGATGATCATTACACAACCTGAAAAGGAGACAAGAATATAAGAAACAAAGATAACGCAGAGGGAGATGTGGGATATACATCATACAGCAAACATAAAAATTCAAAAATATATTTAAAACAGCCAGTTGTAGAAAGGCTTTGTAATTTTTTGGCTTTAAAAAGGCTAATCCAAAAAGGGTAGGCAAAAATAAAATGGTAGATCGTACCACTTAATGGGTAATTTAAGTACACAAAAATCTGTCAAATGCAAGAGGAAGAGAAACGTACCTAATAACTTGATATTTTAGGCCTTAAGAAAACTTATTTATAAATTAATAATTTGTAGTTTTCTAACCTAACATGGAAAAAGCAGAACATGGAAACTTTATCAATATTGCATTGAGTTTAAAAAAAAAAAAGAGAAAAACAAAGTAAATAGAAACACGAAGTAACTAATTAGAATGAGGCCAGGTATATCAGTAATCACAGTAAATATGTAACATGTTTATTGAACATGCTGAACTTAGTAAAATGCAATCAGAAATAGACTTGTTTTCCCAGATAGATCCCATAACTTTTTGTCAATTTCACATATTAATAAACATGCATCATTTTCAGGTATTAAAAGCCCAGTCACTCAGAATACAGACTTCAGTTTCTCACTCAGTTTAAAGCTTCTACCCTTCCCCTATCCCTCCTGAAGCCCAGGCCTGACCTGAGAACTTGGGAACTTGCAGTGGGGAAGTATTCTCATGGTTTACCTTTTAAGATTCCTCCTTGCTCTTGTTTCCCTTCCCTACTCCCTTAGCTTCTCCAGGGTTGTAATGAAGAGTGCAGGGAATGTAACAGGGAATTCTACTATATCCATCATATGCCCATTGCTGTGGGAAATGTCTGAAGGCTGACTATTTGTCATGGAGTGCAAAACAAACAGAAAGCAATTAACAAAATGGCAATTGAAGGCATTTTATCTATCAATCATTACATTAAGATAATAGATTAAACTCCCCCTTAAAAGGCATAGAGTGAGTGAATAGATTAAAAGAAAACAAGATCCAGTGATGTGCTATTTACAGTAGACTCTCTTTAAATATAAAGGTTCCTGGGCTCCTGGGTGGCTCAGTCAGTTAAGTATCTGAATCTTGATTTTGGCTCAGGTCATGACCTCATGGTTTGTGAATTCCAGCCCTATATCAGGCTCTACCCTCAGAGTAGAGAACCTGCTTGGGATTCTCTCTCTCCCCCTCTTTCTCTGCCCGTCCCCTGCCCATGTGTGTTTTCTCTATATCTCTCTCTCTCCCTCTCTCTCAAAACAAATAAATAAACTTAACAAAAATAAAGGCATAATAATATGTCAGATATTGACATATCTGAGTGGAGAAACTGACATAACACATAATAACAGGAGACATCAGTACCCCACTTTTGATAATGAATAGAATGTGTCAGCAGAAAAATCAATAAGGAAAGAGCTAACTTAAACAATATTATAACCAAATGGAACCAGGGGCGCCTGGGTGGCTTAGTCTGTTAAGCGTCCGACTTTCGCTTAGGTCATGATCTCGCGGTTCGTGGGTTCGAGCCCCGAGTCGGGCTCTGTGCTGACTGCCCGCTCAGAGCCTGGAGCCTGTTTCAGTCTGTGACTCCCTCTCTCTCTGACCCTCCCCTGCTCACGCTGTCTCTCTCTCTCTCTCTCTAGAAATAAATAAAAATATTTTAAAAAAATTAAAAAAACATAAATAAACCAAATGGAACCTAACAGGCATGTACACAACATCCCACCTAACAACAACAGATAGATTACATGTTAGGTCACAAAACAAGTCTTAGTAAATTTTTAAAGATTGAATTCATATGAAGTATCTTCTCAGACTATGGTGGAATGAAACTAGAAATCAGCAACAGAAAGGAGGAGCACCTGGGTGGCTCAGTTGGTTAAGCATCAAACTTTAGCTCAGACCATGATCTCACCCTTTGTGAGTTTGGGCCCCACTTAGGTCTCTGTGCTGATAGTTCAGAGCCTGGATCCTGTTTCAGATTCTGTGTCTTCTCTCCCTGCCCCTTCCCTGGTCACACTCTGTCTGTCTGTCTTTCTCAAAAAATAAACAAACATTTAAAAAAAGAACATCCTTTAAAAACAATACTTTGAGACAAACAAAAATGCAATTTACCAAAATGTATGTGATGCAGCAAAAGGAGTAGTAAGAGAGAAGTTTATAGCAATTAATGCCTACATTTAAAAAAAAGAAAGACTTCAATTAAACAACTTAACTTTACAACTCAAGGAACTAAGAGATAAAAGGGGACAAACTAAACCCAAAATTGGAAGAAAGAAGGAAACAGTAAACATTAGAGTGAAAATAAATAAAATAAAGAGTAGAAAAACAATAGAAAAAATGGATAAAACTGAGAGTTGTGTTTTTAAAAAAGGCAAAATCGACATACTGTTAGCTACACTGAAAAAGAAAAAAGAAAAGACATAAATAAAATGAGAAATGAAAAAGGAAACATTACAATGGGTGACACAGAAATAAAAAGGATTATATAAGGGACTAATATAAATAATTATGTGCCATCATATTAGATAACCTAGAAGAAATGGATACATTCCTAGAGACATAACCTTACCAAGACTTAATCAAGAAGAAATAGAAGCTCTAGAGAGACCAATAACAAATAAGGAGATTGAATCAGATTGAAAACTTTGTAACTAAGAAAACCCCAGAACTAGATTGCTTCATGGATGATTTCTTTTTTTTTTTTTTAATATTTTTATTTATTTCTAGGAGAGAGAGAGACAGCGTGAGCAGGGGAGGGTCAGAGAGAGAGGGAATGACAGACTGAAAGAGGCTTTAGGCTCTGAGCTGGCAGTCAGCACAGAGCCCGACGCGGGGCTCGAACCCACGAACCCCGAGATCGTGACCCAAGCGAAAGTCGGACGCTTAACCAACTAAGCCACCCAGGTGCCCCTTGGATGATTTCTACCAAATATTCAGAGCAGAACTAATACCGTTTCTTAAAGTCTTTGAAAAAAAAAGAATAAGAGAGAATATTCCCAAACTTCTTTTATGACGCCAACATCACCCTAATTCCATAGCCAAAGATAATATAAGAAAAGAGAACTATATACAGGCTAGTATTTCTGATGAACACAGATGCAAAAATTCTCTACAAAATATTAGCAAACTGAATGGATGGAACACTCAAATATAAGAAACTATAAAACTGAAAGAGAGCATAGGGGAAACCCTTCTTCACACTGGTTTTCGTGATGATTCGTTTTTTTAAACAAAGTATGACACCAAAAACACAGGCAACAAAAATAAAAATAGATAAGCTGGATTACATCAAACTAGAAAGCTTCTGCACAACAAAGGTAACAATAAAATAAAAAAGCAACCTATGAAATGGGAAAAGATATTTGGAAATCACATATCCAGTAAAGGGTTAATATCCACAATATGTAAGGAAATCACATAACTCTGAATACCAAAAATACAAATAACCTGATTAAATAATAAGAAAAAGACCTAAGTAAACACTTCTCAGAAAATTTTCAAATGGCTATAACAGGTACATGAAAAGGTGTTCAACATCTCTAGTCATCAGGGAAATGCAAATCAAAACCACAATGAGATATCACCTCACATTTGTCATAATATCTATTATCAAAAAGACAAAAGATAGCAAGTGCTGATGAGGATGTGGAGAAAGGAAAACCTTTGTACACTGCTGGTGGGTATGTAAATTAGCACAGCATTATGGAAAACATTATTGACCTTCCTCAAAAAATTAAAAGTAGAACTACAATATGATCTAGCAACCCCACTTCTGGGTATATATATCCAAAGGAAACAAAATCACTTCCTTGAAAAGATATGTGCACTCCTATGTCATTGCAGCATATTCACAATAACCAAGATATGAAAACAACCTTAATGTCCTTTGATGGATAAACTTTCTATCCATTCATATATATGGGATGTTAGCTTTAAAAAAGGAAGGGTGCCTGGGTGGCTCAGTTGGTTAAGAATCCAACTTTGGCTCAGGTCCTGATCTTGCAGTTTATGTGTTTGAGCCCCGTGTGGGGTATTGTGCTGACAGCTAAAGGCCTGGACCGTGCTTCAGATCCTGTGTCTCCCTCTCTCTCTGTCCCTCTCCCTCTTGTGCTCTCTCTCTCTCTCTCTCTCAAAAATAAATAAACACTAAAAAATGGGTTTTCAAAGAAGGAAATCCTGCCATTTGCAACAGCATGGTTGGAGCTAGAGGACATTATGCTAAGTGAAATAAGGAAGACACAGAATGAGAACTACTTCATGATCTCACTTACATGTGGAATCTAAAATACACTCATAAAGGCAAAGAATAGAATGGTGGTTGCCAGGGCCTACATGAAGGAGATATGGGATAATATTAGTCAAAGGGTACACATTTCATTTATGCAAGATGAGTCAATTCTGGAGATTGACTCCACAATGATGATAGTTAACAATACCATATTTTAAAACTTGAAATTCACAAAGAGGATTAAATCTTCTCAATGCACACACACACACACCATAGTAGTAACTATGGGATGTAGCGGTGATGGATACGTTAATTAGCTTGATTTTTTCACAATATGTACACATAAAAAATCATCAAGTTGTACACTTTATATATAATTTTTATATGTCAAAGACATGTAAATAGAGCTGCTAAAAAACAACAACAACTGAATCAAATAGAAGAGTATAAAGTAGAATATTCAAGCCTGTTGTCCCAAAAAATTTACTTCTAACAATTTGTCCTTAGAAAATAGTCAAATAAGAACAAGAATATTTATTGTTGTTTTATTTCAATGACAAATTTTTAAGAGGGAGAGGAACAGTAACCCACATGTCTAATAATAGGAAACTAAATAAATCGTAGAACTCATTTAAAAGACAAGAAGAAGAAAGAGCAGGAGACGAAGAACTTATCTGGACAACTTTCAGGCATCAATCTCTCTGGCCCTGCCAACTTCAAGAGCTACAATTCAGCTTCTCTAAAAACTTTCTCTTTTCACTTTACTCTATATCAAGGCAGCATCAAGTCTGCAAGTGTCTTCAGTCAGCATGCACACAGATGAGATACCTGTAGGACATCAGGTTCCCCTCAGGCAAGCACCTCACCCCTCACCTCTTATCTTTCTTGTCTTAGGAGATGGGATAGGGAAGACACAGTACTGTCCCAACAGGCCAATTACCCTACTCTTCACTTCTCTTTGCCTCTCTCCACCCCCATTCTCCTTTTTTTCTCTCTCTCTCTCTTTCCCACTCCACTCCTTCCCTTCTCCTCAAGCTTTCTTATAAATATGCTAGAGAAAGATAACAGGGTACAAGTTGCAAAACCAACTTTTTGGCCTTCTGTTTTATGTGAGGGTTGTGTGTGTGTGTGTGTGTGTGTGCAGAAATAGTTTTGCTATCTCTAAGAAAGTCTTAAAGATGAGTCTAGTTTCTTTCTTTATTATGTAGGTACTCTTCACCCATTGCCCCTGGCTGCAATTTGGAAACCAAAGACCTTCCAGTTAATGTCTTACTACAAATGTAAATAGATTTATTTACATTTTTAAGACTAGAGATGATAAGATTAGATAAAGTAACAAAATCTTTCTATTTACTGATCACAAAATATGTATCTAAAGCAAAAATGCATTGAGGGACACCTGGGTGGCTCAGTTAGCCAAACATCTTCTTGGTTTTGGTTCAAGTCATGATCTTGCGGTTTGTGGGATCAAGCCCCACATTGGGCTCTGCGCTGAAGGCACAGAGTGTATGCTTGGATTCTCTATCTCCCTTTCTCTCTGCCCCTTCCCCTCTTGTGCATACATACATTCTCTCCTTCAAAATAAAGAAATTTTGGGGGAACCTGGGTGGCTCAGTAAGTTAGGCGTCCAACTTCTGCTCAGGTCATGATCTCATGGTTCATGGGTTCGGGCCCTGTGTCAGACTCTGCTGACAGCCAGCTCAGAGCCTGGAGGCTGTTTCAGATTCTGTATCTCCCTCTCTCTCTGACCCTTTCCTACTCACACTGTCTCTCTCTTTCTCTCTCTCAGAAATAAATAAAACATTTAACAAAAATTTTTTAAACATTTAAAGCAAAAATCATAGAAATGTTGAGAATAAAAGGGTGATTAGGATTTATCAGGTAAATGCTAAAAGCTGGTTTTGCAAGATTAATAGCAATTAAATAGAATTTAGGTAAAGGGCATTAAGAGAAACAAAGCACAATTATACAAGAAACAAAACTCAGAAAGATATAACAATTAGGCACTTGAAATAGAGAAAAAATTTACTAAATAGCAAGAAGAATATAACAAAACTATGGTAATAGTGTGAGACTTTAACACATCTCTGTCACAAAATAGTACTGCAGAGAGAGACAAAATGTAAAAAGGGTATAGGGGAAATTAAACCACAAAATTAATAATCTTGATTTAGTTGATAAAGACAGGTGCCTCTATCCCCATACAGAGGACACATTCTTTACAGGTACACACAGAAAAATTATAAAATTTGAACATGTCTTACTAGGTCACAAAGTAAACCTCAACAAAGTTCATACAATTTTTTCTCTCTACATTGAAATTAAATTAGAAACAACAATTATAAATAGCAAAAAAAGAAAAAAAAAGCTTATATGCTTAGATGTCTATAGATTTACTCATTAATAATTTGTAACTTTAAGCAAAACTACCAAGGAAATTTTAGATATGCCAGCACCTGGGTGGCTCAGTTGGTTAAGCTTCCAACTTTGTCTCAGGTCATGATCTCACAGTCTGTGAGTTCATGCCCTGCATCAGGCTCTGTGCTGATAGCTTAGAGCCTGGAACCTGCTTCAGATTCTGTGTCTCCCTCTGTCTCTGCCCCTCCTCTACTCATACTCTAGTCTCTCTTAAAATTATATAAACATTAAAAACAGTTTTTAAATAAAAAATTAAAACATCTAGATATGAATTAAAATTAAAATAGTACATATTAAATGTACAGGTTTAAATGTATTTGTAAAGGGATACCTCAAGGGCTCAGTCAGTTAAACATCCGACTCTTAATTTTGGCTCAGGTCATCATCTTGCAGTTTGTGGAATCAAGCCCTATGTCAGCACTGAAAGTGCAGAGCCTGCTTGGGATTCTCTTGTCCTCTCTCTCCGCCTCTCCCTCTTTCTCTCTGTCTCTTTCTCTCTCAAAATAAATGGATAAACATTTTTAAAAAATGTGTTTGTGAACAACAAGAAAGACTGAAAGTAAATGATATGTGTTCAACTTGTGAAACTAGAACAGTGCTTTCTGCTGTCTCATCCTATCAGTAACCGATGTTGTGGCTGGACCAGCCCTTGTGGTTCATAGTGTGATTGTAACATGCTTTTTAGCAACAGCCATTAGGAAACTGAAAAAATAAAGGTTTATTGCTTTAAAAATCTGGCAGTTACACTGCACACATGGGAACACATAGCAAAGTGGCAGGGAAAGGAAGAGAAACATGGACCTGGGGTTCTACTTATTAGGGTTGAGCATGGGGGCCTAGGGTTTTGTGGGTTCACTCTTAATTGGTGAACTTTAAGAAGAAGAGCAGGAATTCAAAGCATGGGAAAAGAATAAAACAAGTGGTCCAAATGGTCATTTATTAAAATCAACCAGTTTTTAAAACAAAAGAGCCTTGGTTGGGGTGGAGGCCTAGTACTTTATGTATTCAGGTGGGCGACAATATGCTTATTTGAGATAGCTGTCTTTGAAGTAGATGCTTTTTTGAAATGGATACCTTAGAAATCAAAGCTTAAATCAGGCACTTGCAGTATGATAATAAAAAATAATAATAATTGTCAGGGTTTATACTATAATTTATCCTGTGATGCCAGAGGCATCAGAGTTAATGGTAGAGACCTTCACTACCTGGGTAGGTAATATGCTAAAAGTCAAGGGTAAGGCACATTTTAAACTAGAAATTACACATCTAAATAGGATTTTTTAATGTGTATTTACTTATTTTGAGAGAGACAGCATGAGCAGGGAAGGGGCAAAGAGAGGGAGAGAGCGAGAGAGAATCCCAAATGCACCCTAAATAGGATTAAAGTAGCAAATACTATAATTATTATACAGGTGATAGTCTAAAATCCAGTCCATAGCTACTCTCCCAAACTTGAAGGGTCTGGCAATGACACTAAGTCAGTGATCTTGAAGGACCTCAGAGTATGTTCAAAGGTTGTGATATTAAAATATAAAAATATTTTAATATTTTGGGCCATCTGGTCTAAGGTTTGAATCTGTCCTGGAGTTGATAGGTTGCTTCATATCCCATTGAACCAGTCTCTTAGTCCTGAGACTAGGTCAGTTCAGTGAAATTATTGTGTCTCATTTTAGGAGACTGTGATGAAGGTTGGTTCCCCAAGTTAAGCCTCTATGGTCCAAATATTTGCATCAGATATTTAATAAGAAGCATTTTCACAGAAACAAAGAAATGAAGTTTACTAATTGAAGCAGATTACAGTTGTTTGGGTTTTTTTATTTTTGAGAGAGGGAAAGAGACATCATGAGCAGGGGAGGGTCAGAAGGAGAGGGAGATACAGAATCTGAAGCAGGCTCCAGGCTCTGAGCTAGCTGTCAGCACAGAGCCTGACACAGGACTTGAACCCATGAACCATAAGGTCATGACCTGAGCCGAAGTTGGACACCTAACCAACTGAGCCACCCAGGCACCCCAGATTGAAGCAGATTATAATCCCATATAATGAATTCTGAAGGTATCCAGTCCAAAAGAATTCTAGATGTCAGACTTGAAGCATCTTCAGGTGGAGTGAGGGCAACCAGTGGCAATATGATAGATTTTACTTGTTTCCAATTTGAATATCTCTAGTGATCTTTCTGAGTAGCCCATATAGCAGCAGGCATGGAGGTTGTTCATACATGAGCTATTGTGGTGATTTCTCTGACATTCATGTCAAGTTATCCCACTTTAGTTTTCATGGCTTTGGAAAAAAAGACAGTTTTAATTCTCAGCAATTCCAAGTCAGAAAGGTGGAAGAAAAATTGGAAACATTAGTTTGAAAAGTTGTAGCCAGTTATTGGAGGAAATGAGAATGTAGTGTCTAGTCCAGTTGACAGGTAGGAAACAAGCCCTCAAAGACACTTACCAGAACTAAAATCTAACATCCACAAGTGTGTATTATAGTTTCTAGTGAAACATAATTTGCTCTGTACCAACACCTCCCAAGCAAAGATAACCACAGGAAGACTAATGTGTTTGCAAAGTAAGTCTAGTCTCAATAAACTTGTCTTAATTATTTATATAAGTGTAGCAAGAATAGTGGTAGACCATATAGGCTCTTCTGAGTCTGCATTGATGGAACTTCTTATAATATATCTCAGGTTGAATTTTTAAAAGCTTCTTTAAGAAGGCAAGCCAAGAATTAAGACTCAAGACTCAGACCAAGAACTCAATCCTCAGATTTCCCCTGCATTACTGATAGATTTGGGTGAATTCTTTGTACTTGTCTCCAAAATATCCTGCAGTTCCTGGACCTGCCAGAAAGTGACCTTCTTTATTCAGATAAGGCTGCTGGGAACCTGTAAGCAAGGTATTAGGTATTTTTCTAAGCTTTCTTGGCTCTGTAAAGTCAACCTTAGTTTCTTAAAGCTTTCTGGTCACCTGAGTCTAGGCATGTCTCTTTTAATACATCCCAGGTAAAGACTTGGTAATATAACCAATGTTTCCAATTAGGTCCTATTACAAGGAGAACAGATTCTTATTGAAATTATCCAAATAACTATATTGCCATGAAAGTAAGAATACTCACTCAGAGTTTCCAAATTCTGGAGGGATTGGGTAGGGAGAAAAAAAATAATTGTTTGATCGTTGTTCACAATAGTAGACGTTACCAAATTGCTGTAAGTCATAGTTAGCTTAAGAGAAAAAGTATTTTTTTAATCTTGAAAAAAAATGAGCCATCAATGTTTCAGATAAAAGTCATACAAAAGTGTAGTCATCTTCACTGCTTCATTCAGTCCCATGAAATTAATTTTTCCTGATCTTGATTTTTCATTAGCAGTTTTATGAACCCAGTTTTTCCTTATAGTTCAGTAGATTATTATTCAGTTCAGAGGTAGGATCTGAAAGATACCAGAAACGTGTACTTTCAAGAGTCAAGACAGTAGCCTTGTGATCCAACATACCCTCCTTAGCTCTCCTTGGCCTTGAGGCATGAAGGACTTTCATGCACATTAAAAGCCAATTAAGGCCTTTATAATCAGTGTTCTAATTGTCTCATTAGACTATATGGCCTTGATCACACTGCTCTGGGGATATTGTTGGATTATTATGGCAGCCATGACCTTTGGATTGGATATCACAGGCAACATATAAGAGAAGCAATATGCGAAAGCACATAGCAGCAAGACAGACTGCCAGCAAGCACTGTTCCTTTCTTACCAGTGACTTAGGTGGTTAGTAAGCAAGTTGCAGATAAAGGGCATTACCTTGGTTAATTACAAGAACAATCATGCAATCTTGCTGACTACATCAATTATTTTGTACCAGTCTTAGCTTATCAATAATCAGTGTTGTCATTGAACCAGATCTTGTGGTTCTTCTTATGACTGCAAGACACCCTTTTGCAACTACCATTAGGACACTTTCAAAAAATAAAAGTTTATAACTTATAAGACCTGGAAATTGCACAGCACACCTAGGGCCACACAGCAAGGTCAGAGAGAGTGCACAAACAAGAGAGAGAGCCCATGGGCCTATGTTTTTGGTTTTATTGGGGTTGAGGGTGACAGCCTAGGGCTTCTTGGGCCCACTCTTAGTGACTTTAAGACATAAAAGTGGGAATTTGAAGCATGGGAAAAGAAAAAACAAGTGGCCCAAATTGGCAGTTATGAAAATGAACCAAGATCTCTAAACAAAGGAACCTCGAGTTGATGGAGGCAGCCTATTTCTCTGTTTGTGTGGCTGCCAATTGAAGTGGATGCCTTGGCAATCAAAGCTTAAATCAGGCACTTGGATTACAAAAAGAAAAAGACAACCACCAGGACTTATACTACAAACAGAATAAGATGAAAAAAATAGAAGGAAATACTGTAACAGGGATAAGACCATAAATCAATAAATTGAGAAACAAATAATGGCGAGGAAAAAACTGGAAGTGATCCTTTCAAGAACTAAAATACAAAATCCTCATGCCAGTCAGAGTGACTAAAATGAACAAATTAGGAGACTCTAGATGCTGGCGAGGATGTGGAAAAATTGGCACCCTCATACACTTTCAATGGGAATGTAAACTGGTGTAGCCTCTCTGGAAAACAATGTGAAGATTCCTCAAAAAATTAACAATAGAACTCCCTTATGACCCAGCAATAGCACTGTTAGGAATTTACCCAAGGGATATAGGAGTGCTGATGCATAGGGGCACATGTACCCCAATGTTCATAGCAGCACTCTCCACAATAACCAAATCATGGAAAGAGCCTAAATGTCCATCAATTGATGAACGGATCAAGAAGATGTGGTTTATCTATACCATGGAATACTACATGGCAAAGAGAAAGAATGAAATCTGGCCATGTGTAGCAACATGGATGGACCTTGAGGGTGTTATGATGAGCGAAATAAGTCAGGCAGAGAAGGGCAGATACCATATGTTTTCACTTATAAGTGGAATAGGAGAAACTTAACAGAGGACTATGGGGGAGGAGAAGGGGAAAAAATAGTTGGGGAGAGGGAGGGAGGCAAACCATGAGAGACTCTTGAATACTGAGAACAAACAGGGCTGATGGGAGTGGGGGAGAGAGATAAGGGGGTGACGGGTATGGAGGAGGGCGCTTGTTGGGATGAGCACTGGGTGTTATATGGAAACCAACTTGACAATAAACTATGAAAGAAAAAGAAATAATACATGTGCTCCTATGCCTCAGCATTTCTGTATCCCTTGGGTAAATTCCTAGCAGTGCTATTGCTGGGTCTTAGGGGAGTTCTATTGTTAGTTTCCTGAGGAACCTCCACACTGTTTTCCAGAGAGGCTGTACCAGTTTACATTCCCACCAACAGTGTAGGAGGGTGCCCGTTTCTCCACATCCTCGCCAGCATCTAGAGTTCTCTGATTTGCTCATTTTAGCCACTCTGACTGGCGTTATGTGGAAACTAATTTGACAATAAACTATTTGTAAAAAAAAAAAAAAAAACAAAACCTGGAGCAAGAGTAATCAAGAAACAAATATAAAAAACAGATTAATAAAAATTAGGATAAAAAGTAGCACAGAGATATAGATATATAAAGAACTTTTAGATCACTTATGAATAATTTTATGCCAATAAATTGTAAAATATTTTGAAATGTACACTCATGTAGAAAATATAAATGATCCAAGAGGAAATAAAATCTGAATAAATCAATAATTATTAAGGAAATTGAATTGGTAATCAAAGTATCCACATATAAGCGACACCAGGTCCTGTTTTACCAAACATTTAAGAACAGCTTAACCATGGAGGATATACTTCAACATCCCCAGTGGATGTCTGAAACCATGGATAGTACTGAACTCTATAAATGTTTTATTCCTACATATATATATCTATGATAAAGTTTAATAAATTAGGGACAGTAAGAGATTTATAATGACTAGTAATAAAATAGGAAAATTAAAACAACATACTATGATAAAAGTTTGTAATGTATTTAAAGTATGTAATGTGCTGGGATCATGGTTGAGCATAGGTAACTGAAACCACAGAAGACAAAACCATGGGTAGGGGGAGACCACTGTATCTATCAAAACTGGCACTAATCACCATATAACCCCCCCCCAAAAAAAAACCCTTATCTCAAAATCTATATAAAAAAGTATTTAATAAAATTCATTTCATTCTTGATTTCATTAAAAGCTCACTCAGCAAGTTAGTACTGGAAGAGAATCTCCTCAAACTAAAAGGAGTATCAACTGAAACCTACAGCTAGCAGCATACTTAATGGTGAAAAACAGAGTGCTCTCCTCTTAAGGTCAGTAATAAAGCAAGATTCTTCCTTAACATTGCACAGAAGGTACTAGCCAATGCAATAAGGTAAAAAATAAGGAATAAATAACATGTATACAGAATGGAAAGGAAGAATTACATTTGTCTTTATTCACATTTGGCATAATGAACTTTATAGAAAATTCAAAGAATCTTCAAGAAAGCTCATAGAACTAATAAATGAATTTCATAAAATCTTATGATATAAGGTCAATATACAAAAATCAATTGAATTTCTACATAGCAGTAAACAATTGGAAAATATAATATGAAAATAATAGCATCAAATATCTTGAAATAGGGTAATTCTAACAAAATATGTATAAAACGTGCACACTGAAAATTATAAGACATTGCTGAAAGAAGTTTTTTTTTTTGATAGCTACATGGAGAAATATACCATATTCCTGAAGAGGATGACTCATTATGATAAAATGTCAATTCTCAATTTCATCTATAGATTCAATGCATTACCAGTCTTAATCCCAGCACCTCTTTTTCCCTCTAGAAGTTTATCTGCTGTTTCTAAAGTTTATATAAAAAAGTAAAGGACCAGGCTGCTTGGGTGGCTCAGGCGGTTAAGCGTGTGACTTCAGCTCAGGTCACGATCTCATGGTTTGTGAGTCAAAGCCCCATATGAGGCTGTCAGTACAGAGCCTGCTTTGGATCCTCTGTCCCCCTCTCTCTCTATCTCTCTTCCACTCTCTCTGCTCCTCCCCCAGTTGTGCTTGCTCTCTCTCAAAAATTAAAAAAAAAATTTAAACAAAGCAAAAAATCAAAAGTAGATAAAATACATTTGAAATAAAAAACACAAGTAGAAGACTCATACTATCTGATTTCAAAACTTTATTTAAAAAAAACTTTTTTAATGTTTATTTCTGAGAGAGAGAGAGAGAGAGAGAGAGAGACAGCATGAGCAGTGGAGCGTCAGAGAGAGAGGGAGATTCAGAATCTGAAACAGGCTCCAAGCTCTGAGCTGGCTGTCAGCACAGAGCCCGACACGGGGCTGGAACCCATGAACCATGAGATAATGACCTGAGCTGACATCAGACGCTTAACCGACTGAGCCACCCAGGAGCCCCTGATTTCAAAACTTTAAAACTACTACAGTAATCTTAAACTACTACAGTAATCTTAAAAATATATATTGGAATGATGTGCAGATAAATATAACAGAATAAAGTCCAAAAATAGATTAACACATATAATGTCAGTTTGATTTTCAACAAAATTGCTAAAGCCATTCAGTGGAGAAAGCATAGTCTTATCAACAGGTGATGCTGGAGCAGCTAAACATCTATACACAAGTAGATAGATAGATAGATAGATAGATAGATAGATAGATAGATAGATAGATAGATCTCAGACCTTCCTATCATATACAAAAATTCTTATTTTAGGAAAATATTTTAGATAGAACATAAAAAGCATGAATCATAGAATGAGAAATTGATACAATGACTTTCATTACAAATTTTTAAATTCTACTCCTTAAAAGAACCTGTTGACAAATGGAAAGACAAGGCACAGGCTGGAGGAAATATTTGAAAAACATGTATCTGGTAAAGAACTTGTAACCAGAACACATAACAAGATTTCAAATTCAGTAATTTAAAAATAAAATAAAGATGTGCAAGATTTGGACAGACACTTCACCAAAGAAGATATACAGATGGTGAATAAGCACATAAGATGGTGTTCAACATCATTAGTCATTAGAGAAATCCAAGTTAAAACCACAATGAGATACTACTTTATGCCTATTAAAATATCTAAACTTAAAAAATAAAAATCATACCAGGTGTTGGCAAGGATGTCGAACAACTGGACTCTCAAATTACTGGTGGGAATGTCATATGCAACAAACACTTTGGAAGACAACCTGGCAGTGTCTTCAAAAATAAATATATACCTACCATATATCCCAGCCATTTTAATTCTAGTTTATTATTTATCCAAGAGGAATGAAAACATACATCAGTATAAAGACTTTAAGATAAATGTTGATAGCAGTTTTATTCATAATAGCTAAAAACTGGAAATCACTCACATATCCATTAACAGATGAATGGATAAACTGATTATGTATCTGTACAATAGAATGGTACTCAAAAATAAAAAGGAATGAATTATTGAAATATAACAACATGGATGAATGTCAAAATGATTATGCTGAGTGAGAGAAGCCAAACACGACTACATATTGTATAATTCCATTCACATGAAACTCCAGAAAGTACAAACTAATCTACAGTGACAAAAACAAAGCAGTAGTTTCCAGGTTACTACAAAAGGCCATAAGAGAACTTTTTGGGGTGATGGAAATGTTTTGTATTTCATTGTGGACATGTTTATACTACTCTACATACTTGGAATTTTTTTGAACTGTACAATTAAAATGGTTAATTTTATTATATCTGAATTACATCCCAGTAGATCTGATTTAGAAAAAAAAACTATTGCAGATAAACTGAGTTGTTAACAGTTAGAAGGAATCTTATTAAAATTAATTTTTAAAAATATATCCACTAGTACCCCCTAATATTCAACATTTGCTAACAAATATCAGGACTTATAAAATAATAAGATTACCAATGGAGGAGAGTGAGAGAGAAGAAAATAAATGAAACAAAAGAAACAAAAGGTACCTATATTTGAAAGTGATACAATTATTTAAAAGTTCCCTGACAACTTGCAGACAAAAACATTGAAACTAAAAAGATAATTCAACAAGGCTGGTGGATACATACAACACACAAAAATAACTAGTATTCCCTTTCCTCAATATTAACCAACTTAAGAAGTTAAACTGAAAATTGAAGTACTTTTTTTTTTATATCAAATAGAGTCAAAATAGGAACCCAAACTATAAGCTGTCTGTGAATTTCTAGCAAGAAATCTCAAAACCTTAATATAGAGAAATGGCAAAACATTATTGGACATTAGAACACCTGGATTCATGGAAAGATATCCCATGCTTCTGGATAGAAAGGCCCACTGTTGTAAAGGTTAAATTGTTCTTTATATGAATGTATGCATTCAATGCAATTCAAAACCAGTTATAAAAAAGTCCTTTTCATGAAACTTGACAAGCTGTGCTTAACATCTATATAGAAGAATACAGATGAGATCTTCCCGTCTGCAGAGAACTTGTGCTCTGACCCGTCGTTACAATTTTGGAAACCAGGGAAAACTGTCCATGTGGGCACATGTGTCTAAGCCAGTTCTTATTCTACCCAAGCAAGATATTTCAAATTCACTGCTATTTAGAGCCTTATCAGCTGCTATTTAGAGCCTTATCTGCCTGTCTTTGTGTCCTTTATTTGGCTTTAAGAGCTTGGAAGGGGAGATGTGTTGTATACTGCTGCACCCACCTATGCCCTATCCTCCAATATAGATTTTATTGATTATACAGGAGATCTTATTTCCATTTGCTTAACTTTTTTGACTCTATCAGTTGAGTCAGAACTTGGGTAGGAAGGATGAAGGATTTAGTAAATATAGCAAATATAAAGATGTTTGTTACATTATTTTCTATAATTTTCCATAATGAACAATATTTTAAATATGCATGTATATCAAAGTTCTAAATAATTGTGGAGATATATATTTGTATGTGTATACACACACATTCACTCATACACAATGCCTGTAACTAGTTGGCTTTTTCAAAATAAATTTCTCACAATTATTTAAAATAATTTAATAATAGGGGCGCCTGGGTGGCTTAGTCGGTTAAGCATCTGACTTTCGCTCAGGTCATGATCTCGCGGTTCGTGGGTTTGAGCCCCGCGTCGGGCTGTGTGCTGACTGCCAGCTCAGAGCCTGGAGCCTGTTTCAGTCTGTGACTCCCTCTCTCTCTGACCTTCCCCTGCTCACGCTGTCTCTCTCTCCTAGAAATAAATAAATAAATAAAAACATTAAAAAAAATAAAAAAAATAAAATAAAATAATTTAATAATAATTAATGAATTCAGAGGACCTGGCTGAACAAAGTCAGGCAAAGTCAGAATTTTAAGCAAAAGTCAGAATTTCATGCTGGAGAAATAAACAACCTCTGCTTTTCTACTCACATCAATCAAATATAAAGGACCCTCTGGAAGCAAAGGCATCCACATTTGAAGCCAACAAGGAACAGCTTCATTTCATTTCTTTTGTAAAATATAAATGAAATGGAAAATGGATTTATAGGTGATTTTATTTTTTTATACGTCAGAATCATAGAGTATAAAAAATTAGTAAAACAGGTATCAAAAGAGATGCTTGGTTAATATAACATTATACAAGTTAAACTCACCAAACTTGTAATTCCTTCAATTATCCTACTTTGTTGTTTTCCCTTTGACCACATTTCTATCCTTTTAGGATGAGAGCTTGCCCTGCAGGAAAGATAAACCTTACTAGAAATTAGGAGGTTTAATCAAAGCTTTTCTAGACAGCATGAACAATCAGCAAACACTGAACTGGGCAAAATGAAATGCCATTCACATGGAAACAGCTAGAGCTTGCAGATTTCTCCTAAAAAAGAATATGATTCCAATATCCAAGTATTCCAATACTTACTCTTCCCCATCTCTTTACTACATCCTTTTTCCAGCGTTATATATGAATGAAATTTGGGGTGTCGGCAAAAGGGGATTGTGAGAGGAGCTGAGAGTAAGGAAGAGTCCTACAACATTGCTTCCTGGTTGTTACATGGAATTCAAGTCATTATTTTTCAGTGACAGGATCCAGGGACTATTTGAGGTGCTGCTCTCTGTGTCTTTTTTTTTTTTTTCTTTTTTGGCAACGTTTTTTAGCTACTAGAAATTGGCTCATACTTTAGCCTATAGACATGTCCCAGTGTGTCATTTTTTAACCACTGTGAGAGAAACAGAATGTGCTTCTGACTTTGGAAAGGAGGTCAGAGAAGAAAGAATATGCGTCAGAAGGACCTCTACATCTAGATGAAAAAATGAACATAAACTGGTTTCTTTCCCAGAAGGATGGTGTGTTATATCATATTCTCAGCACTGTGGATTTATTAATTATGACTCATGGATAGGCTTTTGTCTCTTGAAAAAATACTGAAATATTATCAATTAAAGCTAGTCCAATTATATTGCTTCTAGAATAAACTTCTTTCTAATAGCTCCCCGAAATGTTATAGCTACTGATTGGAAACGCAACAAGAATATAAGGGAAGTCAGATTATTTCAGTAATAAATTCATTAATTCCTCTTTCAGAGCTGAATTTAAAGAAATACATCCACATCCTTCCTCCTGAACTATAATATCTGAATGTTCATTAAAATAGAAAGTAATCTCTTCCTAAAAATGTAGGATGTTGTGTTTTTGAGGGTTTTTCTTAAATGAACTTAAACTCACATTTGCTTATTTCTCAGTCAAACATATCTTCTTTATCAGTTACAGTAGGAAACAGGGGTTTATCTAAACATAATATAATGAATGGACAAGAGAGCTTAGAGCATGGTTAAAGGAAGCAAGAAGGAGTGGCAAGGACCCAGAGAGTAGTTGCAGTGGAAGCCATTTCCACCCACCCTTGAGACTGAAGGGACAAAGGGAAGAATGGAGTTTACCAAGGCTCCTTGAGAGCTAAGCACAGAAGAAAGTGTTGTTAGATGAGAGCTTTAGCCATGAATGACCTAGTCCCTCCTGTAGCAGGATTCTCACACAGAGAGAGGCTCACATACACTGAGACTTTTTTGTCTGGGAAGCAACTTTATTCATTGTACCGGCATGGGCTCAGTGAGTTTGTACCCAAAAAACCGAGCCCCAAGCACAGCAGAGTTTTACCTTTTATGCAATTTCTACTTCTCTGTCTCCCATATATGGTGACATATAGCTTGATTGGACACAGTCCAAGTTACAGAGTTGTATCAAAGCTTTGCATACATGTATAGGAGTTGATTGGGCCACGTTGTCTTCCTTTGTTCTGAGGAAGCCTCCACCACATTCCTTAGGGAGGACCTCTACCACATTCCCCCCTTTGATGCTTGGATCCCCCTTCCTTTGAGTCAAGGAGCATCATCTTGGTTTAGAGGTTTATATTTTTATAACATCATCACATGCTTGACCATTTTCCTTTTGACCACTGCCTCAGTGAGGCTGTAGACAGACTGTATAACCAGGGGAGCTAGGCAAAGTAGGATTAAGCAAGCTCTCACAATCAAGAGAATATTACCTATGAGGATTTTGAATCCCCTGAGAGTTGAAAACCATTCTCCAACCTTTCCAGGTCTGGACAGGGACAGGAGCAACCTCTCTCATTAGATCTGTGATCTCCTCTATGACTTTTCTTTCATCATCTATCTTTAGGCAGAAGTTGCTTAGGTTAAACTTTCCACAAACTCCTCCCTCAGAGGCAAGCAAGTAATCTAAAGGCCAAACAGTTTTGATAGATAGCACTGTACATTTTGGTTTGTTGCTTGTTTCATTGGTTATAATTTCTACAACTGCTTGAAGTCTGATGATGCAGTTTAGCATGTAAATGGGAGTGTGGTAGCCCCAGAATCCATCCTCTGCCCAGGTGGCAGGGCCATATTATTGGATTATATGCTGGGGATGCCATCATCGTTTCAATTGCCAATTTATAGAGCACTTGTTCCCTTTGAGTCTCCCTGTTCCCATACAGTTGGACTCCCAAATATTCCCTCTGGCAAATGAGAACAGGAAGAGAAATGGACAAACATTTCTCAGCACACATGACCTTGACCACATTGAGTGAAGTACTGTATAGGCTGTCTTTCCATATATCCAGTATAGTACACCTGGGGCCTGCCATTCAGTAGTTGTGTCGACATTGTCCCAGGCCTCTTGGAGATGAGAGAAGTTAAACAAGCGGTGGGGCTCTGGCTCAAGGTGATTTGGGGACCCCCCCCCACCACCAGTAGGATTTCTGCATGGTTGAGTTATAAAATCTTTGGTCTAGACATGTTAAGCTTCCAAAAGAGATGGTGGACTTTCTTCCCTACCAGGAAAGATAATTTTTCCCCATAAGTGATATATTTGAGGAGCCACATCCCGGTAGTAGGGTTGGGGTATTCTGTTCCATTATAAGGTTTGCAGGGTCTAATTCTCTAATCCCCTGTGGCCATTGATCCCCCATATTGGTTCTCTTGCATGTATAACAAGAAAAGGTCTTTAGATTCTGGGCTACAGTCTCTGTTAGGGCTAGAAACATATTTTTCATCATGATAGAGAAAGGAGGAGGACACTTTTCCATTTTTTTTTTATAGAAAGAATGAAAGACCTGGCAGGTTGTGGCCTTATGTGTGACAGTAACTCTCTTAAAATACAGTTCCTGGGTCTGTACCCTGCCCATAGATAAGTATACCAATCTGGTGGTCCTTTTTCCATTTTGAGTCTCCTAGGTCGAGGATGGTAAAATTAACAGGGTCACAGGTTCCTAACTGGCAGCTTGACTCAGCCACACCCTTTGTGAAGAGTGCTATTTTATCGTTAGTCTGCCAAGAGGCCCATGTGACACAGCTCCAATAAGGGCAGAAGAATTCAGGTGCCTATGGCCAGGAACCACACATACCAGACTCCTCACACACAGTATCATTGTGTCAGTACTGTCGTTCCTATGTCAGCCCTCCATGTGGCAAACCATATAACAATGTCATGTGCCTTTTCTGTGCGAGTAGGGAAGGCTTCCACCCAGCCTGAGAAAGTGTGCCCAAAGACCAACAGATATTTACAGCCTCAGACCAGGAAAGCTCAGTGAAGTCCACCACCATATTTTCAAATGGGGCTCCGCTAACACTCTACATCCCAGATGCAGCCTTGGATCCTTGATGTGGGTTATTCTGGACACACATTTTACATTGCTCCCATATATTTTGGGCTATTCTGGAAAGGCCAGGGTTATAGAAATGTTGGCTCAACATAGTCTCGAGAGCTGTCTGCCCAATATGAAGCTGATGACTATGAAACTGCTTGACAAAAGCTGGAGCCAGGGCCTCAGCAATTGCTCTTCGGCCATCTTCAAATTTCCACCATCCACCTGGGAGGTAGCTTCCATTCTCAGTCTTAAGCCAAGTACTCTCAAGTTGTGAGTAATTAGGGTCCTATTCTGCCAGTGGACTGTGGAACAGTACAGCAGTTAAAGCCACTGATTCCACTGTTCCTTTGGAGGCTGCAAGCTTTACCTCTGGATCTGCCTTATGGTTTCCTCATGCAGCATGGTTTCCCCTTTGATGTCCCCGACAATACATGACTGCAACTCTTTTAGGGGCCCATACAGCATCTAAGAGTTTGAGGACTTCCTTCCCATACTTGATGTCTTTTCCTCCTGATTTTATTAGACCCTTCTCTTTATACAAAGCCCCATATACATGGAGGGAGGTAAAAACATACTTAAGAGTCTGTGTATATATTAACAGGTATCTCTGCTGCCATTTGGAGGACTTGGGTTAGTGCAATGAGCTCTGTCTTCTGTGCCAAAGTTCACTTTGACAGGTGTTTGGCCTCAATGATAGAATTCAGGGTCACCACAGAGTACCCTGCAATGCATTCTCCCTCTTTCAGAAAATTGCTCCCATCAGCAAAGTACTCAGCGCCAGGGTCCTTGAGGGGCTCGTACCTCCAGTTTGGTTGGCTGGAGAATACCTCATCCATGATTTAAATGCAGTTATGATCTGGTTGACCTGGCCTGACAGGCAGTAGGTTTGCAGGGTTTATGGTCTGCACTACTTCTTGGTGAATGCACAGGTTCTCACATAGCATTTCCTGATATCTGATCATCCAAGTATTGGTTAGCTCATGTTGTCCCTTGTACTCCATTAATGTCAGTACGGCATGTGGCACTCAGACTGTCAATTTTTGTCTCATATTTAACTTGTCAGCCTCAGACACTAAGAGAACCATGGCTGCAAATGCCCATAGTCAGGGTGGCCAGCCTTGGGCAACAGAGTCAAGCTGTTTGGAGAGATAGGCCACTGGACAGTACCATGATCCCAACATCTGGGTTAGGACACCTACTTCACTGTCAGTACGTTCATGAACGTACAAGAAGAAGGGCTTGGACATGTCTGGGAGCCCCAAACCAGGTACATTGGTGAGGGCCCACTCGATCTCTTCAAAGGCCCTTTCCTGTACTTGCTCCCGTAACAGAGGTTCCTGCTCTCCCCACTTGTGGCCTCATAAAGGGGTTTTGGTAAGACCAGGAAGTTAGGTATCCAGATTCTACAGAAACCTGTGGCCCCGAAAAACTCCCAAACCTGACGTCGAGTCAGTGGGACCGGGATGGAACAAACAGTTTATTTTCTCTCCAGACCAAGTTGGCACTGCCCCTGGAAGAGGCTAAAGTCAAGGTACTTGACTTTCTTTTGACAGATTTGGGTCTCTTTCCTTCAGATCTTATAGCCAGTTTCCTATAGGAGGTAGGAGCTGCTGAGTTCCTTCCCTGAAATCCTCCTGAGACCTTCCAGCCAGTAAGTCATCTACATACTGAAGTAAGACACAGCCATGTTGATCCACTGGGAAGACTCTTAGGTATGAAGCTAATGCAGTGCCGAAAATAATTTGGGAGTTTTGAACCCCTGAGGCAATCTGGTCCAAGTCAACCAGCTTTTGTCACCATTTTCTGGATTCTCCCACTGAAAGGCAAAGATTGGTTAACTCCAGGGGGCCAGACAGATACAGAAGAAAGCATCCTTGAGGCCTAGGCATGTGAAGGAGGCACCTTCGGTAGGGATTACACCCGAGAAAGTGTATAGTTTTGGGACAACTGGGTGCAGGGTGATAGCAGGTGATGGTTTACTGGGTGCAGATCATGGACCCGATAGTTATCACTGCCTGGCTTCTGGACTGGTAGGAGAGGCGTGTTCTATGATGATCAAGGGTCAGAAGATCCCATATTTTAGAAGTCTCTCCAGGTGCTTCTGTATCCCCACCTGTGCCTTACGAGAGATGAAATATTGGTTTTAGTGGATGGGCTCTGCTCTTGGCATTAGTTCTACAGTTACTGGAAGTATGTTCTGGGCCAGTCCTAGTGGGTTGTCCTCAGCCCACACCCCCAATACTCCAAAGGGTAGCTCAGGTCCCTATTATGGCTCTTCCATGAGACTGTAGAGGCACCATTCTTCCCTTTGGGGAATCAGGAGAGTCATAATCTTTGCTTCTGGCTTTTGTAAGGTCAGAGCAGCTTTTCTATGAGAGTTGAAAGTTATCTGTGCCTGCAGCTCTCCTAAGAGTTCCTGACCCATTAAAGCCACGGCACAGTTGAGGAGGTACGGGAATTCATGGATGGCTTCACGACCACCTAAGTTGCATTGCTGAGACAGCAGGAAGGGATGGCATGTCCGATTGCCTGTGGCCTCCACAATGGTGGCTTGTCTCTAAGAGGGGGCCCATGGGTTGGGTCACCACCAAGGGTTCTGTCCCAGTATCTACCATGAAGTCTTTGGGTCAGCCCCCGCATTCATTCGGACCATAGGCTCTTGGAGCCTAACAAAATGGAGCCTGGTCTGTCCTAGTCCTCCTCATAGTCCTCCATGGCAACTATCCCCACAAAATCATCTTCAGGAGCCCCATGAGGATGTGATGCTGGTTGATACCAGCCTTGGACCATATAGCTTTTTTCTTTTTCATTGGGGCCCTGCTGACAATTACGTAGCTTCAGGGAGCACTCATTTTCCAGTGGCACACTGGCTGAGTCCTACCTTTGGTCCTGGGCAAGATGATCCTCCCCCACTGTTCCTCTCTTTGGCCCAGGGTTGTCCCTGTGGGACACCTTTCCAGGAGCATTCAAACCACTCCACCAAGGCAATAGCTAACACGTGTGCCTTTTTCTGCATCTTCCAGCATTCTTTCCTCGGCACTGCCTGGTCACAGTTGACAAACACTTTAGTTGCTACTTTCAGCAACTGACTGGCATGCTGGTGAAACCCTCTAGCTTTTACAGCTTGTGCTAGATGTCCCCTTGGGCCTGACCTACAAAATCTGCATTGACCATCTGCTGGTTAATGGGTGCCTCTGGATCAAAAGAGGTATACAGATGAAATGCCTCATAGTCTCTCATAGAACTGGCTTGGACTCTCCTTGGGTCCCTGGAACACTTCTGATGTTTTACTCATATTTATAGCCTTTTCCCCCCTTCTCTCATGCCATTTAGAAGGGCTTCTTGATACTGCTTAGCCCTTGTGAGCACTCCATCTACACTTGAGTCACTCGGGCCCTGTTTGGGGTCCTCCTTAGGAAAGTGAGCCTGAATATAAGCCTGGATGTCTAGTGTCCCAGCCAGGGCATTCTCCTCTAACCGTTTTAGGGCTGCCTGGGTAATTTGGCAATGCTCCTCTGTGTCAAAGAGGGTCAGGAGTTGGCAGCAGTCTTTCCAGGTAGGTTTATGGGTTTGAATTGTAGACTGCGTTAGTTCAATCATAGCTTGGGGCTTCTCCGTATAGGAGGGAGTATGGTGCTTCTAATTTAGAGGGTTCATAGTGGTACAGGATTGGTACATAAAAACACACTGGCCTCCTTGGATCTGTCCTTCCTGATCATCATAGATGGGACCCCTAGTTTCCCTCAGTGGTATCTGTATGTATCTCCAGTGTTGCTGCAGGGAGGGACTGCCTCCACTGGCCTGATCTTTAAGTTGCCTTCTGGGAGGAATGTATGGGGTTAGGACCGGTGGTCCAGGTGAGGCGGTCATGTCCATAGAGGCTGGTGGTGCTAGGGGTGGCGAGGTCTCAGGACTAGAGGCAGGCTCCAGTGGGATTTCAGCAGCCGGGGTAGCTGGAAGCACAGGTGGCAGTGAGGGGTACAGTGGGGCATATGGCAGTGGGGTGCACTCATGGTCTCCCAGTGGTATGGGATTTTCAGTTTGGGGCTGTCATTTAGAGGAAGCCATGGCACAATCCATCATAACTTTACAGTTCTCTTTAATATCAACTGTTAGCCAAGGCAGCTACGATAGGACCAGATCTTACCAACAGTCAATGTAAGGAAATTGGTTGGAGTGGCCTGGATCCTCTGCAATGATCCTAAATAGCTGGCCAACTAGTTCCTTATCAGAGGGCCAGCCCACCCAAACAATAGTTTCACAGAAACCCAATCAGTTTCACAGAATGGTCAGAGCTTTCTCGGAGTTAATTTCATACCATAATTTTCACACCATGATCTCTTGAGCATTCCATTTTGAAATTCCTCAACATACATTCTAGGGGAGTCATTTTACTCTCATTTCTACCCATTTCCTCCCATAATGGACAACTTTCATGCACAAGAGAGGAAAAGGGGGGAAAGGAGGGACTTCCCCCTTTGGGAGGATGCACACTCACTTCCACCATTTCTAGCCACTCTTGGAGATATTTCAGGCACCTCTTAGCATTGGCAGTTTCAGTATTAAACCCTAACCTAGATCAGACTCCTGAGGAAGTCTGACACCACTTTAAGCCATATGAGGTCATCACAGAACTGGGTATTAGGACCCAGCACTCACTTCGGCCCATTGATCAGGTCAGAACCTTTCTGCTGTCCGTCTCATTCAGACATAGTCACACAGTGACCCCAACACCCAGTGCCCAGTGCCTTGGAGCTGTGGTGTTGTTCCTTATAGAAGTACTCAGGCAACTCTGGGAGGTGATCTGGCTCCCCTTCTGCCTCTTAAGGGCAGTCTACCAAAACAAACTGGGGTTCTTACCAGTTTGATGAGTGGTGCTCCTTGAGCTGATTCCTGGGCCTCAACTGGTACCATCGTGCATCTGAGGTCCTTGCCTGGCACACTGAGAGGGGCTAGTCTTCTCCTGGCACCAGGTGAGATCGCTTCTCTAGTACTCTGAGGTTCACATCCCGCAACAAAGGAGATGGAAACCCACTGCTTCCAACTCCCAGATGTAAGCCCCCAAGAAATGTAGCAGAATTCTCACACAGAGAGAAGGAACAACAAGGCTCTTCTGTCTGGGAAACAACCTTATTCATTGTGCTGGTACAGGCTCCTACCTGAACAACTGAAACCTGAGCACAGAGAGATGTAGCCTTTTGTACAAGTTCTACCTTTTTGTCTCCCATATGTGGTGACATATAGTCTGATTGGACACAGTCCAACTTACAGTCATGTCAGATATATGTATACATATTTAGGAGTTGATTGGGCCCTATTGCCTTCCTTTGCTCTGAGGAAGCCTCCACCACATTCCTTAGGTAGGGGTTCTACCACACTCCCAGAACAGGAACAATGACAAACCAGGATGGAGTGAAAGGGATAAATATCCAGATCTCCTCCTACCCTTCCGTCTCCTGCTGGTGCCTCCAGTACACAAGAAAGTGCAGATTGATAAAGGAGCATAAGGCAATCTGATAGGTTACAAACACCCCACCCCTACCCCCAGGCAGGATTTGTGTGATATTCCTCAGGTACTCCTGGCTGCCCAAGGAAAAGGGAAAACAAATGGTTGATGGGTAGAGATCACAGTCCTTCAGGACATGAGTCTCCATTAGTTTACAAATATCTTGGTAAATTGTAGGAAAAGGGCAATTTTATCAATAGCCTAATCTCCAGAAACCTATAGATTCAGTTTCCTGGAGCCCCAACATCACCCTCCCCTCCATAGTGATATGGGGAGCAGAAGTAAGAAGGGAATGGCTTATAAAATTAAATTTCCTTATAACCTACAGCCCATTGACAACTACTTGAGGCTGGCAGAGTAAAACGTTTCTCCAGGAACTCTCTACTGTCCTAATGTTAGCCCTTGCCAGAGGGAAAAACAACCTTAGCTTGACAATAGCCAGGCCTCCAGTATCCTTGGAATAGTGTATGAAAATCTCTTTGGAAATTTCCCTTGACTTTACCTCCCCCAACTCCCAAGGATATAACCAGTCTCTCCACAGGGCCTGGGGCAGCTCTTTCTGCCCAGGGGTCCTGTCCCCATGCTTTAATAAAATCACCTTTTTGCACCAAAGACATCTCAAGAATTCTTTCTTGGCTCCAGACCCCACCATCACCAAAACCTCATCATAGATGATACGGTTAACAGAGGTCAGCTTCTCAGACACAGAGCTAGAGAAGAGCAAAGAATGGATCTGATGGTAACCAGAATAACCTGCACACCATCCTTAGACAGTTACGTCTATGCCTCCTGCATTTGCATATTAGTGTATACCAGAAATCATCTCTAATATTATAAAAGAACATCACAAACATGAATCCCCTGTCTCCTTCATTCTAAACACTATACTTCAGCCACACAGTACAATCCCAACATAATACATTTCAACCTCAACCTACCAATCCACTATCACTCCTGCTAACAATTTGGAACTTTATTCTCCAGATAGTAGACAGGTGAAGTCTTTAAAGAGATTTAGGGGTGTCTGTTTGGGAAAATAAATCTGGAAACAGTTGAAAGATGAACTTGAGTTGAAAGACATTGGTGGCAGGAGATTATAGCTGACACTCAGGCAAGAGAGATGATGAATTCCCAACTAAAGTGGGGTCAGACTGGATGGATGGATTCAGAAGTTGCTGTTGAAATAGAGTCTATAGGATATGGTGACAGATTTGGAATGATGAGGGAGTGAGAAGGAAGAGTTGAGAATGAAGCTTATTTTTCTAATTTTGGAGGCCAGGTCAATTGTTATACTATTCGTCAAGATTAAGTAGATGTAGAGGAGCAAGTTTTGGTGAGAGAAGATAGTGAACTTAGTCATAGATGTGTTAAAATTTAAATGCCTGAAGGAAATCTCTAAAGACAAGTTAATAGGAAGAATTCTAGTCAGGGTAGTTCTACGGGTTCATTGTTTGAGTGACCCCTCTCCTCCACTCCACGCAAAAGCAACAATAAACGCCAAACAAAAAAAAATTGAGATGTGATTGTATTCACAAATGAGAGAAATACCCTTGAAGCCAAGAAATGAAACAAAAACTGAAATTAGTGGAGAAAAGTTTTGAATCCATGGATGGGAGGGCTCTGTGTTTGAAAACAGCGATGCCTAGGAAGCCATTCTCTAAGGGTGATGGGGACTAAATTAGTTGTTACTTTTGAGAAAGGGGATGGAAGGTAAGAGCCAAAGTCAATATCTGAAACCAGGGACCAAGATGGAGAGCTCACAGACATTTAAAGGGTGGCTGAGGGAAGCACTATTGGTGATTCTTGTCAGGGGACTTCAAGAGAGAACAGACAATCTCAGTACCAGAAACTAAACAAATCTTCTCACTGGCACAATGACTAATATGGTGTTGTCGCCAATATCACAGTGGCACCGGGGTCCTCAACCCCAAATTTAAGCCTTGGTTTAGGACTTGGTGCCTTGAAGGGATGCCTAAAACGAACCACAAACCATCGGACAAGAAGGAAGGTGGGAAGAGTTAAAAAAACCAAAAAACAAAACCTCAAAAGACCTTGCAAACAAAAGTTCAAAAACAAATCTATGTTAAGACAAATAGAAATAAAAATTTAATCAGAATGTAAATCAATTGTAAGTGATATTATTATTAAAAGCCTAATTGGACAAAGTCTTTAAAATACCACTACATATATATGCATCCACTGCCACCTCACCCCCCAAAAATGTCCTTTACTTCCTTTATTATGTGACATGAAAAATCCATTGTTCTGCTCCCTTTCTCAGGAGTCCGAAGTCTGTACAGCCTAGTAACCTGAAACAGGGAGGGGGTCATGTCCCTGGAAAGGGCCCCGTGGGAAGGTTATAACTGGGGTCCTGCACTTTCTTAGATGAGTCATAGTTGTTGAGCCCTTCAGGAGGAGGCTGCTGCTTCTATTGCTCTTTCTACCCCTCCTAGGTCTCCAGCATCACCCTGACATTGAAGCCATGTCCACCTACATAGGCATTTCAGGAGCCTAACTAGCAGAGTACCTGGGGTTCTCCTTGGCACTCTGAAGCCTTCCCCAGGAGGGTAATTCTGCTCCCAGGCATCCTGAGCGACAGCGCTGGCCTTTTTCCTGTTTTACTGAGCAGGAAAGTGGATAAATGGATAAATCCCCTTATCTATGTAGTGACTGTGTGGCCTTGGACAAGTTACTTAATCTCTCTGATAAGCCAATTATCCTAACTCTAAAATGGGAATTCTACCATTTACTGTAGCTACTGCCCACTGGCACATACTAGGTTTTTCATTAAAGCTTGTATCATGTTTTTAAATTTCAACAATGTTAAGTTTTTCGTTTTTGAGGAGAAGATTTGGTATTTTTTAAACTGGCAAAGCCCATTCATAGAGAAGCCTTATAGTGAGTGATTTAACTGAGTAATACTGTCTAGGATTTTTAAAAATGAAGTGTTAAGAGGCTTATTTTCTCATAGATCCGTGTGCTGACACTGGGAGCAATTCTGTAAGAGAAATTTCAAAAATGTGTTAGCAGCAATTAGTGCTAGTGGAGTTAGTGTACAATCTCCCAAAGTGACAACTTCGTGGTGTGGTATGCAAAATCTGGTTTCTTGTTCTACATCATGTATTTTGCAGCATTTGTATATACCCTGTAATCTTATGCATACCCACTCTTTCTTTCTCTCACCAAATATTTTTCCTAATGGATTTTCATTTGAGGTTGTACATTTTTTTTCTAGCCTAGAAAAGCCACTATGCCATTAAACCCAAGAGACAGAGATAGAGCAGCTGTGTGATCCTCAACTCGGATTCGAGAACTGTGGGTGGAGGAAGGGGAGGTCAGAAAATAGGTTGTTATTTCCATTGCTGGCAATTTAGATTCAGAGGCATTTCATCTGCAGTCCCCTCAAGTGTTGAATTGAATAAAAGTAGTAGCAGAAACAGTGGGAAGGGTGGTTGGGGGAGGGGCAGTGAACACTTCCAGCTAAATGCAAAGAGACAGGCAGCTTGTAAGCATGCATCCTCAGCTTGGAATAAAAGCTACAAGAAGCCTGAGAGGCAGCCTTTATTGAAACAAGATGCTGCCATAGTGAAACAAAACATAGACTGAAATCCATCTACGCTGGCAGAGTAGTGTGATTATTGAGTATGTGGTCCTCCAACCGGGAGGGGCTATATAGACAACTGTATGAATGAAAGGAAGAATAAAGCACTGCAGCATTTACATCCTGACTAACATGTGACTGATGTAGGAACAGACATAATTTCACCTGCACCTATACCAAGAATGAATGTGTCTATAAAGATTTACTCTTTATTTTACATTCAACTAGCATTCACATTTGCATTGAACTAGACATTATGAAATACAAATTGTGTACAAGAAGCTTGTTGTTTACAAAAATATGATATCCCAAATTCCATTTTTAAGCCGTTTAAGCCAGTATTCCTTAAAAAAATATTGTTACAGACAGTGAGATGCATAAGCTAGACTTCAAAGGTCTTATTAAACAAATAATACACCAAAAATGTAAGACTAATACAAGCAAAATGAATTTAAAAATAGCATTGCAGAAAAGCTAGAAATTAAAACAGGAAAGAATAATTGCATACTGATTTATTTTTCTTGTTTGTAATCTTGTGAAAATGACTTAATTAGGAATAAAAGGAAAAAGATGAAGACTTACTAGTTTATGAAGGACATTTTGATGTGCTTCAAGGACTATAGTTTCATAACACTGATCCTTTATTAGACCTAATTTACCTCAAAAATATGATTTTCCTTTTTATTTTTAAAGATTTCAGAGTCATATAACAGATATGAATTAAGCCTATTTTGTATAAAAGGTGGGAGCATTATTGTGTGCTGTAAGAGATACAAGAATCGTTCGAGATAGTGAACCCTTTACCAAGGTGCTGGCAATTTATCTGCAGAGATAAAACATACATGGTACAAAGGTCTGTATAATCAATACCATGTGCAGAACTACAGACTAACACAGAGATGTAACATGAAGAAGTGGGAGAAGCATGAACTTCAGGGTCATGCAGGCCTTGATTTTTTGACACAGATTCTACTGCCTCCACCTAAAAAACCATGATCAATTTCTTAATTTCTTGAAGCTTTGGTTTCCTTAGCTATAAAATGGGAATAAGCAATATCTACCTTATGAAATGACTTTGAATATTAAATGAGATAATAGAAATGACATGTCTAATAAAGGCACAAGGTAGCTATTTATTTGTTGTCACTTCTCACTCTTTCCTTATGATTAATGGGAGGAGCGGCAAGAATCTCTCTGCCTCTACCTGGCAAATTAGTGAGGAGTAGACATTTAAATAAGACCTTGAAAACATGGTAGATATATGGTTTATTTTCATTTCATTTCATTTCATTTCATTCTTTTTCATTTTTATTTTATTTAACTGCCTAACACCTAAAATTCCTTCTGATAACTGGAACATTCCCTTCCTTATGAGTATTCCAGAAAACACCACGCATTCATTTTCCAAAACTCTTTCCAGCTGGACTTGGCCAATCCACCATTAAAGCTATCAACAATATTATACTTCTATCTTGATATTTCAACCCTAGGTGATACTGAATAGATTCCATGCAACTCTAGGTGATACCTAATAGATTCCAGGCTGACATTCTTTGTCCACTCACGCTACTTGCCATCTCATGTATACCTTCTTTCCTACCTATGATCTTCTTTAGCTGTATATCCTACATTTTTCTGGTGGTTGCCCTTACAATTTTAAGTAATAGCTTTTTATGTATTTATTTGGAGAGAGAGAGAGTGGTGTGAGTGGAGGAAGGGCAGAGAGAGAGAGAGAAGAGAGAGAGAGAGGAGAGAGAGAGAGAGAGAGAGAACACTATCAGTGCAGAGCCTCAGGCAGGGCTCAATCCCATGAGCAGTGAAATCATGACCTGAGCCAAATTCAGGAGTCCATTGTTTAATCGACTGAGCCACCCTGGTATCCTGAAAGGTTTTAAAAACCTGTCCCTTGATTTATTACCCTATGAAAGTACAATAAAAGATTATGAAAATACTGGATTTACCCCTCCTTCCATTGCTTCTCTCCATTGTTCCACTGATTTTTTGGTAGTTAAACTGTTTTTATTTTATCAGTGTTTATAACATTTAAAATTTTTTCTGTAATCTAAGTATTACATGCATTGCACATAGAGTGATTCTACAGATTCAAGATAAAATGCAGTTTTTACATTATAATTGTATAGTCACAATAGAACCATATATAATGATTGAACCACTAGAGAAGGAGGTGTGATCCTACATCATTGAAAGGTTGCTGTTTGAGGGAGAGTTTCCCAAGTACCAAAATCTCTATTCAGTTGTGTTTAAGTATCTTTCTAGCTTCCTTTGCTTCTTCAATATCATGCTTGGTTGCCACTGTTTTTTATGTTCGATATAATCCTCCTTTTTGGTTCCTTTGCCACTTACTCAAAATAATCTACTTAAGTACTATTTTATATAAAATATGTGGGTGGTAAACTTTCTGAGTGCTTACATGTCCAAAAATTTAATTCCACACAAATATTTAATTGGTAGTTTGACCAAATGCCGATTTTTTTCTCCTAAGAATTTTTAAATCATTGTTTTAAGGTCTATTAACATGAACTATTGCTAATAAGAATTTAGTATCAGTATGCATTTTATTGTTATAGATAACCTTTCTCCTTGCATCAAATTAGAATTTTCTATTAACTGTTTTCTATTAGAGTTTTCTTTTAACTTTTGAAGTTCTGAAATTTTGCAAGAATATGTCTAGATGTGAACCATTTTCCCCTTGGTCTCTGATATTTGGTACTGCCTTCAATCTAAAGATTTATGTCTTTTTTAGCTCAGGGAAATTGTCAGTATATTCCATTATTTTTATGATTCTTTTACTCCTCTCCATTATATTTATTTTCTTCTTCTGGAATTTCTGTTAAGCATATGGCACAGCTTTGGTTCTATCATGTATTTTAACTTTTATTCCACATTTTTCTCTTTTTTTTGCTCCACATTCTGGAGATTTCCTTGACTCTGTCTTCCAGTTCACCAATGTAATATTCAGCTATGTCTATTTAATGAGTCATCTACTGAGTCATTTCTTCTTTATTTTTGAAATTATATTTTTAATTTCCAATAATTTTATTTTTCATTTCTCATGGTATCTTATCTTATTTAACAAATATAATAGCTTCTCAGATCTACCTGACAAATATAACAATATATAAATTTCTCAGATCTATTTGTGGACATTAATTAACATTTATATAAAGTTCTTTTCTGTTTTTCTCAAATAACTGTTTCCTCCAGGATTAGTTGTACTGTTTATATATTTGGGATTTTCTCCTTCATTTTGTTGATTTCTTCAAATAACTAAAGTTTTTGTTTTTGTTTTTTCTTTTTGCTCTTTGTTTTGGGGGTGTATTATTATTAGTATTGTCTATGCATCATTATGAATCAGGATCATGGTTTCCTCTGGTTGGTGAATCTGTTTGCCCAATAGGTCTAACCAATGAAAAGAAGGGCTGATTTCTAGTACCATGTAATGACTGAGTAGATTTTGACTGACAGGCTGGGAACAGGTAGGCTGGTTGGGGATTCCAGTGATAGTAAAAGCCAGGAAGCCTTTCCTATGGAAGTAAGGCACTTTTGCATATACCATTCCAGTGAAACTGTCCTTTTTGTTTCTCCTCTTCACGTCTTGCTTGACGGTACAGAGACTCAGTTTCTGCTCTGCTTCCCTTACACCCCAATGCTCTCCAAAGAACCATCCCTGAGCAGATCAATTGCTTTCTTCAGAGAGCAGATTTCAGGCTCTGACCAAAGAACAAAAGTTTCTGTTAACAAATGCTCACTTTATGCCGAGAAACAAGAAAGAGCCCCGCCAGTCTCTGAGTGCTATTCTTTAGTGAATTGTCCAACTCTTACCATTTGTAATTGTTCAAAAGCACCCTACTTAGCTCTGGACTTTTTTTTAACCTACCTACCTATTAATTTTTCCACCTATCTATGTATGTGTGTGTAGGTATGTATACACATACATACAGACAGACAGACAGACACACATATCACCATTAGTTTTTTGTATCTTTTTATTGTATAATAAAACACAGATGGGGTGCCTAGCTGGCTTAGTGGGGAGAGCATGCAACTTTTGATCTTGGGGTTGTGAACTCAAGACCCACATTGGGTATAGAGATTACTAAAAAATAAACTTAAAACACAAACACATAGGGGCGCCTGCATGGATAGTCAGTTAAGCATCCAACTTCAGCTCAGGCCATGATCTTGCAGTTCATGGGTTCAAGCTCTGGTGGGGCTCTGTGCTGACAGCTCGGAGCCTAGATCCAACTTCAGATTCTGTGTCTCCCACTCTCTCTCTATCCCTCTCTTACTTATGCTCTCCCTCTCTCAAAAATTAATAAACATTAAAAATTATTTTAAAAACACAGACACAGAAAACTACATGGAACAAGCAGATAATTAAGTGAATTATTATAAGGTGAACACTCTTAGAACCACCATCTGGATCAAGAAATAACACTTTTCCAGCCACCCAGGTGTCCTTCCATGTCCCTCATCACAGTCATAGCCTCCTTCCTCTGCTGACTGTGATATTAGGTATTTATGTTTATTCATGTTTTCATCACCCAAATATACAGCTTAGACACTATAGTTTAGCCTCCTCCATATTTCTTTTTTACCTATATGTGTCATTGAAGTCTATAATTTCCCTCTCCGTCATTCTCTTTTTCTTACATTTTAGTTGTTGATAAACCCAGGCTGTTTGACTCATAAAGTTTCTTCTTAGTCTGGATTTTGCTGCCTGCAGACTCATGGTGCACTTCAGTGTGTTCCTCTGTCCTCTGTATTTTCTGGAACTTGGCAGCTAGATCCAGAGGCTGACCTGTGGAGATTCAAACCTTTTAAAAGAATTATATTCTTGGGGTGCCCAGGTGGCTTAGTCGGTTAAGCGTCCGACTTTCGCTCAGGTCATGATCTCACGGTTCATGGGTTCGAGCCCCGCGTCGGGCTCTGTGCTGACTGCCAGCTCAGAGCCTGGAGCCTGTTTCAGAGTCTGTGTCTCCCTCTCTCTCTGACCCTCCCCTGCTCACGCTGTCTCTCACTCTCTCCTAGAAATAAATAAAACATTAAAAAAAAAAAGAATTATATTCTTCTATCAGTAGGCATATAATGGCTGCTTTGTTTTAAATGTTAATAGCCATTAATGCTCAATGCCTAGCGCTCTTAATCCATTGAGCATTGCAAAATGATGATATTCTCTGTTTTGTTTTCATACATTGACTAGAATAATTTTATAAAGAAGTATTTCCCCTCATATATTATTTGACTACCTAGTAAATCAATTCATAGGAAAGAGGCAAAATAAATACTTGATACTTTCTGTGTACTTACCTTGTTGTGTGGATACTGAATTAGTCCCATTACTCTCAGTAAATAACCAATTAACTGTTTTAAACATTTATTTAAATAATATAATTATTCATTCATGGATTTAAATATATTTTATAGGTTTCAATTTAGTGCAATTCTTATGTTTATTGAAGCTTACAATATACCATCTTTTCCTATGGGGCAAAAGTGTTTTCAAGTTGGTCTAAATGTTTTGACATGATCCAACTAATCTTTGATTAGCTTTTCTACTATCTAGTATTTTAAGATATTTGAGCTTGTCTTTCATATTTTCTGACGCCAACCTGTGATCAATCATTTTTCTAAGAAACTCTGGGTTTTTTAAAACATGTAAAATGGTATATCAAGATAACAATGAGGGCACTAAGGATTCTTAATGCTACTGAATTGGTCATTGTTTCCAGGCCTTTTCAGTGGATTGAGCTAGGAAATATATGTTTGTGTGTGGCTTCTGTATGCATATATATTAATATATAGCATATATTTTTATGTATATATGTATTTAATTACATATATTTATATTTTGTTATACATATGTATATCATTTATGTTTAGTTATACAGAGAGATAAAATACCTCATAAATTCATGTTGATATCTCCAATTCAAATTCAGGACTATAGGTTTATATATTTTGTATTATACCTACATATTTTTTCTTACATACTAGTTTATGATTTTCAAAGACACATGGAATGATATAATTACTCATTTACTTTATCCAATATTTCATATGTGAGTTTCAAATTATCCTAATACACCATTATTTCTGATAACCAAAAATTGTTACACTTTTTTTTTGCATATGTTATCCCTATTTCCCATGGTCCCCACACCTATTTTTTTAATGATCGTACTATATTTACATTTTCAGATCATATAGCCATTATTTTAAGATATCTCTTTTTAACCCCCACTTTATCTTGTTTTACAACAAGATATAGATATATATGATTCTCAGTCATTTTAGTCATCTAAAATGTGTTCTCTAGTCGATTTCTTAGGAAGGGTTCATGGCAACACTTTCTTGTATCTTACATGCTCACAGCAATTTGTCTGTGCCCCTTTATTCCTGAAGGTCAGTTTTGCTGGGTATGAAATTGGAGGTTTACATTTTCTTCCCTTGAACACACTAGGTATATTGCTCCCTTTTCTTCTGACATAAAACACTACTGTTAAAAAATGTGATGCTGGATAACCTTGAATTCTCTCTCTTTCTCTCTGTCTATCTCTTTTTTAATGTTTACCTCCTTGTAACCTCATTTCTCACAAGAACTTATTTGTTGTGTTTATTTGTGCAAATATCATATTAATGTAACAAATGTTTTATTGAGTCTCCCCCATATGTCAGATGCTAGGAGTATAGTAGTAGCCACTTCACCCCCAAGGTCCTTGACATACTAGAACTGATATAACATTGAATATCAGTCTTGGATCAGAGGATATTTCTTAATAGATGCATTGTTAAATTTTGAGCTGGATAATTATTTATTGTGGGGAGGCTACCCTATGCATTATAGGATATTTAGCAGCATACCCTACCTCTACCCACTACATACAGTGGAACACCTGTTATGGGCTGACTGTGTGCCTCCAAAATTCATATGTTCAAGCCCTAACCTATGATATGATCATATTTAGAGGTAGAGCCTTTGGAAAGTAATTAGGTTTAGATTAGATGATAAAGGCCCAACCTTCATGATGGAATTAGTGTCTTTATAAGAAAAAGAATGAGCACACAGCAAGGAAAGGTGATGTAAACACACAATAAGAAACTTGTTGTCTATAACTGAAGAAACAGGTCCTTACTAGACCCCAAATCTGCTAGCACCTTGGACTTCCCAACCTCCAAAATTGTGAGAAATAAATTTATGTTGTTTAAGCTACCTAGTCTGTGGTATTTTGTTATAGCATCCTGAGCAGACTAAGATAAACTTCTCCCCCAATTGTGACAATCAAAAATGTCTCTAGACATCTTCAAATGTCCCATGGGGGCAAAAACACTCCCAGTTTAGAACCACTGAATCAAAGTATCACACAAATTGTTGTCAAATTATAAGTATGATAAGTACTCCCTGCCTTATTAAATGGCACTACTGAATGCCTAGGGCCATAAATCTTAGGGTCATTCTTGACTCCTCTCTTTCTTTCACACCCACATCTAATTCATGAGCAATTTTTTATTCACCAACAAAATATATCCTAATTCTGATTCTTTCAACCTCCTCCACTGCTACCATCCTAGCTTAACCATTGTCGTTTCTTACCTAAATATTGTAATGCCTTCCTACCTGGCATCTGTTTCCACTGTTGTTTCCCCATGCTCTTTTCCCCACATAGTAGCCAGAATTGGCCTTTCATAATGTAGATCATATGGAGGTATTCTATATTCAAAATCCTCTAATGATTCATCACTCGTGGAATAAAATATAAGTCCTTGCATAGGCTGCATCTCTCTAAATGGCCCAACATTATATAGTCCCTGGATACCTCTCTGAGCTCATTTTCTGCTACTCTTCTCCTTACTCACTGCACTTCAGCCATACCAGCTTCCTTTCTGTTTCTTAAATATGCCAAGCCCACCCCCATCTTTGGGCTTTGTACTTGCTACTCTTTGAGCCAAAATTTTTTCCATGAACTGTCTGGTCACACACTTTACCTAATTTTCTTTTGGGTTGATGGTACTTTTCTTTTGAGTATTCTATTTTTATTGAAACGGTTATTCCCAAAAAAGGAAATCATGAGGGGTCTGCTGGTAATTCATATTCTGGAGTACTTTCACTTCTAACACTGGTAGAGAAAGAAGACAGCAGGAGGGACAGGTGCTTGAAATACAGACTCAAAGGAGGAAAAGAAGAGACTTCTGATCGTTGGCAATATCTTCTGGGATTTTTTTATTACTTTCATTTCTGTCATGTTGGTTCTTTCAAACCATTTTTCCTTCCAATTCTAAAATGCCTGAATTTAGTGAACAACCATTATGTAAATACCAGTAGGATTTGGTGCCTTTCTGACCCCATCTCTTCTCTCTGTGGTTGTCCTCTTCCAGTCACCTCACCTCCTTCTGTTTGATGAATAGAATGTTCCTGCTTCAGAATCTTTGCATTTTCTAATTCCTGGGCCTGGAATGCTCTTCTTCTGACTATTTACATAGATGTTGTCCATTTAATCTTCTTCTAAGTGACACCTCCCCTGATGACCCTACCTAAAATTTCAATATTTCATCACCAAAGTTTCATATTCTTCCTTTATTTCTTCTCCTTAGCCCTTATCATTATCTAACACACTAAATTTTTTTTTACTAATTTATCATTATGTCATTTTTTTTCACCTCCTTTAGAGTATAAGCTCCAAGAGGGCAGGGATTTTTGCATGTTCTATTCGCTGCTCCACCCCTGCAACCAAGAGCAATGCCTGATGTATGGTTGGAACAAAAGCTCTTTGATTAGTTAATTAATCAGTCAATCTAAAAGTGAAAGATAGGTTCTTTGACCTTCTTTGAGCTTATACTCTCACTGAAAAGAATAAATGCAAATAGTCATCCATACATAGAACCACTAGAGACATAGGTGTCTGATGATGCTAAAATGAGTGCCTACAGTAACATATGGAGAGATTAGTAATTTTACTTTGGAATTAGGTAATGGGGAGGGGCTGACCCCTGAATTGGACCTTAAGATATTGATAAACCTGGACTGGAAGAGAGAAATATAAAGGCATTTCAGAAAGACAAATAATAGGAGTTGGTTTAGGTATACCAATCAGAACAGCCTGATTGGAATGGAGGGACCAGGTAGAAAGTAGTTGAGAATTAAGTTTAGTTAATACCTGAGCATATCAGTCAAGGTCTCAGCAAAAAATAGGTGTCATACTCCGAGTAAGAATTTAAGGAGAGCTTACTTAAGCAACTACTTATAAGTATTTAGGCAGAGGTACAAAAAATAGCAAGACATAGCACAGTATCCTGGAGCTAGTAACAGAACAGGGGAGCTTTTTCCACACCTGGCCTTAAAGGTGAGGAGGATGAGAGAGCTGTATAGAGAAGACATTTGGGAGGGGTTTCAGTGTTTAGTCAGAGAACACAGCTGACCTCAGCTGATTTTCAGAGAGGGAGAGGATCTCCCTTTTCCCACTGATCCCCTTTATCTTAACCAACTGGAAGCCAGAGGCAAGGGGGCCAGTTGATTAAGTTCACAGAGGTCAGCCTCAGCACAAACCAAATGAAGAAAGAGGCAGAGTAAATCCAGAAGGGCAAATGGAAAATACCCAGCACACTGAGGTTAAGATAACCTGAAAGCTGTTGCTAGGAAGTCTAGAGTACCCTTCGTGAATGTCATCATCTGTATGGTTGAGAAATCTTACATGGAAACTTTTTCTTGACTGCACACAGATTCTTTTTATGAGACTGTTTTAACCACATCTTCAGGATGAAAACATTGCTTGATTTGGCATTTGATTAGTACAACACATAACACAAAATTACAGAGGTTCAAAGCAGCTGAATAAAGAAATATTTTTAAAGAATCAAAGCACCAGCTAGCAAATAGATAACTCAATGACCAGTGAAAATCAATGAGGCAAAGCCGTTTTTTTGAAATGAATGATAGCCTCAGTAAAAATGAACTATATTCTCTCTATTTAGTTCTGCTGTCTATATTTTACCACTTCCTTTTAATATTCTTTTATTCCAGTACTCAACCCTCTCTTTTCTTTTTTACTTTTATTTCCTCATATCTTCACCAATATTAGGCATTGGTGTCTATCTATTCTACCTGCTATCTGTAGCTATATAAAATAAATATTGATTAGATGGCATGAAAGATAAATAGACAGACTTTAGCTTTACCACAAAGAAATGGATTTGACACTTGTAATTCATTCTAGCACTTACTTGTAGTGGACATTCTATATGAGTTTTTTGTGACCCTTGAGAAAACATTGTGTCATAGATTCACTGTCAGGGAACAAATAGAAGAAAATTGGACCCATGCATAGATAACCACTGTCTTTGTCTCCACCAACTATAGAACTTGGGCACTTGGGACAAGCTTTCTTTTCTAGCTACAGGTCTTTTCTCACCCACACAATGTATAAAATTTCTCTCTACTGAAAGCATCAATTAAGTTGTTTACAATAGCAGCTGTAGGCCCTCTCATTATTGAATCTAAAATTGGCTTAACTTTCATTTTTAGTTTTTTAACTGGTGCAGTATTATTTTATTCCTACCATAATGCAGAATGGTCTCAAATAGTTTAAAGCCATGTTAATTCACATTATACAGATATTATGTAATATTTAAAATTATTTCAAAATTCTGGCTCAATCCAGAACAGTATTTTGAACTTTCTCACAGATACAGATAATTTGAGTGACCTTCAGCCCCTTATTGAGATGAGCCATTTGCTATGATTACTTAATTTAAATGAATCCAAAAATATTTACTGATGTTTCCTTATGCAAGGAACAGAATGCATCTAAGTATGAATGGTATCCATCCCTTACCCTTAAGGAGCTTACAGTTTAACAGCAAAAGAAAAAAAATCTTATATTGATAAATTAGGCTGAAACAGTGATGTGGAATTTCAAAAGTGGGAGAAAACACATGATTTGGAATTGGATATTAAATGTTGGTAGGATTATAATAGATAGAGACCAGCTATTGGGGGATGAAATGTAACTGCCTTAAGCTCCTGATTATTCATGTATAAAATCAAACTAATATTATTTACCTCATTGGGTTTTTGTAAGGATTACATGAAAGAATGCATATAAAGCACTGTGCAAATCTCATGAGAATAACACAATAAATGTTAGCTTTAAAAATATTCCTTGAAAAGTTCTAGCAGCAATAATGGTCTGGTGGCCTTTAGGGAGTCAACAGTGGACACTGGAGCATAAGGTTGCTGAAGTGGAGTAAAGAGAGAGAAGGCAGCAGAAGAAAGTTGAGTGAGAACTCTTCCCCAGCAAACATTTATTAAATACATTTTACCTCCTGGAAAGACAAAGAGAAACCAATGCTGATCTTGTAGGCTCAAGGACTCTTTGTTTTCTGCTGTGTCCCCAGTGCCTCTAAAACAGAGCCACGCACACAGTTGCACAGTAACTATTTGTAGAATGACCCTACCTTGTTGGGGAGATAATGAGGAAAGATGCTATAATCCTTAGCATGAGGAAATCCATCTCTGCAGAGACAGGTAGCAGAGGAAAAAGGAAAATTCTAAAATTTCAAAGCCTCTGCTAGGGAAGTATGTGTGTGTACATATGTAAGTGAGACAATGAATGTACAGGCTGGAGCAGTGAAGGAGGTAAAGAACTCTTACTACTTGTCATAAGGAGGTACCTGAGCTGAGTTGCTAAAGGAGGAGTCTCAAAGACGGAGCTGCAGAAAAGAAAGGCAAGGCAAGGAAAACCAAGAAAGAGCTAAGAATATGGTAATATCAAATCCCCCATCCTTCCAAAATTCAAGGTGTTCACACAAGCACCTTGTGTGGGTGGTGTTTACATATCAAGTGCCAACTACCTGTGTACTACCAGGTACCACACTGGGATTGATACAGACCAAAGGGAAAGAACAGGCCAAAGGGAAGTTTAATGCCAGTGATATCACATATACATTAGAAGCTGGACTATAAGCCACTTGAACCCAGGAATTTACAGAACTCTGGAAAAGGGCATTGGACTTTCCATCACATGAGGGTTAGAGAGATCAAATCACTTGAAGATATTCATTACAAACACAAGGTGGCTATGGCTGCTTTGGGCACTGCAGCTGACAGCATGCTGGCTGGTTCTGACCTAGGAATCACCTCCTCCATAACAGGATTCCATGTCGTTTCCTCCCTCCCAAACAGGTTTTGTGCCCCTCCTGGGTACTCTCCCATCACTTTTATCATGGCCTTTATCCTGTATTCTAATTATCTATTTATGTTTCTGCCTCTCCTATTAGACTGAACACTGAGGGCTGGGCAGTGTCTGAGCTCATTAGCATCAGTGCAGTAGGGAGGCTGCAGCTGGAGGTAAAGACGTTTGTAAAGAGGCACCAAGAGCCATTTGGAAAGAGAATCAGAAAGAGAAAATCCAAGCCCAGGGTTCAGTTAGGAACCAGAGCAAGGAAAACAAACAAACCAAAATATCAGAGACATGATCAGGGGTTTGGCCATAACACACAGCATATTTGCGGGGCCCTCCCACATTGCCACATTTATCTTCGCACTAGTAAATAAGGTGCTTTGGGATTCTTTTGGGTCTGTACTTTGTTAGCCACCACCAGCGTTTTCTGAAATTTTCAGAAAAAAATTTTTCTCTTAATTTCAGCAATAACCACTGTGGGGGAAAAATATAAATATCTTTTTCTAAAAAGCTTTGTTTATTCTCAAGTGTCCTGGAAAGGATGGACATGTGCTTCATGTACATAGCCTCAACTCTTTAATCCACAAAAAGAAAAAGGAAAACTTTCAGTGGTTGTAACACAAAGCTAAGTGTCTGCAGCACGTCTTTGTGTTGATGACAGGGTTCGTGAGGATATTTTTCCCTGTCTTTATTGCCATCAGAAGAGGAACCAATTAGACCAAATAATAATATTTAAAATCTGACAGCCCTCAGGAGCCTTAAATGAAAAACTAAATCTGCCATATGGATCCTTGATAGCCTGTGTTCTATGCATGACCAGGGACTCACCCTAGCTTGAAGCCGCATGCACTCCCAGTGTCTGGACACAGCAGAACTAATTAGAAAGAAAGCTCAAATTCTCTGCATCTGACTATTGTTTCTCATATTTGTTGATGCAAGTGAGAATCCCTCTTCATGTCTTCTGAGAACAAAACAGAAGAGCCTAGAACACAGTGAATAGCATGGAATACTCCATTTGTCCCTGTAACTGCCTACACAAAGCCAAAAGGGGCTGAGAGGGGTTTTAATATGTGAAGTGTTTGTGCAGGGACGTAGGTCTTCTGTGACTGTGTGTACAGAAGAATTAAACAACAAAGCAGTTTGAAGTATTTGTGTATTTTGTTCCTGTGACTCCTCACTCTACCCTGTTTTTTTTTTCAACTTTAGCTATCTCTTTCAGTAAAGGAATAAAAATTGTTAAGTCTCTCGTAAAGAAGATAAAAAACACTGTTTTTACCATGAGCCAGATACATAGCTTTTATTGAATTAGAGAGTGTAGTGTTTTTCTTTGTGGTGCAGGCAGCCCTGTGCACATGTATGAGCATCTGGACTAAAGGGCACACGCATGTTTTCCCTTATTGCCATCGTGTGTGTTAGTGTCCCAGCACAGCCATGTGTGAAAGTTTGTGTGTGCCTAAGCATGGCCACGTGCAAAGGAAAGGGCCTCCTGCTCCATTATTCCAAGCAACTAAACTCCGACAGCACAGGGATGAAGGAGAGGCCCTGATTTTCTTTCCCTTTGCAGTAATTGCCTCAGCAATCATCTTTGATCAGGGAAGAGCAGAGGAGGAGAGTCCTGAAAGTTGACATCTCTGGTATAAATATATACATTTACATACACAAGAGCAGCACAGCTCCGCAGCTTTTTCCTGACGTCTCTGACCTGAAACCATTGTGGCTCCATTGACACTTCATTTAATTGAATCCTTCCCTAACAGTGCAGAAGCTGGAGGACTTGAGAGGGGGAGGGGAGGAAGGATGAGTAATCAAGGCAGACTCTTCTGCCTGAATGTCTAAAAAATGACAGGAAAGTAATTGCTTTTGAAAAGCAAAAAAAAAAAAAAAAAAGCCAGAAATAGCACAATTTGTTCTATTTAGTAAGATGCTCAAAGGGGATAAAGATTATGAGGATTTTGCCCCAAACATACCAAAATCTCTACCCCGAGAATAACACTGATTTGGATTCCTGTACAGATAGGAATGAGAAGGTTTAAAAAAGAAGAAGAAGAAGAAGAAGAAGAAAGAAAGAAAACACAATTCTAAGAAAGAGAAATACAGAGTCTTCCCTGATTCACAATGGCCAGAGACATTAGTAAGATCATTCTGAGCCCAGAGCCACAGTACAGCCCCTTTTGTCAGCTTCAAATCAGGGAGCTGGAGGGTCGAATTGGTTTAAACTGCCTCCATGACACATCACCCACCCACCTGACCCCAGAACGGCCTCATTTTTATGGATGTAGAAGCTCAGGGTGTAATTCATTCCCCGGCACACCCCACTCGTTCGGCAGCCTGCTTTTGCCACAAAGGTGCACTGCATATTCTGTGCCGGCTGAACTGATGAGATATCTGCCTGCTTCCTGCTTAATGCAGGAGTTACCCTGCTCTACAGCTGAAGAGTAATGTCCCTTACCTGGCATCAGTCTGGGGGCCTGGATCAGCCATGCAAATTAGCACATGTCCACAAACTCAGAAGAGTTAAAGAAATCAATCTGGACTTGGAGGACTCAGGCAGCATGTTTAGGAAACATGAAATCTGAAGGATATTTAATAACCTTTGCCTCCTTTGTCATCCACTCTCCATATTTGCTTCTTTGGTTATATGTTAATGAGAACACGAGAGCACATGCACAGCAGGCAGCTGCTTTGCCCTTTGATTTAGTACATGGTACAATGGAAAACAAACAAGCCAACAAAACCCAGCATAAATAACAATGCATTATTAGCATATAGCACCTTTACAAAGCACTTGTACATACACTGTTAAATTTATTTAGACCTCTCAACAACCATGTGTGGTAGCAGTAGCAGCACCTTTATGATCCCCTATACAGATCAGGAAACTGAGGCTCATATAGTTTAAAGAACTCACACAAGTTCACCTCTTTGGTTAGATTTATTCCTAGGTATTTTATGGGTTTTGGCACAATTGTAAGTGGGATCGATTCCTTGATTTCTCTTTCTGTTGCACACAAGTTCTCAGTCCTGACAAGCAACAGAGGAAGGAATGCTGAGGCACAACATATTAGAGGGCTCTCCTCTGGCTTTACTCTGGTTGCATCTCATCCCTTCCCATTGTTTGAGGAGTCCATGAGATCAAAGGAGGGTATCCACTCATCACTTACCACCTGTCTTCACCTCTAGGCCATACTCTACTACCCAATGCTCTAGAATTTTAAATGCTCTTCCAAGACCTGAACAGGACTCTTCCCTAGGGCCTCTCTTTTGGTCTGTACCACCAAGCCCATGGGTGACTTTGCAGGAGTGGGGACTATTGGGTGTGCAGGCATAATGTTCACACATGTGTGTATGAAATCATTCACACTGAGAGTCAAAGCCAGGGTGGTAAGAGCAGAGAAATGAGTTAGAGTCTGGAGACTCTGAGCTAACTCCCCACACAGCCATGGTCCAAAGTCTGAAGACTTCTCACCAGACCTGGCCTTCCAGGTCTAGTGTTAATGAATGTGTATATATTTGTCAGCACAGGAAGGCAGAACATGTTTTATACAACCATTTGACATGTAACTTTTAAATATTTAGACATACAGTATGTAGACCTCCATTTAAGCTCTCATCCCAAGTTCTGCAAATATTAGGGTGGGCTGCCTGGAGTAGCACTGGTGTAATGATAGAGATGAATGAAAGTTTGGAAGAGATTATATAATCTATATTGTCATAAGCTTCCATTAGCTGTCTTTAAAGGGCCAATTTATTGGCCTTCATAAGTCCAACACTTTTTCCAACAGTTCATTGAAGGTTGAAGTACCTATGTCCCCAGTAGTTAAGGGTACTGATGATGGATCTGGTGGCAATGTAATCAAGGGTTTTACATATTCTTAAGTGTATTCACACAGCCTGTGGGTTAATTACTTTGCCATGTTCCTAAATAATAGTCTACTGGCCTAAAAATGTTAGTATCCTAGATAAAAGTGAAGCTTTTCCTTCAGGCAATTATTAATTCCTCTTCCTCAGCAAGGGCAGGAGTAAAACTTAGCCCCAGATTCATGATTAAGTTGAGAGCATGTATTCTTGTGGCTCCCTTCAGAAGTTCACATCTAGTTTCTATAGAAAGTCTCCTGCTAACCTGAAGGACCTGCCAAATCTCACCTCTACGATGAAGCTCTCTCTCCTCACACTGAATTTCTGCAGCACTTTTTATCTCTGTAGGGTGAGTATTATACTCTAACGTCATCAGTCACTTACATATCTCTTATCTATCCTAATAGATTATACAAGTCTGGAACCCTGAAATTTTTACCTTTAAATCCCCACAATGCACAGAGTAAGCATTCAATGAATATTTAGTAAATACACATAGACCAATGATTCCTACTTTTGTAATTATTTTGTGGTTGTGAGGGAATTATATTCTTGCTACATTTTATGTGGTATGTGATCTCCTTTATGGCAATTCTGTAATTTTCAACCAAAACCCTGAAGAATGCCATTAAAAATATACACAAGGCTTTTCTTTTACCTTTGACATGTTCATAGGCTAACCATATTCCTATATGTGAACAGAAGAATTTTCTATAAGTTGGTATATGCACTGAGTATTTGCATCACCTGCCCCAAAGTCCATTATGTTGAAATCCTAACCTCCAATGATATGATAGTTAGAGAGGTAATTTGGGAGGTAATTAGGTTTAGAAGAGATCACAAAGGTAGATTCCTCAAGATGAGATTTGTGCCCTTATAAGAAGAAGCACGAGAAAGTTTGTTCTCTCTCTCCACATACACACTGAGGAGAGGCCATGTGAGGATACACTGAGAAGGTGGCCATCTCAAACCAGGAAGAGAATCATCACCAGGAACAGACCCTGCTGAAACTAGGTCTGGGATTTGTAGCCTCCAGAAGTGTGAGGAAATAAGTTTCTGTTGTTTAAGCCACCAATTTATAATTTTGTTATGATAGTCCAAGCAGATTAAGACAGCTTGGAATGCTTCTGGCATTTTATTTTATTGAGTCTGTCATAAAGACATTCAGTCTCACATAGTAAGAGGATATTAGGACATTGGTAGTTCCAAAGACTCAACAATATTATTATCACAAACTCAAAACCTTCTTGTTCTTTTGTTCTGCCATCTTCATTATATTGGCTTTTTGTCTCTGTGCTTGTTATTTTATGGTGATAACTGATAAAGTATACAGTCAGGAAAGGCAATGAAAATAAGTGGCACACATAAGCCCAGTCTCTTTTTTTAGAAAACAAACTATTTCCCAGTTGCCCATCAGTAGACTTGCCCATAAATATCATTGACTGTGACTTTTACATATGGCCATCTTAGCTACAGAGTCTGGGAGGGGGAATACCAAGGAAAGGACAATGGAATTGTCAAATAGACAAATCCCCTGAGGATGAGCACATTGCCACCTGAAGAAAATCTGGATTTTATAAGCCAGGAAGGAAAGTTGTAATGTTCATTGCATGGCCAACAAATAGTGTCTGCCACTTCTCTGTTGTTTCAGTGTTACCAACAGATGTCTTACTTTTGGGGAGCCATTCTGAGCCCACTAGTCGAGAAAGCTTGTGGTGAGATTAAAGCAAGTTTGCATAATCTCTTGCCAATCAGATGATGACTGATATCCACCCCCACTCAATTATTTTTGCTTGAGCACCGACCCCCAAAGGTACCTTGGTGATCGGTATCCAGAGTGACTTGTCTTCTTATTCTGGCCCTGTTATGATGATTGCACCTTGTGAAGGAACTTATTGTGGGAACTTCTTCCTTTGATTTTGGGAATAGACATCGTGTCTCCAGCAGGTCCCGTTTCCCTTGATACTGCTCTTGAGCTATAAAGAGGCTAATGACTCTTACTCATTAAAGATTGACCTTTACGTGTACAATTCTCTTTCTACTGTTGCGTTAGTCTAAGAGGTTCATACGGCTCAAACCAACTAACCAAAGATGTTTCTCAAGCTCTAGCTATTCAAGAAATCGTAAAACTAGACACAAAGGTAAGTACACTCGAAGAGGCTATTCTATGTATTAGAAATTAGCTAAACTCTTTAAAGGTACACTTGGCTCTCCGGTGCCATAAAGAATATAACTGGAAAATCAAGTCTTGCCCAGAGACAAAGAGCCTAACTTAGAGAGAAGGAACAGATAAGGGCAGAACATAAGTTACCACATATACCTTTGCTAACTATTGATGTATAGCAGTCCCTTCCCTAAGGCCTACATTCCACAAACACCTTCCATTACACTGACAGCTGTGACGAGGATGGATAAGAGTATCTACAACTTAACCTATGACTTAATCTTAGCATTATTAAAATGTGTATGTTATCCTGTTTTTCACTAAGAACACCCTGTTATTTTCTTAGTTGCTCAACCTCACTATAATTGGGGTAGTTCTGCAAGAACACTTCTGTAAAACCTGTTTATGTGCATTTTCTGAAACATCACAGAGAACTATCCATTGTAAAAATTCCATTTTCTGATGCCATGTAAATATTTGACCTATAAATAAAGACACCAAAACCAACAGGACAGAAATGCCTGCCTGGTGACCAGAAAGATTCTCATGGCTCTCTAACTCCCTCCCTTGCCAACACCATCCATCTTTCAGGGACCCATGAACCTGGCTGTAGCTGGACTCCAGCACTTACTGCTTTCCCCAAACACCCCACACTGAGATTATTCTAAACTGAAAGTTCCTGTGTCAGCAGTACTCCTGCTATACTGTGTAGGTCATATAGCGATTTGACATAACACCTAAATTTGCCATACATAAAACCCACAAACTCAAGAAAAAAGAAAAGCTTCCATGGAAATACATAATTAGGAATTTGTAAAACATGACACATTCTGAAAGTCTTGTGCAATGATTCTATACATTGGTATTATGTAAGGAGTTTTCATGCAACACCAATGCTCCAAGTCAGACCAGCTAAGTCAGAATCTCTATCCAGCCCTGGAATTGGTAAAGCTTCCCATGTGATTCTACTGTGCAGTCAGTTTGGGAAACTACTACAAAAAAGATGTATAGGAAGCAAAGATATGAACCATCTCTACTTTTAGCCTCTCTGGAAACCTGTGCCTAGCCCATGAGAGATTTTTGTCATTGTTTCTCAATATTCATATTTATATATTCATTAAGATATCACTTAAGTATGTACAATATGCATATGGATCTGGGAACAAGGCTGTGGATATTATTTAAAAACTTTTAGGGGCGCCTGGGTGGCTTAGTCGATTAAGCGTCCGACTTCCGCTTAGGTCATGATCTCGCGGTTCGTGGGTTCGGGCCCCGCATCCGTCTCTGTGCTGACTGCCAGCTCAGAGCCTGGAGTCTGTTTCAGTCTGTGACTCCCTCTCTCTGTCCCTCCCCTGCTCACGCTGTCTCTCTCTCTCTCTCTCTCTCTCTCCTAGAAATAAATAAAAAGTATTAAAAAAAAAGTTTAAAAAAACTTTTAAAGAGCCTACACTTCAAGAATTTTCTATCCTATTGGAATAAATCATTGACTTATTTCTATTTCAACAAGATATTTGTTAAGTACCAGAAAGAAAGGTACAGATATTATGGACTTCAGGAGGTCAGATGAGAGACAAATAAATGATAACTGCAGTGGTCAGCAAAGGCCTTATACAGGTTGAAGAGCAATTTTGATAGGCAGTGGTAAAGAAGAAGCCATATTTGTTAAGGATCACAATATGCTAACTCTGATATGTTTGGAATCTGTGTAAATCAATTGATTCTCTTAGGGAGTAGAACATAAGACTAAAGGCATTGAAGAAACTGATGTTTTCACAGGATCGATGTCACAGATGAAGAGAACAAAGTAGTTAAAGCAGGCCTAAGTTTGAGGGGAAAAAAATCAGGGTTGAATTGAGACTGGGGAATGACAAGAGAGAAATTTCCAGTAGGTAGTTGCATGGGACACAGGGTATGTTAGGGGTATACACATGATTGTGGTAACTGTGAAGGTGGGCATGGAGGTAGAAAACTAGAAGCCAGACACTAAAAAAAATCAAGGCACTCAAACAGAATCCCTTCAGGATCTCTCCCTTTTTGGAGCCAATACTGTGCCTTGAATGTACTGTCATTGTAGCATTTGACACAACTGTAGTGCAGTTATTCATCAGCAAATATTTATCAATCACTTCAAGTACAGATGATATAGCAGAAAATGATACAAGCAGGAGCTACATTTTAGGAGAGGATATGAGAAACTATGCATGTAAACAATATAAGATGAACCTTGAAAAAAATATGCTAAGTAAAATAATCCAGACACCAAAGTTTACGTAGGTCACATTCAATTTATATGAAATAACCAGAAGAGCTAAATCCATAAAGACATAAAGACAGACAATGATTGCAAGAGCCTGAGGGGAGAAGGGAGTGAGGAGTGACTGCCTAATTGACACGAGATCTGATTTGAAGGTGATGAGGGTATTTTAGAACTAGATAGAGGTAATGGTAGGACAACACTGTGAATGTACTAAATGCCACTAATTGTACCTCAAATGATTAACTGTATGCAATGTGAATTTCACCCTGATAAGAGAGACAGACAGAAGTGTCAGTTGCGTTGGGCACCTGGGTGGCTCAGTCAGTTAAGTGTCTGACTTCGGCTCAGATCACGATCTCACAGTTTGTGAGTTCAAGCCCCACATCGGGCTCTGTGCTGACATTTCAGAGCTTGGAGCCTGTTTCAGAATCTGTGTCTCCCTCTCCCTCTCTGCCCCTCCCCTGCTCAAGCTCTGTTTCTTTCTCTCTCTCAAAAATAATAAAATACACATTTAAAAGATGGGCACCTGGGCGGCTCAGTCAGTTATGCTTCTGACTTCACTGTTTGTGGGTTCGAGCCCTGCATCAGGCTCTGTGCTGACACCTTGGAGCCTGGAGCCTGCTTCGGATGCTGTCTCTCTCTGTCTCTCTCTGTCTGTCTCTCTCTCTCTCTCCTCTCCCTCTCCGTCTCCCTCTCCCTCCCTCTCTCCCTCCCTCTCTGCTCCTTCCCTCTCTCTCTCTCTCTCCTCTCCCTTTCCCTCCCTCCCTCTCTGCTCCTTCCCCACTCAAGCTCTGTCACTCTTTCTCTCTCTCTCAAAAATAAACATTAAAAAAAATTTTACATTTAAAAAATTTTTACAAAGTGTTAGTTGCTTTAAATCATGGGAGGAGCTGGTACCCTTTAAGCCCCATACATAAGAAATTTGACAGATAAATGGAAGAAAGAAACAGGAAGATAGCTAGATGAACTAATGGTTCCAGAGAGACTTTTTTGGATAACAGGAAGATTTGTGTGTATTTTAAGGCTAAAAGGAAAAGGGTGAGACTGAAATGCAGGGGAACTCTCTGGGGTCTTTACAAGTCTGAGAAGCTGGAGATGTAGACATAACCCTATAATAAAGAGCTTGGCCATATGCTCTGGTAAAGAATGTTATAATTGGCATTTTCTAAGAGAAATGCAACTGGAGGAAGCATTAGAAATGTTCTAGTCCCTTTTTCGCAAAGGGTTTGCCGCCAGAACACAGGTGTCGTGAAAACCACCGCTAAACCTAATCCAAAATGGGAAAGGAAAAGACTCATATCAACATCGTCGTCATTGGACATGTAGATTCAGGCAAGTCTACCACTACTGGTCATCTGATCTACAAATGTGGTGGGATCGACAAAAGAACTATTGAAAAATTTGAGAAGGAGGCTGATGAGATGGGAAAGGGCTCCTTCAAGTATGCCTGGGTCTTGGATAAACTGGAAGCCGAACGTGAACGTGGTATCACCATTGATATCTCCCTGTGGAAATTCGAGACCAGCAAGTACTATGTGACCATCATTGATGCCCCAGGACACAGAGACTTTATCAAAAATATGATTACAGGCACATCTCAGGCTGACTGTGCTGTCCTGATCGTTGCTGCTGGTGTTGGCGAATTTGAAGCAGGTATCTCCAAGAATGGGCAGACCCGTGAGCATGCCCTTCTGGCTTACACACTGGGTGTAAAACAGCTTATTGTTGGTGTTAACAAAATGGATTCCACTGAGCCACCCTACAGCCAGAAGAGATACGAGGAAATCGTTAAGGAAGTCAGCACCTACATTAAGAAAATTGGCTACAACCCTGACACAGTAGCATTTGTGCCAATTTCTGGTTGGAATGGTGACAACATGCTGGAGCCAAGTGCTAACATGCCTTGGTTCAAGGGATGGAAAGTCACCCGTAAAGATGGCAATGCCAGTGGAACCACACTGCTTGAAGCTCTGGATTGCATTCTGCCACCAACTCGTCCAACTGACAAGCCCTTGCATCTGCCTCTCCAGGATGTCTACAAAATTGGTGGTATTGGTACGGTCCCTGTGGGTCGAGTGGAGACTGGTATTCTCAAGCCTGGCATGGTGGTCACTTTTGCTCCAGTCAACGTTACGACTGAAGTAAAGTCTGTTGAAATGCACCATGAAGCTTTGAGTGAGGCTCTTCCTGGGGACAATGTGGGCTTCAATGTCAAGAACGTATCTGTCAAAGATGTTCGTCGTGGCAATGTGGCTGGTGATAGCAAAAATGACCCACCAATGAAAGCAGCTGGCTTCACAGCTCAGGTGATTATCCTGAACCATCCAGGCCAAATCAGTGCCGGCTATGCACCTGTGCTGGACTGTCACACAGCTCACATCGCCTGCAAGTTTGCTGAGCTGAAGGAGAAGATTGACCGTCGTTCTGGAAAGAAGCTGGAAGATGGTCCCAAGTTCTTGAAATCTGGTGATGCTGCCATCGTTGATATGGTTCCTGGCAAGCCCATGTGTGTTGAAAGCTTCTCTGACTATCCTCCTCTGGGCCGCTTTGCTGTTCGTGACATGAGACAGACGGTTGCTGTGGGTGTCATCAAAGCAGTGGACAAGAAGGCAGCTGGAGCTGGCAAGGTCACCAAGTCTGCCCAGAAAGCTCAGAAGGCTAAATGAATATTATCCCCAATACCTGCCACCCCAGTCTTAATCAGTGGTGGAAGAACGGTCTCAGAACTGTTTGTGTCAATTGGCCATTTAAGTTTAATAGTAAAAGACTGGTTAATGATAACAATGCATCGTAAAACCTTCAGAAGGAAAGGAGAATGTTTTGTGGACCATTTGTTTTTGTGTGTGGCAGTTTTAAGTTATTAGTTTTTAAAATCAGTACTTTTTAATGGAAACAACTTGACCAAAAATCTGTCACAGAATTTTGAGACCCATTAAAAGAAAAGTTTAATGAGAAAAAAAAAAATGTTCTAGTCCATGCTCTCTATTTGCTAATGTGGCAGCCAGCTGTCCTAGCTTTAAGTGACTTTACCAAGCCCACAGCTGGGTGGTGGAAACTAAGTCTCTGGGCTTACTAGGTACAGCAACCATGTTTATTCTTACTTTATTAATAGTTGAGATTATCCACAAAGACCATTTGCTGTTTAACCTGCAGTTTATGCTTCATTTTTAATTTTTTCATTCAGTGAATGTGCATGATAAGTGCAAGGAATTCAGCAAATGGACATTCTTGGCTGATGAGTTCTACTTACCCTAATTATAACATTTGTGTCATTAATTTCTAAGGCCCAGTTATCTGATAATGTTGCCAAAAACTTAGCATGCTGGGAATTTACTTATCTTTCTTGGTCTGACGTTTGATAACAAATGAAGTTTGATGTGCCTGTGTGGTTATGGGTATGTCTACAAGTGAGAGATATTTCTAATTAATTAACTTATTAAATAAGGAATACATTCCTAGAATTCAAAAAATTACAAAAGGTACACAACAAAAATCCTCTGTCTCTGTCTCCCACCTACTCAATTCCCTTGCCCAATGGCAATTCATGTTACCAAGTTTTTGTGTGTCCTTTTAGAAATATTTTATTTAAAAAGATTTTTTTTAATGTTTATATTTTGAGAGCTAGAGACAGAGCACAAGTGTGGGAGGGGCAGAGAGAGACAGGGACAGAATCCAAAGCAGGCTACAGGCTCTGAGCTGTCACAGCACAGAGCCCGATGTGGGGTTCGAACTCATGAGCTGTGAGATCTTGACCAGAGCCGATGTCAAATGCTTAACCGACTGAGCCACCCAGGCACCCCTAGAAATATTCATGTACAAGTATATATATATATATATATATATATATATATATATATATATGCACATATTTTCCCTCCTCATCTTTACACAAAGAGCACACTAAACATCCTGCTCTGCACCTTTTTAAAATATATATCATATTTATAGATATTTATGGTCTTTCTGGACCTCTTCTTCATCTATTTCATTTTCCTGCAATTGTTACAAAGAAAGAATTTCTATATAGGAAAGTCCTCAGTCATTTCTACAGCTTCACGACATCTCATTGTTGGATAAAACATTTATTTCACCAGTCTCTTACTGATAGACAGTTAGGTAATTGCTAATCTTTCGCAAAGTTGCGATGCATCACCATTACATGTGTGTGTGCTGGTATATCTGTAGAATAGTTCACAGAATTGGACTTGTTAAGTCAAAGGGTATGTGCCTTTTATCTCAATAGATCTTAGAAAATGGCATCCCATAGAGAATGCGCCAGTTTCCACTCCTACCAGCAATGTGGAGAAAAACTCGTTTTGTCACATCTTCACCAATACACTGTATTATCAATAATTTTGGAGTTTTGACAATATATTCAGTATGAAATTGTATCTCAGTGAGGATTTAACTTGTATTTCTCTTATTCTAAGTGAGATCGTTTTTATATGTTTAAAAGTCATTTTATTTCTATCCCTATGAGCTATTTGCTTGTTTCCCATTAGGTTTTGTACTTTTATACGTTGATTTATAGAAGCTTTTTATACATTATAGAAACTAGTAATTTGTTGTGATATGAATTATAAAATTTCCCAGTCATCTCTCTCTTAATTATGATGATTTTTGCCATACAGATATTTGTTTTGCTTTTAATATGATGAAGTTATGAATCCTTATATTATGATTTCTGGAGTGTGTCATATCACTCCAATATTATTTTTTTTAATTCTCTCATTATTTCTTCTAGTAATTTTGCAGTTTTATTTGTATATTTTTAATTCATCTGGAATGTATTTTGGTGCATTTGTTGGGTATTGTCCCAACACCATTTTTCCCTTATTGAGCAAATGCCATTTGTGTTTTTCCTCCAATACAACCTGAATCAAAATATTGCTCCAAATATCCAAATGAAATCTGTATTGATTGAATTTCTACTGTGTGCAAGGCATAATTTCATGTTTTCTTTTTAATTTTCCCTTCAAGAAGAAAGGAGACAGAATTTTAAGGCCTGATGTCTAGAAACTTCCTTTAGTAAAGAAAACAAACAAAATTTTTCATTTGACAATAAAATCTCTGGCTATCAGTAAGAACTGGTTATAATCATATTCAGTGAAACAATGAACTAGTTCAAGCTAAAAGCAAATAAAACACAAGTTTGCAGGTGTAAGTCCTCTTCTATAACCAGGGCAGGAAAATGAAACGGATGACAGGAGAGATCTTGCATACCACAATATCTATGAACATGAGATGTTGCTATATAAAGACAGTGGTGATAGACACTATGTAAACATTCACTTGACATAAGGCTTATTGGCTTAAAATGGACCAGTACTAAGAGATTCTAAAATAAAACATTGTCTTTTTTTTTTTCAATTTCAGTGTAGTTAACATAAAGTGCTATATTCATTTCAGGTATACAATACAGTGATCTAACAGTTCGATACCTTACTCAGTGCTCATCAAGACACATGCAGTGCTAATACCCTTTACCTATCTCACCCATCCCCCATCCACCTCCCCTCTAGTCACCTTCTGTTTGTTCTCTATAATTAAGTCTGTTTTTTTAGTTTCCCTCTTTTTTATTATTATCATTTCCTTTGTTCATTTGTTTTATTTCTTAAATTCCAAGTATGAATGAAATCATATGGTATTTGTCTTTCTTTGACTGGCTTATATTGCTTAGCACTATGCTCTTTGGATCCATCCATGTTGTTGCAAATGGCAAGATTTCATTCTTTTTTATGGCTGAATAATATTCCTGTGTGTGTGTGTGTGTGTGTGTGTGTGTGTGTGTGTGTGTGTGTGTGTGACTAGTCCACAAAGAATGTTAAAGTAATATTTCTGGTGGGCAAAGGAATAGGAATAGGAGCTAGTGGGTATTGATCACTGGCAGGGGAGAGAATAGAATGCTATTAGCAAATATAGGGATACCTACTCTTTTAAAGAACATACAGAAACTAGGGATAAACAGGAAAGGGAGGTATTTACAGTTAGATGCTTCCCATCTATAGTGGGTTGAATGGTTTCCTCTCCAAATTCACGTCTACTCAGAATCCCAAAATGTGACCTTATTTGGAAATTGGGTCTTTGCTGATGTAATTAGTTAGGTTGAGGTCATACTGGTTAAACCTGGGCCCTAAATCCAATGACTGATGTCCTTCCTTATAAGACAAGGAGAGAATACGCAAACTCAAAAGGAAGAAGGTCATATGAAGATAAAGGCAGATTACTGGAGTAATGTTGTTTCAGGCCAAGAAACACCAAGCATTGCCAGGAGCCACCAGAAGCTAGAAGAGGTGAGGAAGAGTCCTCCCCTAGAGACATCAGAAAGAGCATGACCTTGCCACAACCTTGATTTTGCACTTCTAGCCTCTCAAATTGTGAGAGAATAGATTTCTTCTGTTTTACAACAGCCCTTGAAAATTAATACACCAGCCTATTGGAACTTAATGCACCACCCTAAACAAACATGTTTTCTTTTTCTTTTCTTTTTCTTTTTTTTTATTTCTGAGAGAGACACAGCATGAGCAGGGGAGGGTGAGAGAGAGAGGGAGACACAGAGTCCAAAACAGGCTCCAGGCTCTGAGCTAGCTGTCAGTACAGAGCCCGACGCAGGGCTCGAACCCACAAATCATGAGATCATGACCTGAGCTGAAGTTGGACGCTCCACCGACTGAACCACCCAGGCGCCCCAACAAACATGTTTTCCTCTGCGTATCCCATATGTCCTTTTGCCAAGTATTCTGTAAATGAAAATATTCTCTTAAGGTGGATCTTTGGATATTTCAGGTTTACCAGACCATGTTGTGACCTGCTACTCACTAGCTATAATGCCTCTGGCAATCTTATCTGTAAAATGCAGAGAATAATACCTGTTTCCTTCACAAAGTTGTTATTTTAAAAAGATGAGTTAATACGTACCAAAGTGCTGTTTATACTAGAAAAATACTATATAAATATACACTTGATTATTAGTATTGCAACTTTGTAAATACTAAATCCAAATAGTCACCAGCCCAGATTTTTATTTTTGTCAGCCTAATTTCATCTGCAACATTACTAATAAAAAAATTATCTCTTCCGATTTCCTTTTTTAAATTATTATCTACCTTGAGAAAATTCTCAAAAGACTTTCTTTCCAAGCCTGACTTTCTAATTATAACTTTTCTTAGTCATTGGCTATCTCATTTCCTCTATCGTAGAAGATCATAGGTGTCAATGAAGATACAAACACATTTATTCATTCTTGTAAATATTACTAAATGTCCACTTACCAGGCACTGTGGTTGGTAATTGAGATTCCGTGTTCAAAAACTAGATAGCAAAGCAGGGTAAGGTGATGGGGAGTGGCCTCTGAGGTGGGTGGTCTCTGACAAGGTGATATTTGAGCCAGCAGCTAAACAACAAGAACAGCCACATAAAGATGTGGAGATGGAGCCTTCCAGGCAAAGAGCACTGAGTGCCCAAGCACACAGGATATTGGAGTGTTTGGGGATCAGAAAGGTGACCCAGTGATTCCAGCAGATAAAGCCAAAGCGAGAAATGTGCAAGGCCAGATCTTCTAGGGTAGGGCAGGACTTTGCAAAGAGAGAAGGGGATTTTTTCAAAGTGCACTGGGAAGCCCTTAGAGGGCTTTAAGAGAGAGAGTAGCATTGTCTGATTTAATTTGTAAAATATTGCTTTGGCCCCTGTGGGGAGAACTGATCCCAAGCTGTAACAGTGCAGGCAGGCAGGCCCGTTGGGAGGCTTCTGGGAATAATTTGATGGTGGCTTGGACAAAGATGGCCTTGGGATACTGGTGCAGACAGACCTGGACACATCTAAAGGGACAACCAGTACACCTCATGGATCGATGGGATATTTGAGGGAGAAAGAAAAGAGCTCAAATAACCTGACTGTTTTCATCAGAAACAGCTCTAGCAGTACACCCAATTAGATAAATCACTGTTGTCCAAATCTCTCCTTCCTACTGGAGTAAATCTCCATTTGCCACTGGAAGAGAAACAAATGTTGTTGAGCTCACTTGTCTCATTTTCGCTGCTCAGAACACAACTTTCTGTAAATATACACAAAGAAACTCTCCATAAGCCTCTGCTCTTTTTAGGGCTATGACTGGTTTTGCCTCTATCTGAACCTGCTAAGGAAGGCTAAGAGCATTTGTCCTTCTCCTGGTTCTGATATAAAATGAGAGAATTTGGATTATTACATTTTTCTGTATCTGTCATCTGAGAAATGGGGCTATTAATGTCCAGTCTGCAGAGGCTTTCTGACGATTAAATGGAATAACATGTGGTCTGGCAACTAGCTGAACTTCAGTAAAAAGTAACAATGGTAGTGCTGATGATCAGTGTCACATGAGACTGGAGGTGAGTGAAATTGACCTGATCTCACCAGTTTGGGATCATCTAATTCCATCTAATTTCTACTACCAAAAACTCTTATTATACTTGAAACTGGGTCTATAAAGGAATATCATGGGATTTGTAAAGCAATATTGGTTCTTCCACAGCATCAGGTCAGACTGACCTGGTAACCTCTTGATGTTACTATATTACTTATTCCTAGTTCCTTTATGAGGTATAGAAATAATTTTTGAAACAGTAGCAAGAAAAAAAGTTTCTGGTAAAATAATGAGCCTTTCTTATTTTGAGCTTTCCTTTGATACTTGCCACCTCCCTCCTATTATGGGTCTTTGTCCACCATTGAAAAGGCCAGTGTCCTCAATTTGTGCCCAGCTGGAAAGAGAACATTGAGCTGAAGAGTGCAAAGAAGCAAAGAAATCACACTGAGATGATATTTTCCTTTATGAAGCACTTCAACAATCATAACAGAGAATGTCTTATGAGCTGACCATCAGTTTCAAATATGAAAAATATTTTCTGGCTTCGGGGCAGTCATTATGCCCTTATATATTAGATATTGCTAACAAAGCAAGTGGGAAGTTTGTCCTATATAAATTACATACCTAACATAAGGAACAAAAAAAGAAAGATAAAAATGACTACTTCCTAAATCCTGATATGTACCAAATCCTGCACATTTGGTGAAAGGGTTGCATTCTTGCTCCTGATGCATTACTTGTGTGATCCCTCTCCAGTTCATTCTATTTTCTCATAAGGCCTGGCTATTTTTGTATGATTTTGATATTTTCTTTCATGTTTTTAATCACTTTAAGCATGCTTACTTTGCAGTCTCTACCAGATTATCAGCTGAAATTCTCAGAGGTCTAAATCTGCTGGGGGGTTTTGTCTATTACTCTCATAGTTTTTAGTTTTGTAACATGCGGATATACCTTAAGCAGAGCTTTCTCGATAAGAATCCCAGGTGACTTATATGAAGTTGTGGCCCTGCAGAGTATTTTTGGGTTTGCCCCTGCCAAATGCCACAGGAATGTTACTAGCCTGAGACCAAGTTTGATTTTAACTTCTCTGAAGTTGGTGAGTAGTAAGTATAAATCCTGAAACCTGGAAGGCATAGATAGTCACAGATTTTCAGGGGAGACTTTTTCCCACCCAGGGGTCGGGGGAAGTCAAGCATCCTTGGAACAACAGATTTTTCCCCCCAGGCCATCCTTTGAAGGGTCCCAGTTTTGTGTGGGGAATATCAGTTCTAATTTCCTAATTTACATGGGCTGCTGGGTCCACATAAGTGTTAAAAGCTAATCCCTCCAGTCAGTAAGACTAGCCAATGCTCTTCAAGGCATTTGGGGAGTTCTGTACTTGCAAACTTAGCCATTTATTGAAAAAACAGAAAAACAGATGTCTTAACAGTAGAGAACTGAGGGTTGATGGAAGGAAGTGGGCAGGGGATGGGCTAGATGGGGGATGGGTATTAAAGAGGGCATTTATTATGATGAGCACTGAGTGTTGTACGTAAATGATGGATCACTGAGTTTCTACTCCTGAAACCAATATTGCACTAACATGTTAACTAACTAGAACTTAAATAGAAATTTTTAAAAATAAAAATTAAAGAACATTTGTTCTACTTTAGCTGGAATATCTTAAGATTTTTGATGAAAGGAACATTTCTCTTCTGCCATATGGCTGGAAATGGGACTATCAATTCATTCTTCCCACTGCAGCCAGAGAGAACTTTTCATACAACATACAAATATAACTTTGTTATCAATCTTGCTTAAAACACTGGAGTGGTGTCTCAGTGATCTTAGGATGGAAACTAAAATCCATAACCTGCAAGGCCCTGAATGAACCTTACCTACTTCCCCAACCTAATGTTGCACCATATCTCTTCTCATTCTCTGTTCTACTCACTCAAGGATTCTTCCAGTTCCTAGAATGTACCTCACTCCTTCTTATGATAGCAACATTGCTGGTTCTGTTGCCGATTTCTGGAATACCCTCATGTTCTCCCAGTTCACTTACCCTTCAGCTCTCAACATAATTCCACAATCACAGTTGTTTAGGTAACTTTCCTCTGATACATGTATATATTGGCTGACACCTCTCCCAATTATACTTATCATAGTTGTGCTTTTACGTTTATTTTTGTAATTATTTTTTTAAGGTTTATTTTATTTTATTTTTTTTCTAATAGTTTATTGTCAAATTAGTTTCCACATAACACTCAGTGCTCATCCCCACAAGTGTCCTCCTCCATGCCCATCCCCCTCCCCCCCACATCCATCAGTCCTCAGTTTTTGTCAGCATTCAAGAGTCTCTCATGGTTTGCTTCTCTCCCTTTCCCCCACCATTTCCCCCCTTCTTCTCCCCCTTGTTCCTCCGTCAGGTTCCTCCTAATCCTCCTATATGTGCAAACATATGATATTTGTCCTTCTCTGCCTGACTTATTTCGCCCAGCATAACACCCTCAAGGTCCATCCATGTTGCTACACATGGCCAGATTTCATTGCTTCTCATTGCCATGTGGTATTCCATGGTATAGATAAACCACATCTTCTTGATCCATTCGTCCGTTGATGGACACTTAGGCTCTTTCCATGTTTTAGCTATTGTTGAGAGTGCTGCTATGAACATTGGGGTACATGTGCTCCTATGCATCAACATTTCTGTATCCCTTGGGTAAATTCCTAGCAGTGCTATTGCTGGGTCCTAGGGGAGTTCTATTGTTAGCTTCCTGAGGAACCTCCACACTGTTTTCCAGAGGGGCTGTACCAGTTTACATTCCCACCAACAGTGTAGGAGGGTGCCCGTTTCTCCACATCCTCGCCAGCATGTGGAGTTCTCTGATTTGCTCATTTTAGCCACTCTGACTGGCGTGAGGTGGTATCTCAGTGTGGTTTTGATTTGTATTTCCCTGATGAGGAGGGATGCTGAGTATCGTTTCATGTGTCTGTTGGCCATCTGGATGTCCTCTTTGGAGAAGTGTCTGTTCATATCTTCTGCCCATTTCTTCACTGGGGTGTTTGTTTTTCGGGCGTGTAGTTTGGTGAGTTCCTTGTAGATTCTGGATATCAACCCTTTATCTGATATGTCATTTGCAACTATCTTTTCCCATTCCGTTGGTTGCCTATTAGTTTTCTGGGTTGTTTCCTTTGCTGTGCAGAAGCTTTTAATCTTGATGAGGTCCCAATCATTTATTTTTGCTCTTGATTCCCTTGCTTTTGGGGATGTGTCAAGTAAGAAGTTGCTGCGGTGGAGGTCAAGGAGGTTGTAATTATTTTTTTAAATCTCTCTCACCTAATAGACTGTAACCTCTGTGAAGGCAAGTACTATGTCTATTCTTGTTTAACATTTTTATTAGTCAGTAAGAATAGCACTAACTGCTATATGGACTCTAAGACACAAAAAAATCCTTAGTAGCCTCATACCATAAAGATTTATTCTTCATATGATTGTCCAATGCGGGTCCAGGCAACTCTTTGCCAACTGGATCTCAGAGACCTAGGTTGCACCACCATCTTCAACATATTGCCATCAAGGTTACAACAGAAGGGAAAGAGAACAGAGGGTAAGGTGGAAACTTTTTATGTGCCTGGCCAGGCATGCATCACTTCCACTCACATTCCCTTGGCCAAAACTTAGTCACAAGACTCTATTACAAAAGAGCTGGGGAATATAGATTACCCAGGAAAAAGAGGAAATGGTTATCAGGAAGTGCTCAAGTCTCCACCACATTTTGTATTTTTAGCAAAGAGCAGTTCCTGACAATAGGAAGTTCTCAATAAGCACAGATTGACTGAATCAACAAATGGATAGATGGACAGATGGAGAATGGATGGATGGTTTGTTGTCAATGGGTAGCTCAGTGATTCACCTAGTCTGTAAGTTCTTTGAGTATAGAGACTGTATCTGTACTCCCCATCATTGGAGAGAAGTTTGGGGCACAAAGTAGAAGCTCACAGAAGAATAAATCATCATCACTACTTGGAAGATTTCAGGGAGGAGATGGACTGCTAGTAGATCTTTAATGAAGGGTACAGAATGAAATTGGAAAAGCAATTTAAGAAGTGAACTTGTAAAGATGTGGAATGGATAGGAAAAAAGTAGGAGAAATGATGAAGAAAGGTTAGTGTGTGTATAGTTAAGAGTAGCAAAGAAAGGAATCAGTAGAGAATGGAGAAACTAGCAGGAAAAATGCCTCCCCTGGCTAGAGTATTAAAACACTGTGTCTACCAAGTCCCACACTCCATCATTTTCTCTTTTGATGTAGTAAGGACTTACGCCTAGGAATAAGGGTGCCTCTTTAGTGAAATAGCACCTTTTCCCCTTCCATTTTGACCCTTAGTGTTTAAAATGAGTACCATGTGCCCAGGAGGTATGTATTTGGGTTGGCCAGCAGTTAGTGCTACAGAAGGCACTTTGCCCCTGACCTTACAGAATGGTTAACCACACTAATTCCAGCCCCAGCTGTCAGGCCAGGATTTCTCCCTAGCCCTTCTCCAATCAATACCTAGAGCTGCCTGGTGCCATCGGGAGGGAGCTGTATTTAAAAAAATGAATGAAGTAGCACAGCCAAAATCTTTCCATTCTTTATGCTCTTCTCTGCAGCTTTCTGCCCAGGGATACGAACCCCTTTTAGAGCTACAGATGAGCAGCATGAGGGTGCCAGCCTCCCCTGCCCTGAGAAAGGGTTGGGTTACAAAAGTAGCCAGCCTTATCTTACAGGCTTCTGAAATGCACTGTTGGAGTTAGTGACAGGGGAGCTGCCTTACCTCTGGGGCTACAGCAGTGCAGTGAGCTTTAGTGGATCAATACTTTAGTCTTGTCATGCTAATTGCTCATTGGTTGACATTCATGATCCTTCCTTGCTCCCTCCCTATGTAAACACTTTACAGCTGGAACAGCGAGATGCAAAAATCCCGAACCTTCAAAGCCAGCTCCTGCAGAAGAGAGAGGGCCTGGCAGCTGAGGTATGGTGCTCCCTCATTTTTTTGCCCCCTTTTAAAAAGATTCATGTGTCCCTGCATGTGGTTGTGTGATAGGAAGCCGCATGAAGAAATGCCCGGGGTAACTCCCTGCAACACGTAAACGGTATTACCTTTTCAGAACAAAACAATATCTCCTCCCCTTCCGCTCCTCCCCCTCCCTCCTATAAAACCCCCCAGAAAAAATACCCACCCCTCTATGACTTTAGTTGCAACCCTTCTTCTGTTTTGGTGAATGTGTCACCCTCCACCAGCTCACAAGGAACACGCACCTGCACTGTTCTCTTTGCTCCCAGACTAGGGCATGTCAGACTGAGCTGCCATGTGTGTGTGCGCTTGTGCATGTGTGTGTGCGTGTGTGTGTTTGTATGTGTGATCACGCCTACCATATTGGCTTCCTGTCCTTGGAACATCAGCTTTTCTAGCTGGCTGAGCCTGTCCCCACAACCAGTATTGCCACTGAGACCACCCCAACTCCTACCCTGTGAGCTTCAGGCCTGTGCTATGCAGGGTTTTTGTTAAGCCGTTTAGTATTAATTGATTTTTTTTCCATTTTTTTTTCTTTCTTTCCTGGGCGGGTCAATAGCTGGATGCTTCAGGAGCAGAGGATCTATCAACTGCAGACCAAGCATAGGGAGACGCAGGCAGACCTGGAACAGAAACCCAGCCAGCTCCAGCCTCTCCGACAGTACTTGGTGGCCAGAGAGTCGGCAGCAGGAAGCATGAGGCAGGAAATGACCCAATCCTTGAGGTCTGGTAAGTTTCCTCACTTTGGGAAAGTGAAGCAAATGATAACCAAGTTTTGCTTTCCTTACTCAAAAGAGTCAGCTGCATTTCTGGTAAATGAGCTAACGATCAAAATCGGGATGCCCCCAGCAGAACTGAGGGGGGGTGGTGTAGGGGGTTGTAAGGGAGTTTGCGGGATAGATGAGGGCTAACCAAACTCCGGTCCTAAGGTGAGCCGCTGCAGCCAACCACATGTCCTGGGTATCGATCCCTGCCTCCTGATATCGATTTCCTCTTGGGGCCAAGAATGGGGTGGACCTACAAAGGACAAGAGGAGAACCCGACACCCTCCCAGAGGACCGGGCAGCCTTAATCGGTGATAACAGTGTTAAGTGGTCAGCCTGGAGATGAGGTTTGCTCAGATCTATTGATCTATGCTCCCCTGGGATATAAATCCTTCTGAATTTGCTTCTGTGGATATAAATATTTATCATTAAAATAGCCTAGAAGCCACTTTCAGGCACAGGGAGAGTGGCCCATCCTGGGGTAGATGTGATCTCAGTCTCTGCCATCTCCCTACTTTGTATGCTCTTCCCACTCTCGCATCTGTTTATACATCTCTGCTTTCTCTTCTGAACCCTATTTTTCTCACCCTCTGAGTGACAGGCACAATGTCTCAGACTCTCAGAAGCCAGGAAAAATCTATTCTTTCTGAACACAGCCTCCAGCTGAGGAGGGAGTGCAGCTCCTCCCAGTCAATGCTCCACAGTCTCATGTGCAGTCAGGAGTCTGGACTCAGAAAGGAATGGGCTGTTTTGGGGGGAGTAAAGGGAAGACTCCTTCAGTTGTTGCTTTGTTCTTGCTGATTTGGGGCATCAGATTGGCTCCAGTAACAAACAGCTTTATAACACAAATGTGTTAACCAAAGCCAAGATCTTGTGTTGACTAGCTTGCAGTTAAATCTAGAAGAAAAATTTGAAGGGCCTCACACTCTTGTTTCTCAGCACCTCATAAATAAATCTAAGCTCACATGAAGTGAACAGAGTATCCCTTACCTAAGAGAATGGAAAAAGAAAGGAGGCTGAAGACTTATTCAGAGGCAGAGCTCTTAAAGTCAGCTGAAAAGACCGTGACCATTGACCAAAGCTTTGTCCACTGCAAGGACAACCTTATAAAGGATTAGAACCATTAGACTTAAGTGTTTTGTTTTGTTTTTAATTTGGGTGGTGGGGAGAATGGTTTTAGAAGCCATTTACTGTATTTCCTAAACCTACCATCTGCTTCACTGTCCAGGATACAAATCTGTTCACCCTGAATCCATCATTTGCTTTGGTATCCAGGATACAATCTTTTTGGTTTTGGAACTTCTAAGTAATTCTGTCAGGTGTCTGCCCTGCTTCAGTGCTTACATGTTGAACTGTGTGTCTTTGCTCCCCTCAGCAGGTTTCATTAATTTGTAATTGATGCCTACAAAATTGTTTAAGGACTTTTGGATCTTATTCTTGTTGAGGGAGTGTGTTAGTGGGGATGTATGTACTGTCTAGGATGTGGGGAGAATTCACTGGATTTTGCTTCTCCTCATTTCAGAATGTTTAGTCAGTCCAGTCCACTTGTGTGAGTTAATAAATGTATGTCTGTGTATCTCTGTGCAGGTGTCTGTACCTAGGAAGTGATGACCATGAGCTGGTTAGAGTGGTACTCCATGTTTCTCTTCCTTCTGCATTAACCCTGTCTTTCCCAGATGCATATTGAGCTTTGCTCTTTTCTTTTTCTTTGTATTCAGAGGCAGTAGTTTTAGAACTCAAATTTTGCTCATTTGTCTCTTTTAGCAAGATTGAGTGTTAGGAGCTATTCCAACTGGCAGTCAAGGGTCAGTATTTTGGACTCCATTTGGCTTAGATAATTTATACAGAATAAGACTAACAGGTATAATCACCAACAGCCTTGACATAACAATGCTCCTAAGAATACTTGAGTTAAGCTAAAAATGGAAGAATGTTCTGGTTGGTAACTTGTATGCTTCTGTGGTAATGGAGAGAATTGGAACGCAGTTCTCTTTGTTTGATTTATATGGCGACAATCAGAACGTGAAAGGTGTATTTTACTGCAGAAATAAACTTTCAATGTAGACCTAAAGAATAAAAGACCCAGGCCAGTACTTAAATCCTTTGCTAGGTTTAATGAAATAATTAATGAGAATAGATTTTTTTTTTAGGAAGAAAAATCCCAAGATTGGTGTCTTTCTTCCATTGTTTGCAATATTTGTCAACATGTGCTTGCATGATTCCTGTGAAGAACAAGCTTATTTGGAGAAAGTGATCTAAATCTTAGAACTGAATGCACTCCACTAATTAAATGTGCTTTCTTGTGATCTTAGTGCCACTAAATCTAAATAGCGCTTACATAAATTCACTGCTGTCTTGCACTACATTTCCTACAGGTCATATTTGAAAGCCTGTTACCAGCCATATGGAAGTAATATTATTATGGAATAATCCAGTGACTTAGGATAGCAAATTCATTGTCTTTAGTCTTGCAAGAATTTAACTCCTATGTTACAGGTATACATCATATGCTACATCTGCCTTTTGTATTAGATAGATAGATAGATAGATAGATAGATAGATAGATAGATATTATTCAATCCCATTTGTTTAAAAGGTTCTATATTCAAAATATTTTCAATGCAAGGATAAAACATTTCACTGTTATTTCTTTATTCATAACATAAAATATAATGATATATTTGATCCTAAAAGCAAATTTGTAAGTTAGAGTGAGAGCCATTATCTCCATTTTACCAACAATAAACATGCACAAGGTGACACAGATATTAGTATCAGACTTAGGCCTATGACCTGAAACCATGGATGCCTGGTCAAGTGCTCTTTCCTAAGTTATGAGATGCCTCCACTAATATTTGATAAAATGTTAGCATATTCTATACTTCTGGCACCTATAAAACCATTGAAATGCAGGTAAGACAAATGTTGATTGATCTTAAATGATCACTAGCATTCTGCTCATGTAAGAAAAGGTAATAAATAGGTATTTCAGCTATCTTTCTTTGGCCTTTATCACACCATAACTGGTTACAGAGTCTGACACCATGAGAGACCTTTCTTGTGAGACTCAGAAATTCTCTGAGTTATTTATATGCCTAATATAAATAGGCATAAGGACGTTTCTCCCCAGGAACATGTCCTTATGAAAACACAGTGAGTATGTATTACTCACTATATTTTACAGAACTGACATGCATATATTTAGTCTTCATGCCACCAACATTTGCTTTTAAAGAAACATGTATGAGACACCTGAGTGGCTCAGTCGGTTAAGCATCTCTTTATCTCGGCTCATGTCATGATCTCACAATTCGTGGGCTCAAGCCCCACATCAAGCTCTTTGCTGACATTGCAAAACCTGCATGGGATTCTCTCCCTCTCTCTGCCCACCCCCCCCCAACTTGTGCTCACGCTCTCTCGCTCTCTCTCTCTCTCTCAAAATAAATAAATAAACATTTTTTAAAAAAGGAAACATTATTTATAACTTGACACATCAAGATTAAGTGTTTAAAGTCAAATATAAACTTTCTGTCTTCCTGAAATAACCACTGCCTTTCCTCTAACCTTCTTACTAATTCAGGGTTTGTTAACCTTTTCTGTGTCATGGACCGTATTTCCAGATTGCCATAGCCCTGAATCCTCTGGACCCCTTCTCAGAATAATATTTTTAAATGTGTGAAATAAAATATATAGAATACATAGGAAACCAATTTATATTGAGATTGAATTATCAAAAGATTAAAATCATTGAAATTATTAAAATTAATTTCTGATATGATAATATGTATACTTTTAATTAAAATGTTGATACAGTCTAGTGGTAGAACTGTTACTGTAATTTCTGGATGAATAAGGTGCAGTGGTGGATCTACTGCAATAATTTTAAGGTAGTGGTGAACATTAGGGCTATTTTGAAATTGCCTACAATATGTATGGATGTGATATAAAAACAGCTGTGATTTCTGTTGGTGACATTGTCCTGGAACCATTAATATTACTGTGGTTTGTTTCCTGCAGTTATAATTGAAGGAAATGCTAAATGTGGTTCAATATTAATGAAAATAAAAGTGCTTTTTTTTTTCTTGGTCCCATCCAAGTTTACAGACCCACTGAGCTCTCTCAGATTTATTAAGAATCCATGGATGGCAAGTTAAGAACCCCTACTTTAGACACCTCCTACTCATTTTTCAAAACTCTATTGAAGCATCATCTCTTCTAAAGAGTTTCACCAGCCTTCCCCCAGGAGGAATAAACTGACACTTTTCTGTGCCTTAAGAGCACCCACACTTCTCTAACTAACACTTAGCATACCACAAGATTCATATCAATTTACTTGTCTATCCCTCTTAAAGGAATCCCATATTCCTGAGGGCAGGACTCATGACTTATTGCCACCATCTACCACAATGTCTGGCACATAATAGGAGTGCACTAGATGTTAAAAAGGAGGAGAAAGGGAAATTCAAAGATAAGGGAGCCATAGATCACAGAAAACTAAAATTAATAGAAAATTAAAGTCAGTAGGTTGAATGTTTGCTTGAGTCAGATTTTCCTTCAGTGGCACCTTCATATCCTGGGCAATAATCATGGCCAAGGGACCCTGTTCTATTTCCCTTCTAGTGGGAATCATAGCTTCCTAAAAAAATAATAATCCTATATTGAGGATATATTAATGATAATATCTCAGTTTCAGACCCAGTTGTTAGGTTTTCATTAGTTCAGACAAGGGAAAGTCAGGATGGGCATTGAGATAGAGGGCTTTAAGAGACTTTAAGGCTTTCTCAGTCAAATTTTAAAAACCAGGGAAAATGGTTTTTATTTTGAGGCACATATACAAATGTGTAAATTCTCCCTAAAACTCTGTGTATTTGAAATGATTTTGAAAACTTCTTTGGAAAATAGAGCATGAGTAATAAAAGCCTGGCAAGTTCTCAACACAAATATTTTGTGTAGGATAAGCGTAGATGTTTATACATAGGAAGGTACACTTTCAGACATGCACTCAACTTCTTAATATTAATGTCACATAAAGTCAGAATTTATTCATGCATATTAACATAATTTCATATGCACCTCTGACTTCACAGTAATAAATACTTGCTATTTCTACCCAAATGAATGGGTACTCACATGTCAATGTGAGGCTACATATTTCTTGGGTACAAGTTTATTTTGATCTACAATGGACTTATTTATTACAGGAAGAAGAGAATAGATATCAAAATGAAGATAAAATTAGAAGACAATTTATAGCCATTTTTATTGTCTAGTCTTCCATTCAATATTCTGGTGCGTGAGTGCATGTTGAACCTAAGTCATTAATTAGTAGTTTCATATCTTTCAATACACCTCTATAGAATATCTTATTGAAATATACTAGTCAGCCACAAATTTGGATTATAAAATTGAATCTGATTTAATATAAAGTCATAAGTTCTTGTCTTGGGTAAAGTTCATTTCACCCCATCAATTAATAAGACACTGATCCCTGTGCACTGCATATATCCTACAAGTGGTATCTTATCAGGGTCAGTGGTGAGGGTCCACAGAGCAGACGCCTGAATATCATGTGAACCTGACCCTTGTTTCAGTATCCACTTACCTTCACCCACTGAAGCAGAAAGTTGAAAAAGCAGTATGGAGCCCTCCATTCCTAAATAGAATGTTGGTGGAGGAAAGAAGAAACATTGGATAATGACTGTGGTGATAGATAGGGAGAAGTAGCTTGCACTGGAACTATGGGTCAAAGAATTGATCTCAAAGCATCAATCCATATTTGAGCCTCCTCGCTTTTTGAAAGGAAGTCGCTGCATGGTCTTAATTGATATTCTTGTTGCTAGGTTTCTAAAGGTCCATTGCTTATTGTATGCTTTTTTACCTGTTACATACCTGCTTTTCCTGATTTTATCGTTCTTCTCTTTTGCTATTATCACTCTCATTCTTATTCTTCTTACTCTTTTGAAACATCTTGTATTTTTAGTTAACTGTTGCCCCCAATTTACTGTTTTGACATATAGCCCTTAAGTTCTTTAGAAGAAAATTTTACATAAATCTAAGAGGTGAATGGTATGTTTACCAGACAGGCAAATTGCTGTCAATACACATAGGAAAACATGTGCTAAGACTCATTTTGCAAATAAGTATAGGCATTCATAATTGATATGATGATAGAGTTACAGCAAGAATCTGATATTTATATTACCCTTACTTTATGCAACACAATAGACATCTTTCCCAGACAGAAATAAAAATATGGTTCTGGAAAAGCAATTCAAATAAGGAGAACAGGAAAGAAGAGCTTAAAGAATATACTTTATAACAAAAAACTTACTTTCAAAAAAAAGGACATAGGCAATTAAATTGGTGACAGAATCATAGCTTCAAATAAAAAGATTGCATAAGGCAATTTGCTTAGGAATTTAACAATCAATAGATACTATTTTCAATAATCCGCATTTTAAAGGTGCGAAAATTGAAACTCTTGTCAAAACAGAAAAATAAAGGGTGTTCTCAGTAATTATCAACTATTAAAATGTAACCTCTGTGCCTAATAATATAATGACTCAAACGTGAAGAGAGAAAACCTGAAAGGATGTAGGGGATAATGCAGCCAAGAGCAGAAGGCAGCTTTAGGGATGGATAAAGGACAAATCATTCCAGACAAATGTGATCACTCTTTTAAATCGCATTACGAGATTAATGGATGAAGGGAATGCACTAGAAGTAATATATATGGATTTTACTAAAGCATTTGATACACTGCTCCATGAATTTCCACTGGCAAAATTAATTCAAATTGGGTAGAATATGTGCATGGTCACATAGATTGAAAATTGGCTGAAGGACCATAAACAAGGAGTAATGACAAATGGTGATCCCTCACATTTAGGTGGGAGGCAGTGTCCAGTGCATCCCTGAAGACTTATTCCCACTTGGTATAATAGAACCACCTCACTAATGATCTTGAGAAGGGGAAGGAAATTGTAGAATTCACAGATTTTTACATAGGAAGTGTCACAAACCAAGACACAAGTAGAGAACAAAAAATAATTAAAAATAAAAGTAGAGGGTGAAGTTAAACAGAGGTGATACTTAACCTCTTTTCCTGACTAAAAGAAGAGCGAAGGATTGCTAGGAAAATATAGTTAAAATGTTGATTGGGCAAAGTGCACTTACTGTTATTAAATAGAATAGTCCTTTATTCAGTGAGAATCTGAAATCTATTCTCCTGTGTTCTCCAAATTTTAATTCTACTAAAGAATTCTCAGAAATTCTGAAGGAGCAAAAGAGAGATTTATAAAGAAAGGACTTACTTATATCCACTTACATGTATAATTATTGGGTCATCAGGGGTGCCTGCATGGCTCAGTTGGTTAGGCGGCCAACTTCAACTTAGGTCATGATCTCCTGGCCTCTGAGTCTGAGCCCTGCGTTGGGCTCAGGGCTGACAGCCCAGAGCCTGGAGCCTGTTTTGGATTCTTTGTCTCCCTTTCTCTCTGCCCCTCCCCTGCTCACACCCTGTCTCTCTCTCTCAAAACTAAATAAACATTAAAAAATGTATATTGGGGTATCAATAATTTTTCCAAATATTTTATAAGTACAGAGAAAATAATCACCTTGAAGAAATTTCATCCTATTATAAGAGTTTTCCTGGTACAAATGTCCCCAAGTACCATTTTGATAACTGCCAGGACAACCTTACTATTGTTTCTGATGTTATTGGAATTGTTAAAACTGTATATAATGACATTGTTTAGAAGCAGAATGAACTCTTAAAAAGTGAACATAATAAAATTTTATATTCGTTTTACAAAGAGCAGGGTCTTAATTATAATTAAAGCCCTTTTACATTAACCATTTCATTAAATCCTCTTGGCTACCCTAGGAGATAGGTATGATCATCCCCAATTTACTTATGTGTAAACTAAGGCGTAGAGAGGATAAATAACTTGTCTAAGGCTATGCCATGAACACACAACAGAGTCAGCACTAAAGCTTCAGTTTTATGGACACTTGTCTTGCAGTCTTTCTACTAAAACCACTGTTTCCCATGTTTATGCCATGAAAGAAACACATACCAGGGTCCGACCTTGACTTTATTCATCTTGTGATCAATCAGATAACGTGATGAAAGTGACTTAGCATGGGGTGTCTAGGTGGCTCAGTAGGTTAAGAGTCTGACCTCAGCTCAGGTCATGATCCCATGGTTCATGAGTTCTAGCCCCACATCAGCATGGATCCTGCTTAGGATTCTCCATCTCTCTCTCTCTCTCTCTCTCTCTCTCTCTCTCTTTCTCTCTCTCTCTCTCTCTTTCCCCCTACCCTGCTTGTTTTCTGTCTCAAAATAAATACATAAATTTAAAAAAATAGTTTAGAAAGTGACCTAGCATGGAATCTCAGACATGAAAGGCATTTAATAATGTTTAGCTCCATTTCTTTGCTTTTCACCCTATTTACAATTTCTTCACTCAGCAAACAGTTATCAAACATCTAATGAGGGTGGGCACTGTCTGGTTGTGCACACCTTAATTCTTCTTCTTAGTCAACTTAATTCTTCCTCTTGAGCTCAGGTATTCAAGTTAGACTAAAAACTCCATGAGAGAAGACCCTATATCTGTCCATTCACTGCAGTATCCCCAACATCTAGCACAGACTTCCTGAGTTAGAGAGAAAACATCTAGTCTCACCCTGAGCTTTGGCCAAGCTCAAGTGCCTGCTTAGTTTCTTCATATAGCATGAAGTAAAATGTCCCAAGACCCCCAGCACATACTAAAGGTGGAAGAGAAGTCCTGGATAGGAGAATGAGGAAGCTAGAATATGAATGCACTTGTCAAGTTGTTTTTATTTCCCTTCTAGCAAACCACCTTTGTAACATCTACAGCCATGTCTGACAAGGTAACCACCATGCTAAAGCACTTGGCTACTGGGACACCTTTTGCTGAAGGGTAGGAAACAGACATTCTGCTTCTGTATGTTGTCTGACCTCTCTACAAAAAGCTCCATTGAGGACTAATAAGACCCCACCTCTCCACAGCTGGACAATCTGCTTTCCTGTAAATCTGGAAGGAGAATAGAATATGGAAAGCCCAGATTATAGGAAGCTTGACTTACATTTGGTGAATAGGCCAATCCTAAGGGCATGCCAAGGGGCATGTAGCTCAGGTAGTAATGTTCAACATGAAGGTCCTCATGCATAAGACTGTGGCCAGGGTAAGGACCTGACCTGAGCCATCCTGTACTGTTGAGTATATGGCTACCACACCCCCACATCTACTCAATTCCTACCCTTAACCCAACTCTGCCTGGAAATGTGTTGCATTACAGATATTTCCACATACAATTGAATTAATTAATTATTTTCAGAAGGAATACCTTTGTCATTCCCAACCTTCTTCTTCCACATTAGGCTTATTGCAGTTGGGTGAGTGCCCTGAAGTCTTCAGTGAGGTGTCAGGTGTAATTTAGCACTGGGAGATGAATTATGGGATTGCCCTTTAGGAAAAGGCTGGGAGCTCATCCCTGCCTGTCAAAGAGGTCCCTGCCTTATAGTGAACTCTGCAGGTGAATGAATCAGTATTTGGCATATCAGCATTTCATAGAGCCTCCATGCTAATGTCTTTTTGAAATGAAAGCGAGAAAGCTGTTAACCTTAGTTAGCCGAGTGTCCCCTCTGTGACCGGGATAAATCATCAATGTAGAGGCTGAGAACTCTGTTCTTACTGCTTTGGGGAATGAGAGGGCTGTGGGGAAGCCAATGGTAGGGGACTCTGGATCTCAGAAAACTAAGTAAGGATTTTTATCTCCCCTAAAGAGAGAAATAAATATTACCTCCCCTTGCCTCCTGATTTAGCCTTTCTGAAAGCATTTTTTTGAATAATTTGATTCAATTAGATGGCATATCCTTACTTACTTTCCAACCCTTTGATCTCTTCTTCAGTGAAGTCCCCCCAAAGTATTTATTATACTATATATGTCTAAATATCTACATATATGAATAATATAACACAAAACAATATATTCTTTCATAATAATACATGATAATATCTTATTATGTAATACATATTAAAAATATATTTGAATTCCTGGAATCTCTCACAACTGAAAACCCGGTCTTAACTGCCAGAGTAGCAGTGGTCAGCTGACTATTCCCTGCTATTCTGACCATTCTATACTACTACTTGAATATTTTTCCAGAGTTCAGATTCAAACATGCGTATGCAATTTTCACATCAACCGTGTGATGCCATTTTTTCTACTTTCACGTTTGAAGAAACTAGGGTACAGAGAAGTTAAGGACGTTGCAAAACTTAGAATCAAACCCAGAACTTCTGTCCTCTGTTCCTTAGTCATTAGCTGCTGTGCAACCATAAGTGACCAGACACAGTGCCAGAACTCTTCCCCCTAACAAGCCAGTGCAAACAAAAGGTTCATGACCTAGGTTTGCAGGCTCCTTTTTTGCCCTGAAGGCTCTTGACTGCTTCCTCCTCCAGCTGTCCCAAAGGGGAGGCTATTTGATGATTACAGTCATCCTCAGCCCTTAGTATTTACAATCAACTGTACAATTGCTTTTATTAGTTCCAGGGTGCATGTTACTCTTTTCACTTTTCCTGCCTGAGCTATACCTGAACTAAAGAGGGCAAGGTGCCTGAAGTTAAGTAAGGCCCATGACATTGAGTGTTAAAAGAGGAGCGTGGAGCAAGATGCTAGAAGGATTCTATCAGCAAGAAAACAAAATAGGTTAAGTGGCTTGCAAGGTTTTTAGAACACTTATGGATTCAAGATAAAATATACTCTCTAAAATGTCTTCCATCCCAGAAAAAAATTAAAAACATAAATTATAAAAATGGCAATGGCATGCCCATAGCGTTTAAATGTTATGATTAGAAAAGAAACTTTCTTGCTTACTCCTACCAGTCTTTGGTTGGAGGGTGAAGGGACCAGAGTGGGAAGGAAACTGGTTTCAGAGTTCAGCAATTGATGGGACATGAAAAACAAAAGTTTGAGAACCACCATAAGATGCAGCATTTTGCTGCCAGAAGATCATTTAAAAAAAAAAAGAAGAAGAAGAAGTAGTAAAACCAATGAATCACTTAAGTAGTAATTAGTAAAAGTTTATTGTGTACACACCGAAAAGATAGTTTGTAAATCAGGAGCTCTCAAAGCAAACCATGGAATGAGGCTGAGAGGTGTATTATTATAGAGCAACTTTTATAGTAGGAAGGCAGTGAGTGTTTATTCTTTACTGTGATTGTTTACAATATTAGAATTTTCAGAAGGGAATTGGTTAGTGGTTACTTCGTATCAATTGTGGGGAACTTTTTATGTTTCACTTAGGATTTTTAGTGGCATAAGCAAGAAGTGACCCAGCTCAGGTTAACCTCACTTGTTTTGTAAAATAAATTAAATTAAGCTTTACTTATCTGACTAACTGGTTTTGTCTGCTCAGGGCATTTTCAAGTCTGGTCTCTGTGTCTGATTTTACCAATTCTCCCCTTTTGAGTACTGTAGCATTATTCTCAGTTTCCACTATTGATATAGTCAGGTCGAGAATCACATATTATCTGTTTCCATTAGAAGAGTTGGCAGCCTGGAGGGTGTGAAGTCTTCATAATTTATTTACTTATTGTTGATTTCTTCCAGTTGCCTGATTCTTTTAGATACTATTTGGTATGCACCTGGCTGGTTTAAATACCTATTTAAAACACCCAAAAGTATACAACTCACTAGAGAGGTTAATGTCATGACTATGAAAACAATAGGATTGAAAAATTCCCTAGAGCAGAGATTCCCAGGAGTCAGGGTTTAACCAATTAAACAAGTCCATGAAAGAATGTCACTTATTTTATGAAAAAAAAATTTTTAATATAATGTATTGTCAAATTGGCTTACATACAATACCCAGTGCTCATCCCAACAAGTGCTCTCTTCAATGCCCGTAACCTACTTTCCTCTCTCTCCCAACCCCCTCATCAACCCTCAGTTTGTTCTCAGTATTTAAGAGTCTCTTATGAGGAGGCCTCCCTCCCTCTCTGTAACTTTTTTTTACCCTTCCCCTCCCTCAAGGTCTTCTGGTAAGTTTCTAAGATCCATATATGAGTGAAAACGTATGGTATCTGACTTTATCTGACTGACTTATTTCACATAGCATAATACCCTCCAGTTCCATCCATGTTGCTGCAAATGGCAAGATTTCATTCTTTCTCATTGCCAAGTAGTATTCCATTGTATATATGAACCACATTGTCTTTATCCATTTGATGAAAAATTTTTATCTGGTCTTTCTGATCCTCTGGATTTGGGCTAACAATTTCTGACTTCTCAACATTAAAACATTTTGGGGAGGTACCTGTACCATATCATGGTTGGTAAATGATTGATTTATTTTCCATTGCTTCCCTGAGTATTGTCTATCCAACCAGTGAAACTGTTATTTACTTTACATTATGGGATTATGGAAGCATTCCATTTAGCCTACTTATTTTTCATTCAACAGGTGTACATATTTAGTCATTTCCTTGATGATATAATTAAGGGTATCATTGTCATTATCTAATTTTAAATCTGCATCAATATATATAGAAGTCTACTCTCCTTCATCTGAGTCAGATACAGAGTGAGTAGAGGTGCCTGGGTGGTTCAGTCAGTTAAGCATCTGACTTCAGCTCAGGTCATGATCTCACAGTCTGTGATTTCAAGCCCCATGTCTGGCTCTGTGCTGACAGCTCAGAGCCTGGAGCCTGCTTCAGATTCTATGTCTCCCTCTCTCTCTCTCTGTCCCTCCCTTTCTCACTCTCTGTCTCTCTCTCAAAAATAAGTAAACATTTAAAAAACTTTTTAAATATTTTTTCTCTAAATATAGAGTGGTCTGTCCTATTTTGAAGTACCACTGAAAATAAATCTTTTATTTCAGTTTGTTTTCCTTGAAGATCATTTAGGGTATCCTTAAAGCTTTTCTCAGTAATTATAGAAATATTAGTGATTTTTCTATTTCATTAACTCCCAATTAAGGAAAAAGGATTATGACAAACATATGAAAACCAGGGCTTTTTGAACAATAGGACTTGGAAACTCATGGGAAGTTCAAGGTACCTAAAGTATAAATTATTTTAAATTTAAAATCTGGGGTGCCTGGGTGGCTCAGTTAGTTGGGTGCTGACTTTGGCTCAGGTCATGATCTCACAGTTCATGGTTTGAATCCCACATCAGGCTCTGTGCTGAACACCTGCTCAGAGCCTGTAGCCTGCTTCAGATTCTGTGTCTCCCTCTCTCTCTGCCCCTTCCCCACTCATGCTCTGTCTCAGTCTCTCAAAAACAAATAAGTGTAAAAAAATTAAATTTAAAATCTGGCTAGCATTCAAGGAATCATATTTAGTCCTTTAGGGTACAAGATTATCCTAAACCATAGTATTCAGACCATTTACGTGGGAAACCTTTGTATATTTTATTACCACAGATGATGGATAACCCAGTAGGATTAAGAGAGAGAGTTAGGTCATGGCGATTCAAAAATTCTATACATTATGCAATGCTCACCTCATCTGTTTTATTTTTGGAGCAGTTTCAATTGATTAACTATAATTTTGGTTGAATACAAGACATGGTGAATTTAAAAAAAAATCAAAAAGAGAGAGGGTAGATCCCATGATGCACCAATTAGGAGCAATGTGGATATTATGGTTATTCTTTGCCGTATAGGCATCAGCACATTCCCAACTTGTATGGCTGTGCTTTAAATCTGGGTATAAATTTGGTTTACATTTGGATAGGAACGAAAAACCTCCCTGTGAATTTAGTTTAGCAATCTATATGTACCATATCATGGTTGATAAATGATTGACTGCTTTTCCACTGGTGCCCTGAATATTGGTCTATCCAATAAGTGAAATTGTTATTTACTTTACATTATGGGATTCTGGAAGCATTCCATTTACCTACTTATTTTTTATTGAACCAGTATACAGGTTTAGTCATTTCTTTAATGATATAATTAAGGGTATCATTGTCATTACCTAATTTTAAATCTGCATCAGTATATATATAGAAGTCCACTCTTCTTCATCTGAGTCAAGAATAGAGTGAGTAGGAGTGCCTGGATGGTTCAGTTGGTTAAGCATCTGACTTTGGCTCATGTCATGATCTTATAGTTTGTGAATTCGAGCCCCGCTTCAGGCTCTGTGCTGACAGCTCAGAGCCTGGAGCTTGCTTCAGATTCTTCCCTTTCTCTCTCTCTGCCCCTCCCCGACTCACACGCTGTCTCTGTCTGTCTCTCTCTCTCTCTCAAAAAAAATGAGTAAACATTAAAAAAAAAAAAGAGTGAGTCAGGAACATTGCCCCATGTGAGATCTAGTACCATTAAGATTTTCTATGCATAGTGACAGGTTACCAGCAATTAAGTTTACAGTAGTTATGAGTCAGCCCTTAGCCTCTAAGGCTTCTTCCCAATTCCATATTATTTGGCCAATAAGTATTAGTTGAGTGTCCAAGGGAGAAATACCAGACATTTTTCATAAAGCTGTTTTCCTGAATTAGTCTATCCAGGTATGTATAAGAGATGATTCTAATATTAATTGGGTGTCTTCCTGAGCATTTAAATGGCTGAATAACCAAAAATCATTTTTATTAGTAAAAGAAGGTATTTGTTGAATGGTGGACCTAGGTGAGTATTCAGTCTAGGTGAGGAAAATTCCCAACATAGAAAAAACAGAAGTTTTAACATTTTGAGTTAGTTTACAAGATAGTATTAACACAGTTGTTATAAAATTAAGTCTTGAAAATAAATGACGAATTCTGTAAATCTTGTTCTTTGATCTTGGGCAGAAGTTGTCTATACTGCACTATCATCTGCTTTAGGAGAAGACTTTTTCCTGGAAATCTTTCATTTTAAGTCAGTTGCAGGTTGACAAGTCAAAGAGACTAGGGGAACTCTCTTTATTTTTTTTTTAAATTTTTTTTAAAATTTTTTTAATGTTTTATTTATTTCTAGGAGAGAGAGAGACAGCGTGAGCAGGGAGGGTCAGAGAGAGGGAGTCACAGACTGAAACAGGCTCCAGGCTCTGAGCTGGCAGTCAGCACAGAGCCCGATGCGGGGCTCGAACCCACAAACCGCGAGATCATGACCTAAGTGAAAGTCGGACGCTTAACCGACTAAGCCACCCAGGCGCCCCGAGACTAGGGGAACTCTCTTTAAATGAGAGACATGGATCCATAGTTCAATACCTTGTAATTTAGCTGCTGTATAAGAAATGAAAAGAACCTATTACAGCCCTTTCCGTCAAGAGTCAAGTGCTGATTTTCACTGATATCCCTCCCAGAATACCCATTCTCCAAAATATGGGGTACATTGAGCTATCAAAAATAAGTTTTTTTGTTTTTTTGTTTTTTTGTTTTTTTACAAATAGTTTATTGTCAAATTAGTTTCCACATAACACTCAGTGCTCATCCCCACAAGTGTCCTCCTCCATGCCCATCCCCCCTCCCCCCCACATCCATCAGTCCTCAGTTTTTGTCAGCATTCAAGAGTCTCTCATGGTTTGCCTCTCTCCCTTTCCCCCACCATTTCCGCCCTTCTTCTCCCCCTTGGTCCTCTGTTAAGTTCCTCCTAATCCTCCTATACGTGCACACATATGATATTTGTCCTTCTCTGCCTGACTTATTTCGCTCAGCATAACACCTCAAGGTCCATCCATGTTGCTACACATGGCCAGATTTCATTGTTTCTCATTGCCATGTAGTATTCCATGGTATAGATAAACCACATCTTCTTGATCCATTCATCTGTTGATGGACACTTAGGCTCTTTCCATGCTTTAGCTATTGTGGAGAGTGCTGCTATGAACATTGGGGTACATGTGCTCCTATGCATCAGCATTTCTGTATCCCTTGGGTAAATTCCTAGCAGTGCTATTGCTGGGTCATAGGGGAGTTCTATTGTTAGTTTCCTTAGGAACCTCCACACTGTTTTCCAGAGGGGCTGTACTAGTTTACATTCCCACCAACAGTGTAGGAGGGTGCCCGTTTCTCCACATCCTCGCCAGCATCTAGAGTTCTCTGATTTGCTCATTGTAGCCACTCTGACTGGTGTGAGGTAGTATCTCAATGTGGTTTTGATTTGTATTTCCCTGATGAGGAGCGATGCTGAGCATCGTTTCATGTGTCTGTTGGCCATCTGGATGTCCTCTTTGGAGAAGTGTCTGTTCCTATCTTCTGCCCATTTCTTCACTGGGTTGTTTGTTTTTCGGGCATGTAGTTTGGTGAGTTCCTTATAGATTCTGGATATTAACCCTTTATCTGATATGTCATTTGCAACTATCTTTCCCATTCCGTTGGTTGCCTATTAATTTTCTGGGTTGTTTCCTTGGCTGTGCAGAAGCTTTTAATCTTGATGAGGTCCCAACAGTTTATTTTTGCTCTTGATTCCTTGCTTTTGGGGATGTGTCAAGTAAGAAGTTGCTGCGGTGGAGGTCAAGGAGGCTGTTTCCTGCTTTCTCCTCTAGGGTGTTGATAGTTTCCTGTCTCACGTTCAGGTCCTTTATCCATTTTGAGTTTATTTTTGTGCATGGTGTGAGAAAATGATCTAGTTTCATTCTTCTGCATGTTGCTGTCCAATTCTCCCAACACCATCTGTTAAAAAGGCTGTCTTTTTTCCATTGGATATTCTTTCCTGCTTTGTCAAAGATGAGTTGGCTGTATACTTTTGGATCCACTTCTGAGTTCTCAGTTCTGTTCCATTGGTCTATGTGTCTGTTTTTGTGCCATGAAAATAAGTTTTTGAATATTGTGTTAGTGTCTTATAGTATTTGGTCATATCAGAATTTACAAGGGCAAAATGTGCACGAGGTACTATCTTTAAGGGCATGTGTCACCAGTGATGATTTCATAATGTATCAATTTATGCTTCCCAAAAGGTGTTGAGCCTAAAGTCCTAAAACCAAAGGGTAACACTTTAGACCATGATAATCTTGTGGTTTCAGTCAGTTTTGCCAATTTCAATTTCAGAGTACCACTGATATGTTCAACTCTCCTTGAGACTGAGGATGATAGGAACAAGGATAGTGCCACAACATTTGAATAACCTTGTTTAATTGTTTTATAACCTGTCCGGTAAAGTTAGCCCTTGATCACTTGAAATTTCATTTGGAGCTCCTCATAGTGGGAAAGCATTTTCTAATAATTTTTTTGTCAAAGCATGATCAGCTTTCCAACTGCGGAAAACTTCTACCCATCTAGAAAACAGACATACTATTACAAATACATATTGATAACCCATAGAAAGAGGCAACTGAATGAAGTCCAATTGTAAATGTTCAAACAATCTGAATAGTGGGGTAGAAACCCCTGGAGAACTTCACTAATTGTACCTGGGTTATTTACAGCTTAAATACTGACTGTAAATCCATTATGACAATTTAGAACAATCACTCCACCAATATTTTTTACATAATTTGGATGAGTTTGTCAATGCCATGATAGGTAGTCATGTGAAGTGCTCACAAGAGTGGCAATTTGAGAGATTCAGGAAGCCCCAGACAGTTGTTCAGATTTTCTCAGAATCTTTTGTTGTTTTTGTTGTTGTTGTTGTTAAATTTACATCCTTCTTGGTGCCATTATTGTTTTTCAGTATTTGACACAATTTTTGTATGTAACACAAGTTGTCATAAGTAACCGGATTTGGATCTATCTTACAAAGTTCTTTTAAAGTACAGAGTTTTGGTACATTAGGAATTTCTTGAGTAGCAGCCTTAGCAGGAACATCAGCTATAAGCTTTTCCTTGATATTCAGAATCTGATCAGTGGGTATGAGCCTCAATTTTGCTAATAACTATTTGTGAAAATAATAACAGCAGAAAGCAGATAGCACCTGAGGTCCATTTTTTATGGGCATACCATTTGCTCTGTTTCTGAAGCATACCAAAGGCATATACCACTCCAAAAACATGCCTGCTGTCTGTGTAAATATTTGTGGTTTTTCCTTTTGCTAGTTCACAAGGTTGAGTGAGTACAAATAATTCTGCAGGTTGGGCTGAGTTAAGTTGAGAAAGGTCTCTTCTTTTTTTTTTTTTTTTAAACATTTGTTTTTTGTTTTTTGTTTTTTAATGTTTTATTTATTTCTAGGAGAGAGAGAGAGACAGCGTGAGCAGGGGAGGGTCAGAGAGAGAGGGAGACACACAATTGGAAACAGTCTCCAGGCTCTGAGCTTCCTGTCAGCATAGAGCCTGATGCGGGGCTTGAACTCACAAACCATAAGATCATGACCTAAGCGAAAGTTGGATGCCTAACCGACTAAGCCACCCAGGCGCCCCAAGGTCTCTTCTTTCTAATAATTCAAACTGAGTAGTTATAGCATACCCAGCTTCATATTTGCCTTCAGAATCTTTGGCATAAGAGCCATCAACATAGAGTACTAAGTCTGTATTGGCTAATTTATGGTTTCTTGTAAATCTAATCTAGGAGTCAGATTTTGAAAGACCAAGTCAACACAATTATGAGCTTCTCCTTTGTCAGGGAAGGGTAGAAGGTAGCAGGGTTTATGGAGTTACAGCAAAGAATGTGTTGATTTGAAGGAGACAGGAGTAGAATGTCATGGTTGTCTACTAATTAAGAACTTATAGGGGTGTCTAGGTAGCTCAGTCAGTTAAGACTCTGACTTTGACTCAGGTCATGATCTCACAGTTCATGAGTTTAACCCACGTCAAGTTCTCTGATGACAGCTCAGAGCCTGGAGCCTGCTTCAGATTCTATGTCTCCCTCTCTCTCTGCCCCTCCCCCGCTCATGCTCTGTGTCTCTCTCCTCTCAAAAATAAATAAGCATTAAAAATGTTTAAAAAAAGAATTTCTGAGTATGTTCAGTGTTTACCAAACTTTCTATAGCATAAGAAATTTGCAGTTCCTTGAACTGCAATTACTACACTTCCTTGAACAAGTTCTAAAGAGGATTCTACAATTTTAGCAGCTGTAGCAACTACCTTTAAACAATGTGGTTATACCCTGGATACCAGGTCCAGTTATAAGACCATAATAAGCTATGGTCTATTTTTTTCCTCCATGTTCTTGTGTAAGGACTCCCATTCATGAACAGTGTAAAAAACTTGGCATAGTCAGGAATCCCCAATACAGGAGGATCTTGTAAGGCTTGTTTGATTTCAGCAAAGGTTTCTTCATATTCTGTTTCCTAAGGAACATGTTCCTAAATGTTCCTTCCAGTCAGTTCATAGAGTAAAGAGGCCACAAGGAAAAATTAGGGACCCAAGATTGCCAATATCTTGCAAGTCCAAAGAGTCCTCTAAGTTGTCCTTTAGTCTTAGGTCTAGGGTAATTTTGGATGGAAGTTATTCCTTCCAGATACAGAATGATTCCTTTTGCTAATAAATCATGATCAAGGTAATGTACTTTTTCTTGTAAAAACTGAAGTTTATCTCAAGGGGACTGATGACTTTTATAAGCTACCTGTTGCAATAGATATTTTGAGTCAGTTCCTGATTGGATGAGAAGCAAAGAAGTAAGCCATCTATATACATATTGAATCAAGGTAGAATTTCTAGAAAGTTGTAGTGTACTTAATTACTGATGTCACACTTGTGAGAAATATGAAGGGGCCTCAGTAAATCCTTGAGTGAATATACTATCCAAGTGTACTGCTGATTTTTCCAAGTAAAAGCTAACAAATACTAACTTTCCTTATCTACTGGGATGCTAAATAAGGCAAAACAGAACTACAACTGTAAACCATTTAGATGAGTTGGAATATTTGACAATGGAGTGTTTGGGTTGGGTACCACAAGAAACCTTGGAATACAGTTTTATTTCTAGCCCTAAGGTCTTGTACAAATCTCCACTCTCAACCATGGTTTTTTGTTTTGTTTTGTTTTGGTTTGTTTATGGATAGATAGTTGAAAGGACTGATACAAGAAATAATTAGTCCCTAATGTATAAAATCCTATAATATGGGAGTAAGCCCATGTATGGGTCTAGGTTTTAAAGGATATTGGGGCAATTTTGGAAGCAGTTTAGAAGGATGAATCTGAATTTTGTTTATATTTGTACCAAATATATTTAAGTAATCTCTTATTTGTTTCTAATTTATCGTCCTTTTTTCTTCTTCTTCTAATTGAAGTTGGCTTACAATGCTATATTAGTCTCAGGTGTACAACACAGTGATTTGAAAGTCTGTAGGTTTTGCTATACAACCACAAGTGAACTACCATCTGTCACCATACAACACTATTCATTCCAAAACTGGAAGCCTGTATCTCTCACTCCTCTTTACCCATTTTACCCATCCTCACACTTCCTTCCCCCCTAACAATAATCAGTTTGTTCTCTGTATTTATCAGTCAGTTTCTGCTTTTTGTTTGCTGTTTGTTCATTTGTTTTGTCTTTTAGATTCCACATGTAAGTTAAATCATATGGTGTTTGACTTTGTCTGTCTTATTTCACACAGCATGATACCCTCTAGGTCTATCCATGTTGTTGCAGGTGTCAAAATCTCATTATTTTATTATAACTGAGTAATTTTGCATTAATATATATGTGTGTGTATAAAGAATATATGTATCACATATTTTCTACCCATTCACCTATTGATGGACACTGAGTTGCTTTCACATCTTGGCTATTGTAAATAATGTAATAACATATATGCTATAATAAACATGGGGGGGGGCATGTATCTTTTCAAATTAGTGTTTTTGTTTTCTTTGAGTAAATACCCAGTAGTGAGATTGCTAGATAATATGGCATTTCAATTTTTAATATTGTTTTACATAGTCTTCACACCCAGTCAGAGCGAAATGCAGGGCTTGAACTCATAACCCTGAAATCAAGAACTAAGCTGAGATCAAGAATCAGACACTCAACCAACTGAGCCACCCAGGTGTCCCTCTATTTTTAATTGTTGAGGAATCACCATACTATTTTCCTGATCAAAATTTTAATAGTTCAGCACTCTTAATTTTCCCATATATGTGAAAGAAGCAGCCCATAAGAATGTTAGGGAGTGTGGAGAGGTATACAATGTTTATATCATCATTTTGGACCTGTAGAGCACATTATGTTTCAGGGTCTTTTGAGTCTGGAAATTCCAATGTTATTTCTCCCGAGAAAAAATTTTTTGGTCTCCTAATGTGGAAAGTAGATCTCTTCCTAAGAGATTTATAAGGAGCAGTGTCATATAATAGAAAGGATTTTCAGAGACGTGACCAAGGTTAACAGTGTCTGTTCTGATAAAGGAACTCTTTGATTTTGATTAGACACAACCACCACCAAAACATTTTAATTACTCCGAGGAACTTCTTGATGTATCATGATGGAATTTAAAGTCACTCTGATGTCTACTAGCACAATTCAGATTTCTCCATTCATTTTAAGTTTTATTTTACCCTGATGATTTATAAGAATTACTAGAAGTAGTTTACTGGGCAATTCATCCAAGCCCTGTCAGTGTTAATTGTCTTAGAGATCTGACAGTTGAATGTTTCCTCTAGATGGATAACTACATTGTTTGAAGGGACAGTCCCTTTTCCAATGTCCCTTCTGTGTGTAGTGTTGACAAGTATCTTTGTCAACAGGGGCAAAATTAGTTCTAAGATTTGGTTGAGGCCCCTATAGTTGCTGTAATTGTAGGGTCATGAGCTTATTTGCTTGATAACTTCCACCATTGAAAAATTCTTTCAAAATACTCAGCATGATGTTGGAGCTCAGAAAGGGGAGTGATCTCCCATTCTAATTTATGCTTTTTTAATAAATCATTAAGTTCAGGGTGAAGCCCATTAACAAAATGAGCAGACAAGGCAATATTAGCTTCAGAGTCCCTGAGTCCAGAATGCTGTCTAAATATTTCTTCTAAGCAAATTTGAAAGTCTGCAACTGATTCATCCCTTTTGTGTTTACAGGATTGTATTGTAACTCAATCAATTATCACAGGAAAAACTCTCTTATAGTTTCATGGAGCAATTAACCTAATTTTCTTTCTCTTTTTTTCCATATTTTGAGGCATGAGTGGTGGGGTCCTCAAAGTCTTTAGAGGAGTCTTTCCTCTTTTCCTCCTTTAGAGGAGTCTGCTGCATGGGGTCACCTTTGGGCATCTCCTGGGATTAACACCATGTGAGCAATGTAAATACACCTGCTTGTTAATAAACATTAAATAAGCACCCCAATAAAAGGGGTACATGGGTGGCTCACTTGTTTAAGCATCCGACTCTTGATCTCAGCTCAGGTCTTGATCTCAGGATTGTGAGTTTAAGCCCTGCATTGGGCTCCTTGCTGGGCTTCAAGCCTACTTAAAAAAAAATACCAATAAAATAATGTGATAGGGTTGTAATATTTAGGTTGAGCTAATCTCATCTACCTATGAAATCATAAATAAATCTTTCATTTTTCTATCTTACTACTTACAAAGCTATGTCCTTCTGGTCTATAATCAAAATTTATTTATAATAGAGAACCTCAAGAATGGAAGAGTTATAAGTTTGAAACGCATCACATCAGTACTATCTTAGACGCTTAATGCCATTATTATAACCACATCACTTTCATCTCTTCCTCCATAAACTTACTAGATGTGGCTAGTTATCACCTCCTAAACAGCCAAAAGACATAAATTAATCATAGCTCTACTAGGATTTAAGATTTCCAAGATTCTATTAGGATTGAAAAATAAAAACAGGTTTCTTGCTCTTTCAGTGTCTAACCAAGAAAACAAAGCATTTCAAGTATTTACAAGAGGGAATTTAATGTATGAAATTACATGAGACCTGAGACACCAGTAGGAGTGGGCAGTTAACAACAGCAGGAAGCCACTACCCTTTTACAGAGACAAAAGGAAGAGATGGTGCTATGAGAATCCAGGGACCTGGGTAACCTCGTGGAAACTGGAATCATGTGAAGTTTATAGGGTAGAGCTGAAGCTACAAAGGAGATACAGTTGCTGCTGGAGTCCCATCCCAAAGAAGAGGGAAGGGGAAATGTGCCTAGTTCCTCCCACACTCCATTCTCCTTCCAACTCCTCTCAGTGGCCAAATCTAGCTGGCAGCTAGTTGACTTTGGAGCCTAGAAATGCAACCTACAGGGGTTCAGCTTCCAAGTGTACGAAGAAGAACAAGGGAAGAATGAGGAAAAGAAGTGAACACAAACAGGAAACATCCCAGAAACAAAACAGAAGCCTCTCCATGGATGAAGACCTACACTTTGGTCACTAGTAATTTTTTTTTATTTTTTTCATCTTTATTTAGTTTTGAAAGAGAGAGAAAGACAGCATGAGCAGTAGAGGGTCAGAGAGAGAGGGGGACACAGAATCTGAAACAGGCTCCAGGCTCTCAGCTAGCTGTCAGCACAGAGCCTGATGCCGTGCTCAAACCCATGAACCGTGAGATCATGACCTGAGCCAAAGTCGGACGCTTAACTGACTGAGCCACCCAGGTGCCCCTGGTCATTAGTAATTTTTAAGTTGTGCCTCTCAGCTATCTGGCTTGAGTTCTTTCCAGTGATAGTTAGGATGGTTATGTCAGTATATTAGCCGTCTTTAATGCATATCAATAGATGATAAACATTACTACTCTGTAGGAAATATACAGAAATAAAACACAGAATCCCTGATTAGATATAACTTACTCTTACATTCACCTTCCTGAATGAGGCAAATCCTAATAGAGGAGGTAAAAAGTTTCCCAGAAAGGAGATAAGAAGTGTGTTTTTAGGCAGAGGGAATAGCCTAAAGAAATGGTAAGAACATATTGGATAGCATGCAAATCACCATAGCTAGATTTTATTCTGAATGGGCTTGGGTGACAAAGAAGTGAGTAGAAAATTTTGGAGTACTTTAAATTTGATCCATAGAATTTACAGTAAACTTCTTATGAAAAAAATGGTGTCGAGTTTTGCTGAGGCCAGAAAAAGTACTAGGAAGCCATTGGTATAATTTAGTCACAAGGTAAAGAACCAAGTATTTGACTGTGAAAAGGCATCATAGTGTGATAGCTAAGAGCATAGGTGTTGAAGCAAGACTTCCTGGATTCAAATCTCAGTTCTCCCAGTTACTAGCTCCTTCTCTGGGAGACAAGGATATAACAGTATTTACCTTGCAGGGTTCTAAGCATCAATTTTGTGCTTGACACATGATAAATGTTAGCTATTATTGAAATCATATTAGAGGATGAGCTTACCAAGAAGGAAAGGAGAAAGAGTAAAATGCCCTTCAGGCAGCTCCAATGTATATTTGGAACCTTTTAGAATCTAAATTGTAGTTGAAATCAGTATGAATGCATAAAATTTACTGCATGAGTAAGTCCAGAGAAAGGAAAAACAGAGGGCCCAGGACAGACAGAGGAGACAATAGAAAAAGCAGTCAGAGAAATAATAAGAGAATTCTGTGGACCAGCATATTAAAACCTCAGAGAATAATAAAGCCTTATAAAACAATGGTCACTCAGCAGGATATTGAAAGCCCTGGATGGATGTCTTCTGTTCAGTTTGCTGAGTTGGTTCTCTACTTGCTCTGGTCTAGGCATTACAATCATTTTTTCACATTGCAGCATTTTAAACAGCATTACTGGAGTAAGAGCCAATCACCATGTTGTATAAATGCATGTCATCAGTGAGCATTAGAAAACTAAGTGATACATTTTTTTGTCCACAAGGAGTTGAGTGTACATCTCTAAATCTTCCAAGGGGACTAATTTGGGAATGACAAGAACACATTTTTTCATAGGGTACCAGATCTCCATTGGCTGATACCAATTTTCTTTCTTCCCACTGGAGGCTGAAGACGATACGGAGATGTAGCTCACAATGGGAAGCCATTACCAACATCCACAAAGCAACCAACATTACTGTAAATAGCCTGGCATCAGCCTGATACCAGCTCTAGCTGAGGTTGCATATCCATATGACACATGGTCATTATGCCTGGTTTGGAGGAAATGGTAGAATGCTCCCTTGTGGGAGAAAGATAAGAAAAGGAGTTAAGAAAGAGAGATGGGAGGAGCGCCTGGGTGGCTTAGTCGGTTAAGCGTCCGACTTTCGCTTAGGTCATGATCTCGCGGTTCGTGGGTTCGAGCCCGCGCTGGCTCTGGCTGACTCCCACTCTCTGGTTTTCCTCTCCTGCTCCTCTCTCTCCTGCCCTGCCTGCTCTCTCTCTCTTCCTGAAAAAAAAAAAAAAAAAAAGAGAGATGGGAGAGGTGCCTGAGTGGCTCAATTGGCTCAGTCTACTAAGCTCCCAGTTAGTGGGTTCAAGCCCTCTCTCAGGCTCCGTGGTGACAGCTCAGAACCTGGAGCCTGCTCCAGTTTCTGTACCTCCTTCTCTGTCTGCTCATACCCCACTTGTGCTCTGTCTCTCTCTGCCTCTCAAAAAAAATTAAAAATGTTAAAACCTTTTTTTTTTATTATTATTATTTCTAGGAGAGAGAGAGAGACAGTGTGAGCAGGGGAGGGCCAGAGAGAGGGAGTCACAGACTGAAACAGGCTCCAGACTCTGAGGGGCAGTCAGCACAGAGCCCGACGCGGGGCTCGAACCCACGAACCGCGAGATCATGACCTAAGCGAAAGTCGGACGCTTAACCGACTAAGCCACCCAGGCGCCCCTGTTAAAACCTTTTTTTAAAAAAGAGAGATGGGAGGGCAAATTTTCACTGTAGGGTTTTGTGGTTCAATTTCCATTACTGCCTAAAGAATGGGTGTGTAGAAGTCCAATTGGTAGCAGCTCAGATAATGCACTTTTCTGTTTCTTTTTCAACTCCTTGAGCAGCAGGATTAAAGTGCTTAGAGAGACAGAGATTACTAGGAATGTGACGGGCTGTGATCTTACCAAGAGGATCAAAGAAGCTGGGTTTTGCGGGCCATGAAGCTATGTATCGTAGCAAGAGACCGTCATCCCATGTATTTTCCACAAATGACTACCAGTTCTTTGTCTGTGTTCATCACGTAAGCCAACAATTAATTGTTTGAAGAAAAGCACGGGAATTGTTTAGTTTCTCTTATAATTAGAGATAGTTTATCCTCCAGACGTTCTATTGAAAGGGCATACAATGAAAACCTACACTGAGGCAACAGCCATCGAGTGGGTATGTCCCAAACTGATTGGAATATGTAATCATCCTACTTATAACCCACTTCAAAATCTTTTTAGTTCACATAGCATAGTCCTGAAGGGCACAGACTTGAGTAAGATTCACTAAGTTCAGTCCCAGCTCTACTGGCAACTAGCTCTGTGACCTTGACAAGTCACTTAACTTCTCCACAGTTCAATATCCTCATCAGTGAAATTAGACATAATAATTCTTCCTATATCCCAGGGTCAGGGCACCAACTGGTTAGTATGTGGGCAGGCACTTAAAGCGATTCCTGGTGGATAGTGTAAACTGAGTACTTATTGTTCTTGGGTCATTTGGTTCATTGATTCATTGGTTGGTTTGGGTTTTGGTTCTTGTTATTTTAGATTCTCAAGGGTAAGGAGCCTAATCTCAGACGTGACACACCTGACTTCTTTCTCAATGCCTTTACATGGGTGGGCATTTGGCAAGGGTTTATTGAATAAATAAATGGGGAAAAAAAGAAGGAATGCATAGGAAGAAAGGAACATTATAATTCTTTCCTTTTTCATTTTTTCTTGATTTTTTATTCCATTACTATTTTTAGGTTACTTTGAAGGACAAGGATACTTAAAACCACTCAAAAAGTCTTTCAAATGCCTGTTCTAACCTAGCCTTAACTATACTCTGAATCCCTTGGTTTTGAGCTTTTCTGTCATTATCTGGTCCATAACCAACACTGGCCTCTCCCTACCATCTGCTTGTCCACCTGCCTGCCTCTCCTAAGCTGTTAGAACTTGTGGGAGAAAGTTACATCTTGTCTGGTAAAAGTAATTTTGTCAATTAGCACTGTTGTTACCACCTCACTAGACTTATTAGTCATCCTTTTATTCACTCTCTATCATATTCCCAAAACATATCCTCCTTCCCATCCATCATACTTGCAACCTACTCACCCACACCTCTCTCTGAGCAGGTCACCTGCTTTGTGTTTTATCGAGATGAGATTCTCTAAAATGAACTCCTTCAACTTCCTCCTTCCACATCCAAATGATACACAATCCCTCTTGTTATCTTTTTGCCTGTCTCAGAGGGAAAAGTGTCCCAAGTCTTTCCAACTCTGCTTTTCTCTCTGGATCTCAATCCATCCTTCTTCCTTTCAGGGCTCTGCTCTGAAAGTTATCCTGCTCTGTTTTGTTTTTTGCAGTTCTCCCAAATCCTTTATTACTTCCCCTTGGTATTTTAACATGCTCATGTATTTATCTATCTTAAAACAGAAAGAACAAAAATTTTCTTATCTTTTTCCTTCTATTCATTATCAAAACTATCAAAAGAATATTAGCCTTTTTAACCCCTTGATCATTCTTAATCCCTTCCAAAATGACCTCTCACATCACTAGTTTGAAACTGTCCTCTTTTAAGTTACTATTGACATATTAATCTCTATGGCCAATGACTATTTCTGGGTCTTTGCTCTCCTCAGTCTCCCTACAGCATTTTATGTGGCTGATCACTGTCTCTTTCGTGCATTACGTTCTCTGGCTTTCCTGACTTGAGTTGATCTTGGTTACCCTCTGCCTCTCTAACTTGTCTTTTCCTTTTTCATCTCCCACCCTAAATAGAGGTGTTCCCCCAGTATTCATCTTTTCCCTTTATGCTCACCCATCTTCTTTAGTGATCTCAACCATTTCCAGGCCTTTGATATCTCCTCAGTGAAGATGGCCCCAGACCTATATTCCCAGCCTAACAGACCTCGCAGGCTGCAGTTCCACATTTCCAGCATTCTGCTGGACTTCTCCATTTACTAAAACCCAGACTATTCTTCTCAACACATTCTCCCAAACCAGTTATAGCTCTTGGATTTCCTGTCTCTAGTACTAGCCTCTCCATCCTTCCATCTCAACTTCCAGACTTCAAAGTTCAAATTATTTTTCATGCCTCCTTTACCTGCTTAGTCTCCAGATTCCATCAGTTCTACCTCTGCCTCTCTCAAATACATGGCTCCCTTTCCATAACCACTGCCACTCTTCAGGATATCACTGCTCATCTTAAATACCACAACAGCCTTCTGGCTATTTCCATGTCTTCTGGTATATTCTTCCAGATCATCCTGAGTTCTCTATCACTCACTTTCCTAATAATGCTTTAAAGATGACAAGTAAAGGGACACCTGGGTGGACCAGTCAGTTAAACATCCAGTTTTAGCTCAGGTCATGATCTCATGGTTCATAAGTTTGAGCCCTGTGTCGGGCTCTGTGCTGACAGCTCAGAGCCTGGAGCCTGCTTCAGATTCTGTGTCTCCCTCTCTCTCTGCCCTTTCCCTGCTCACACTCTGTCTCTCTGTCTCTCAAAAGTAAATAAATGTTTAAAAAAAGACTTTAAAAAATAAATAAAAATAAAGATGACAAGTAAAAGTCCAAACTCCACAATCTGAGCCTTCTTCTTTTCCTAGGTATAATTCCTACTGTTTGTCTTTACACACACCGCTCTCCAGTCGATCCAAACTTCACCTTTCAGAATAAGTCCCACACTTCCCACTGCTGAGCCACATCTTCTTTCTTCCTGTATTAGTTTCCTAAGGCTGTCATAACAAAGCACCATAAAATAGGTGGTTTAAAGTAGTAGAAATGTATTCTCTCACAGTTCTGGAGGCTGGAAGTGTGAAATCAAGGTGTCAGTAGGGTCACGTTCTCTCTGAAGACTCTAAAGGAAGAATCCTTCTTTGCCTCTTCTAATGTCTGGTGGTTACTGGTAATTCTTGGCGTTCCTTTAGCTTGTAAGTGCATCACTCCAGTCTCTGTCTGCCTCCATCTTCATGTGCTCTTCTCCCCTTCCCAGGAGAGGTCCAAAGTTTCCTCTTCTTCTATGGACGCTGGTCACTGAATTTGGGCCAGTCCTCGTCTGGTTCAGCCTCATTGTAACCTGATTATATTTACAAACACTATTTTCAAATGAGATCATGTTCTCAACTTCAACAATATATTTTTGGGGAGACAGAAGTAAACTCATAACACTTCTCTGCAGAGCTGGATTTCTCCTTCCATCCAGCTCCATCTGTCAAAATTCTTCTATTTGTTCAGAGTCTGGTTGGCTTTCACCTCTGCCATGTGGTTTCTCAAAATACCCGCTCACCCCCTAAGTAACATAGTATTTTGCCCCTTTTACAGTATAGCTGTTTCTGCACATTTTCTCTCTGCTGCTAAATTCTTAAGCTTTCAAGATGTAAGACATATACATCAATCATCTTTGTATTCCTCAAAATGCCTAGCAGTGTCTTTTGCTCATGAACTCACCTAGTTAAATAAAATTAAAATAAATTTCCTTGTAAGTATGAAGTTGTGACCATTTTATATTTTTTGCCATTTAAAGTAGTTTTTCTCTTTCATCATTAAATCTAAATGTTGGCGAGGCCCAAAGAATTTCAATCTAGACTTACTTTTGCATTGAAATATTTCAACATTAATAACATATCTCCCTCTTTCTTTAACTCTAAAAATTACTTTCTATAGGTCATTTTTCTGTGTACTGATCTATTCCTTGGATTATTTTGAAGTTAATATTGCAAGTGCCTTGAATTCCAATGGAATCTAATCATCTGGCATTCAGAAGATATATCAGGGAGTGGTCTGGTGATCCTGGCTTGTACCTTCAACTCCAGCCTTATCGACAGTACATTGAGAATTGAATCAGCACAGTGAAACACAGATTACTTCCGGCCCAATTTTTATGTTTTAGATATGTCCATAACTCTTTAAGTTTGTTGTAAGTAATATACTATTCCTAACCCCATACTAATTTATTTTTGATTCCCGCAGATTTTAACTTAGAAAAAGGTGGAATAACTCATGAATGCTCTTATATCACAATTAGAGCAGAGACCTATCCTAGTTTGTCACCTGGAGTTCCTGCATATATATATATATATATATTCCTGTGTGTGCATTTGTGTGTACTTGTATATAAATTTATGGAATGGCTGGAATCTGATTAATCTTCTTACTATGTTGAGCACAGGCACAGTGAGAGCATTCAGACTCAGCTTTTAGTCGAGGATGTGGTTCTCTCTTTAATGCATATTTGAGACTGACAGACAGAATTACTAAGGATCAGCAGTCATGAGGAGAAAGGGAGGAACAAGTGAAGTGGTAGATTGAAATGGTGTTTAAGGGCCAGTTTCTCTGAAGATGCTCACTCTACAGAAAGGGTCCTCAGGGCTGTGGGGAAATAGGCGGCCTCCTGGCTGTGAGCTAATGCGGCACTGCTGCTGTTTGCATAGCTGCACAGTCCTAGGAGAGACCTGGGAAAGCTAGCTTGAATTCCAATGAATATTTACAATTACATTGCTCCGGAGCCGAATGCAATCACAGTGCTCCAGTCTACAGGTTTTATGCATCAAAAGAAAATGAGAGGAGAGCAGCAAAAATGGAGCTGCCTTTGGAGAGACTTATAAACACAGATCTCACTGCTTGTGGCAGAACTAAAATGCTTTATTTCTGATAGGAGCAATTTATTCTTCGGGCACCTTCCTTGATAGTAGAAAGCGCCTGACTGGGTTTTGAAGTGAGAAAGTCTTCAGTAGATGATTTTTAATTCCAAGCAAGAGAAAGGCATAGAAGGAATTGTATTGCATAATTCTGATTTTGTTTTCTAACAGAAGACCCCAGAGAGAAGTGAGAAAATCTCTAAGCTGGTCACAAATTCTGTCTTCTTTCAGTTTATGTTTTTATTCTGTTCTCATAGATGTCCTTTCTTAACAGAGCAGCCCTGGAAAAAGCTGCCACCATTTTGTGTTAAAACCTTGGGTAATTGGCTGCCAGTAATGCATGCAGCCCCCTTGCTCATTTTTTCTCAAGAGCTTTTGATCCACACCAAAGATCTGGAGAGAACTGAATGAGAAAAATTAGTCAGAACTTGGACCCACTGAGGCAATTTTTAATTCTCAGAGGCGACAGGGTAGATGAAATTGAATATTTCAAAAGGACTCCATGAGAACCTGGCTTTGTGGTTCAGCTGACTAATCTTTTAGACTATTAAGGCTTATATTGAATTACTGTTTGCTACCAGCCTAGGTTGCTGCATTAAACAGAAGTCCTCTCTACTACCCATCCATACTTTTACCCACTTATCAGTCCATTTTCTACCATCATGATGTTACTGTCTTTCATCCATTCACTGGCTTGCTTACCCTCCTATTGCTAATCCACACCACCTTTCACGTAGCTATCCATCAGTTTGCTTGTATACATCCATGCATGTAGCAAAGGGAGAGAAGAGTGATGTGTCTATATCTACGTAACTAGCCATTGATAAACCTGGGAAGCATATTTCCTTCTCTGTTTATAGTTCCTCAGATTCTTAGTTAGTTATAAATGCTGGCAAAAGGGAAAAGTTTTAGGTCCCCATGATCTCTATCAGCCTTGCCCTATTCTTTGTTGTAGATTAATCATACTTTGATAGTCATATATGAGTGTTATGCAAACACAACTTCAGAGCACTCATCCTTCCAAGTAGTCTGCTGCCTCTGAACCCTTCCTTCAAGGAAATTGTGTAGCCACTAGTGTTATTTAGTAAGTCCCTACTATATACAAAGCAGTATCTGGTCTATGAATGTACATCAGATGTGTAAATATTTGCTGTAGAAACCCATGGATGTTGTGCTGCTAAATGTAAACCCATGGATGTTGCACTTTAAGAATGATCTTAAAGTGATTTGATTAGTTGAGTTTTTACTCTATGGTCAAAGATGTGCCACACTTCAGTTTAGTGACCTCAGGAGGCTATGCATTTGTTCTAATGGTGCTGCTATGCCTCAAAACATTTGGATCTTCTCTTCTGGAAGTACTCATTACAAATTTTGAAGTACAAAAAGAGGTGTGCCTGGATGGCTCAGTCATTAAAGCATGCAACTCTTGATCTCGGGGTTATAAATTTGAGCCCCACATTGGGAATATAGAGATTACTTAAAACTAAAATATTTTTTTAAAAAAGTAGGCAAAGAGGGGCGCCTGGGTGGCTTAGTCGGTTAAGCGTCTGACTTTCGCTCAGGTCATGATCTCGCGGTTCGTGGGTTTGAGCCCCGCGTCCGGCTCTGTGCTGACTGCCAGCTCAGAGCCTGGAGCCTGTTTCACAGTCTGTGTCTCCCTCTCTCTCTGACCCTCCCCTGTTCACGCTGTCTCTCTCTCTCTATTAGAAATAAATAAAAATATTTAAAAAAAAGTAGGCAAAGAAATTGAATAGACATTTTTTTTCCCAAAGAAAATCTACAAATGACCGACAAGGACATGAAATTATTAGCCTTTAGAGAAATGCAAATCAAAACCACAGTGAGATATTCCTTCACACCCAGTAGGATGGGCATCATTGTTTAAAAAGTAGAAAATAGGGGCGCCTGGGTGGCTTAGTCGGTTAAGCGTCCGACTTTCGCTTAGGTCATGATCTCACGGTTCGTGGGTTCGAGCCCCGCGTCCGGCTCTGTGCTGACTGCCAGCTCAGAGCCTGGAGTCTGTTTCGGAGTCTGTGTCTCCCTCTCTCTCTGACCCTCCCCTGCTCGCGCTGTCTCTCTCTCTCTCCTAGAAATAAATAAAACATTTTAAAAAAAAAAGTAGAAAATAATAAGTTTTGGCAAAGAGATGGAGAAATTAGAATCCTCCTTTACCTCTACTAGGAGTGTAAAATGGTGTGGATTCTATGGAAAACAGTTGATAATTCCCCAAAAGGTTAAACATAGAATTACCATCTGGCCCAGCAATTCTACTCCAAATGTATGCACAAAAGAATTTTTTTTATATACAAATAGTTTGTTGTCAAATTAGTTTCCACATAACACTCAGTGCTCATCCCCACAAGTGTCCTCCTCCATGCCCATCCCCCCTCCCCCCCACATCCATCAGTCCTTAGTTTTTGTCAGCATTCAAGAGTCTCTCATGGTTTGCCTCTCTCCCTTTTCCCCACCATTTCCGCCCTTCTTCTCCCCCTTGGTCCTCTGTTAAGTTCCTCCTAATCCTCCTATACATGCACACATATGATATTTGTCCTTCTCTGCCTGACTTATTTCGCTCAGCATAACACCCTCAAGGTCCATTCATGTTGCTACACATGGCCAGATTTCATTGTTTCTCATTGCCATGTAGTATTCCATGGTATAGATAAACCACATCTTCTTGATCCATTCATCTGTTGATGAACACTTAGGCTCTTTCCATGTTTTAGCTATTGTAGAGAGTGCTGCTATGAACATTGGGGTCCATGTGCTCCTATGCATCAGCATTTCTGTATCCCTTGGGTAAATGCCTAGCAGTGCTATTGCTGGGTCCTAGGGGAGTTCTACTGTTAGTTTCCTGAGGAACCTCCACACTGTTTTCCAGAGGGGCTGTACCAGTTTCCATTCCCACCAACAGTGTAGGAGGGTGCCCGTTTCTCCACATCCTCGCCAGCATCTAGAGTTCTCTGATTTGCTCATTGTAGCCACTCTGACTGGTGTGAGGTAGTATCTCAGTGTGGTTTTGATTTGTATTTCCCTGATGAGGAGCGATGCTGAGCATCGTTTCACGTGTCTGTTGGCCATCTGGATGTCCTCTTTGGAGAAGTGTCTGTTCCTATCTTCTGCCCATTTCTTCACTGGGTTGTTTGTTTTTCGGGCATGTAGTTTGGTGAGTTCCTTGTAGATTCTGGATATTAACCCTTTATCTGATATGTCATTTGCAACTATCTTTTTCCATTCCGTTGGTTGCCTATTAATTTTCTGGGTTGTTTCCTTGGCTGTGCAGAAGCTTTTAATCTTGATGAGGTCCCAACAGTTTATTTTTGCTCTTGATTCCCTTGCTTTTGGGGATGTGTCAAGTAAGAAGTTGCTGCGGTGGAGGTCAAGGAGGTTGTTTCCTGCTTTCTCCTCTAGGGTGTTGATAGTTTCCTGTCTCACGTTCAGGTCCTTGATCCATTTTGAGTTTGTTTTTGTGCATGGTGTGAGAAAATGATCTAATTTCATTCTTCTGCATGTTGCTGTCCAGTTCTCCCAACACCATCTGTTAAAAAGGCTGTCTTTTTTCCATTGGATATTATTTCCTGCTTTGTCAAAGATGAGTTGGCTGTATACTTTTGGATCCACTTCTGAGTTCTCAATTGTGTTCCATTGGTCTATGTGTCTGTTTTTGTGCCAATACCATACTGTCTTGATGATGACAGCTTTGTAGTAGAGGTTAAAGTCTGGGATGGTGATCCCTCCCGTTTTGGTTTTATTTTTCAGGATTACTTTGGCTATTCGGGGTCTTTTGTGGTTCCATACAAATTTTTGGATAGTTTGTTCTAGTTTTGAGAAGTATGCAGGTGCAATTTTGATTGGAATTGCATTGAATGTGTAGAGTGCCTTAGGTAGTAATGACATCTTAACTATATTTATTCTTCCTATCCATGAGCATGGAATGTTTTTCCATTTCTTTGTGTCTTCTTCAATTTCCTTCGTAAGTTTTCTATAGTTTTCCTCATACAGATCTCTTGTATCCTTGGTTAGGTTTATTCCGAGGTATTTTATGGTTTTCTGTGCAATCGTGAATGGGATCAGTTTCTTGATTTCTCTTTCTGTTACTTCATTGTTGGTGTATAAAAATGCAACTGATTTCTGTACGTTGATTTTGTACCCTACCACTTGGCTGAATTCTTGGATCAGTTCTAGTAGGCTTCTGGTGGAGTCTGTCGAGTTTTCTATGTAGAGTATCATGTCATCTGTGAAGAGTGAAAGTTTGACTTCCTCTTTGCCAATTCTGATGCCTTTGATTTCCTTTTGTTGTCTGATGGCTGATGCTAGGACTTCCAGCACTATGTTAAACAACAGTGGTGAGAGTGAACATCCTTTGTGTTGCTGATATCCGGGGGATAGCTCTCAGTTTTTCCTCATCGAGGCTGATGTTCGCTGAAGGCTTCTCATAGATGGCTTTGATGATCTTTAAGTAGGTTCCTTCTATCCCAATTTTCTCGAGAGTCTTTATTAAGAAGGGATGCTGCATTTTGTCAAATGCTTTCTCTGCATCTATCGACAGGATCCTATGGTTTTTATCTTTTCTTTTATTGATATGATGTATCACATTGATTGATTTGCGAATGTTGAACCAGCCCTGTAACCCAGGAATGAATCCCACTTGATCTTGGTGGATGATTCTTTTTATATGCTGCTGGATTCGATTTGCAAGGATCTTGTTGAGAATTTTTGCATCCGTATTCATCAAGGATATTGGCCTGTAGTTCTCTTTTTTTGCCGGATCTCTGTCTGGCTTGGGAATCAGAGTGATGCTGGCTTCATAAAATGAGTCAGGGAGTTTTCCTTCGATTTCTGTTTTTTGGAATAACTTGAGAAGAATTGGGATTAATTCTGTTTTAAATGTCTGGTAGAATTCCCCAGGGAAGCCATCAGGTCCAGGGCTCTTATTTGTTGGGAGATTTTTGATCACTGATTCAATTTCTTCACTCGTTATGGGTCTGTTCAGGTTTTCTATTTCTTCCCGTGTGAATTTTGGTAGTGAGTGTGTGTTTAGGAATGTGTCCATTTCTTCTAAGTTGTCCAATTTGTTGGCATATAATTTTTCATAGTATTCCCTGATGATTGCTTGTATTTCTGAGGGGTTGGTTGTAATAAGTCCATTTTCATTCATAATTTTGTCTATTTGGGTGCTCTCTCTTTTCTTTTGGATAAGTCTGGCTAGAGGTTTGTCAATTTTGTTTACTTTTTCAAAAAACCAACTCTTGGTTTCATTGATCTGTTCAATTGTTTCTTTGGTCTCTATGTTGTTTATTTCTGCTCTAATTTTTACTATTTCTCTTCTTCTACTGGGTTTAGGGCGTTCTTGTTGCTCTGCCTTTAGTTCCTTTAGGTGAGCTGTTAGATTTTGGACTTGCGCTTTTTCTAATCTCTTGAAATAGGCCTGGAGAGCAATGTACTTTCCTCTTAGGACTGCCTTGGCCGCATCCCATAGATTTTGAATTGTTGTGTTTTCATTTTCATTTGTTTCCATATATTTTTTAATTTCATCTCTAATTGCCTGATTGGCCCATTCATTCTTTAGAAGGGTGTTCTTTAACCTCCATGTTTTTGTAGGTTTTCCAGACTTCTTCCTGTAATTGATTTCAAGTTTCAAAGCATTGTGATCTGACAGTTGTATGCACAAAAGAATTTAAAACAGGTTTTCTAACAAAAAGTTGTATATAAATGGTAATACCAACTCAATTCACAATAGTCAAAAAGTTGAAACAACTCAAATGTCCATCAACAGATGAAAGAATAACAAAATATGATATATCCATACAGTGAAATATTAATCCATAACAGGGAATGATACATGCTACAATGTAAATAAAACTTGAAAACATTATGTTAAGAAGACAGTCACAAAGATAACATGTTTTTCCATTTATTTGAACTGTCTAGAATAAGCAAATCTGTAGAAGCAAACAGTCAATTTAGTATTTGCTTAGGGCTGAGGAGAGTAATAAGGGAAGGAAGGAGAGAGGAGATGGCTAAAGAGTACAGGGTTTTTCTTCATGGAAATGAAAATATTTTAAAATTACCTGTGATGATGGTTGCACATATCCATGCACGTACTAAAAATAATTGAATTGTACACTGTGTATGAGTGAATTATATGGAATGTGAATTATTTCCCAATAAGTCCAGTTTGTTTGTTAAATAATCTCTTATTTAACATAATAAATCTTTTTAAATAATCTCTTCCCTCAACATGTGGCTCATACAACCCCGAGGTCAAGAGTCCCATGCTTTACTGACTGAGCCAACCAGGTGCCCCAAATCTGTTTTATTTTTTAAAAAGCAATTTATAAGCCATACTAAAAAAAAAAGAAGTATTAACCCATTACTTTATGGTATTAACCAATATTTTTAGATAAGTATTCTTTATCTTAGATAAAGAATAATATTATCCAGCTTGTTTATTTATTTCCAAAGTTTGGTTCCAGCTGACTTTTAGATATTTTTAGAAATGAAATCTATCAATAGCACTGCTAGGAATTTACCCAAGGGATATAGAAATGCTGAGGCATAGGAGCACATGGACCCCAATGTTCATAGCAGCACTCTCAACAATAGCCAAAACATGGAAAGAGCCTAAGTGTCCATCAATGGACGAATGAATCAAGAAGATGTGGTTTATCTATACAGTGGAATACTACATAGCAATGAGAAAAAATGCAATCTGGCCATGTGTAGCAACATGGATGGACCTTGAGGGCATTATGCTTAGCGAAATAAGTCAGGCAGAGAAGGACAAATATCATATGTGTGCACGTATAGGAGGTTTAGGAGGAACGTAACGGAGGACCATGGGGAAGAAGAAGAGGGAAATGGTGGGGGAAAGGGAGAGAGGCAAACTATGAGAGACTCTTGAATGCTGAGAAACAAACTGAGGACTGATGAATGGGGGAGGGAGGATGGGCACGGAGAGGGGCACTTGTGGGGATGAGCACTGGGTGTTATATGGGAACCAACTTGACAATAAACTATTCGTAAAAAAGAAAAAAAAGAAAGAAAAGAAAAGAAAAAGAAATAAAATCTATCAAGTGGTGAACATTTGCTGACAATGACAATATCCAAAATAATGATCAGAGGTCATGAGAGAACTACCCAGAGAAAAGTTCCCAAAGATTTTACTTTCATCTGAGAAATAAATGGATTAGGGGTGCCTGGCTATCTCATTTGATTAAGTGATTGGCTTTGGCTCAGGTTATGATCTCATAGTTCATGAGTTCAGGCCCCACATCAGGCTCTCTTCTGTCAGCACAGAGCCAGCTTCGGATCCTCTGTCTCCCTCTCTCTCTTTCTTTCCCCCACATGCACATCCTTTCTCTCTCTCAAAAATAAATAAACATTTCAAAAAAGAGAAATAAATGGATTATCTCTTTAGATAACTTCAGAAAGAGCAACTCTCATTTGGAGCTATATATTCTGGTGTGTGTGTTTAAAAAAAAAAAAAAAGCCAGACTTCACATATCTATGTGTATATTAAAATATGCATATACTTTGCAATAGGTAAAATCTGCAGTATGTGTGTGTTCAGTCTTCGATTTATAACAGAACAAGTAGTAGGAAAAAGAAGTATTTTTTCCTACTCATTCATTCAACATTTATTGGGCTCCTAATATATGGTACAAAAATCATAAGACAAATTTTTCAGGAAAAGCCCTTACCTGATCATCTGTAAACTCCAGAATCCAGCCCAAAGGGTAGAGACCAAAAATACATTAGTGCTTAAGAGCAAACTTTGTAGGATAGTCAGCAGAGACTAGTGTTCCTGTGGAAAAGTTCTTTGGCAAGTATTTTTTAGATCTCCCAGAAGCTATACCACCAAAGGTGGTGTAACTAATTCTCTTGGCAAAAACTCATGTATAGTCGCTGTTGACCTACAAAGAGGAATCCATCTTTAGCTTCCCATAGTTTTAGGCCCTCTAACACTAAGTACCCTGTAACTTTTATTTAAATGGTTCCTGTTGGCCCTATTAACTGATTATAACTGCATAATAACACAACAGGAGAGGATATTATAGGTGTTGGTAGATTCTTGGAAATCTTGTCCACTGTGCTAATGATCTATGGGTAAAAGAAGTTACTTGTATATTTCTATAGAGTTATTTTAGGTTTTTGTCAATTTTCTTTCTGCTAAAAATGTACTAAGTAAGTAAAATCATAATAACTAGCTAACTAATTGCCTCCCCCACTGATGTTCAAATTCTGTAGCAACTGGATTTGAGTGGCAACTTAGCCAGAAAATGATTTCTGTGAACTCAGATGAAACTCTAATGATACCACCACATAAGAGAAAAACTGTCACCATCATATAAAAAGAGTTAGCGCAGAGCAAATTGATATCTAAGAGAGGCTCTTTCAACCTTGCAGGCAATGGTGTTTTCAAAAGTTTGCAAGTGACTGTTTTATCTGGCATTGTTTGAATGTTCAGATGCCCCCCAGAAGAAAAGATAGCATTTTTTTCTAACCTTGAAATAGATGTTCAATGGAAATAGGAAATAATGAGATTTGTCTGTACATTTCTGCTAATATACCAGCCCTCACCAATGGCTAATACATCTAACCAAGATTTAGCTCCTTGCTTAACTTGAATCCTCAACCTACCTATTGGTTTGTGTTGGTGATACAGTTTGTATTAGATGATAGTATTTATTGTTTTGGGGAAAATTGTTATTTATTTACAAAGTTAAAATCTACCTGTATTCATACCTTTTGGTAAATACTGGTTACATCGTCCTTTTATGTTTACATGTACATTTATTTTTGTAATGTATATTTATCTATTTTGAGAGTGAGCAAGAGAGCACAAACAGGGAAGGGGCACAGAAAGAGAGAGAAGAAGAGAGAGAATCCCAAGCAGGTTCCACTCTGTCAGCACAGAGCCCAACATAAGGCTCAGTCTCACAAGTCGTGAGATCATGACCTGCGCCAAAATCAAGAGTTTGGCATTCAACCAACTGAGCCACTCAGGTGCCCCTACATGTACATTTATAAATAGACATAAAATACACAAAATGCTACCCAGAGGAATAAAGAAACCAACATTTGTGCAAACATACCACATGCCAGACATTATGCTGGATATTTCATTTGAATCTTCAAAAATACTGTATAGTCAATATTTCCAGTTTCCAGACAAACAAAATGGAAGTTCAGAGACACTCAGTCTGTGACTTTTGACAAATGGTGGTACAAGGATTCAAACTGAAGTAGAAATCCAAAATCCTTAGAAGTTTCAAGGCCCTACATGCACACCCCCTCCCCACTCCTTACATCTTGGATCTCATCATCTCCACTCTTTCTCTCTCCTCCAACCCTACAAGCCTGATCCTGTGTCAGGGCCTTTGCACTGGCTATTTCTTCAGCCTATAACCCTTCCCCCATATGTAAATGATTTACCCCCTTGCCTTCTCACAACTTGACCAAATTGCCACCTTCTCCATGAGGTTTCTCCCGGTCATCCTTCTTAAAACCATCACATCACACAGTCTCCACTCCCTACTCTCAATCTTTCTCACCCTGCTGTTTTCTTTTCCTGCAGCATTTTCACCTTAGAATTATCTTTATTGTCTGTTGTCTTTCCTGAAGTATATGCTTCACTAAGACGGATTTTTTTAAAAATGCAGTTGACTCAGAGTCTCTTGAGGCACTTGGGTGGCTCAGTTGGTTAAACGTCCAACTTTGGCTCAGCTCATGATCTCATGGTTGGTGGATTCAAGCCCCATGTCAGGCTCTATGCTGCTTCAGATTCTGTGTCTCCCTCTCTCTTTGCCCCTCCCCCACTCATGCTCTGTCTCAGTCTCTCAAAAATAAAAAATAAAAACGTTAAAAAAAATAAAAAATAATAAAATACAGTTGACTCACAATATTATATTAGTTTCAGGTGTACAACATAGTTATAACAAGTTTATACATTATGCTACCTTCACAAGTATAGCTACCATCTGTACCAATACATTGCTCTTACAGTATCACTGACTATACTTTCTATGCTGTGTCCTTTATTCCTGTGACTTATTTATTCCATAGCTGAAAGCCTATATCTCGACTCCCCTTCACCCCTTTTGCCCATCCCTCCACCCCCATGTTTGTTTTCTGTATTTATAGGTCTAATTATACTTTTTGTTTGTTTATTCATTTGTTGTTTTGTTGTTCAGATTCTGCTTATGAGTGAATTCAGATAATATTTGCCTTATTTCACTTAGCACTTATTTCACTTAGCACAATACTCTCTAGGTCCTCCATCCTTGTTGTCTCAAGCAACATGTCCTCTTCCCTTTTTTATGGCTGTGTAGTGTGTGTGTGTGTGTGTGTGTGTGTGTGTGTGTGTGTGAGAGAGAGACAGAGAGATAGAGAGAGACAGACAGACAGAGACAGAGACAGGGACAGAGACAGAGACACAGAGAGAGAGAGAAAGAGAGAGAAGAGGAGTGGTATCTCTCTTTGCTAGCCACCCACAGGCTTGGTGAGTGAGCCATGGTGCCAAACAAGCCTGGAGACAGAAATCCCAGGGGAAAGGAAAGGAGCTCTTTCCTCCTCTGCCCACTTGTAGCCTCCCAGACCCAAGGAAGAGGTCTATGCTCTGTTTGTAATTTACAGTCTTGAGGGACAAAAAATAAATTTAAGCTTAGATTACATTTCTAGATGGTTAAAATTCAGAATTCCATAATGAACAGTCACAAGGCTTAATGGATTTTGTGCTACGCTCTTACCATTGGACATTTGTCGAAATTCAACGTGGAACTAATTCATCTCTGAAAGCCATCTTAAACTTTATAATAACCCATAAGCCTGTTGGAAAAAAGGTAGTGGCAGAAACCAGGTTCTTATCATTTCATTGGTATAGTTCTTCATAGGATTGAAATGAACTCACTTTTTTTGCACTTTATTAAAAATATGTTTTGGCTGACAGTATATGATAAGGAAAAATAGCTAGATACAAAACCTTGAAAACAATTAAACAAATAACAAGAAAAATTTTAATATGTAAGATATCTAACTTCTTCTAGACTTTTTTCAGTGTGTGTGTGTGTGTGTGTGTGTGTGTGTGTGTGTGTGTGTGTGTGTATGTGATTATATACTAGAAGGAAATTTGGTAAGTTGCTATTTCTGAATTGTAAGATCCAGGGTGATTTGTATTTTTTATATATGTCTACGTATTTTTCAAATTCTCTACCATGAATATGTATAATTTTTATAACCACAAGAGCAATTAATTTTATCAGTAATATTTAGAAGTTTTACATCATTTTTCTGAATATCTATCAAAGGTATTTCCTATATTTATTATGTTGCTCTAAATCTGCTTGCTTTCTCTTAAAGCCTATGATACTTATAGCAATAGAAGTGTTTTACTAATTGAAAGACTCTTTAAGATTTTTCCACACCAAACAAATATATTTTAAAAACCACAAAACCATTTATTCAGTGATTTTTTTCCCTCTATGAACTAATGAAAATACATACCCCCACACACAATATATTTTTTTAAGCTTTGGAGAACTGATCCATAGCAAATACTCCCTGCCTCCATCTCCCACCTCCCCATATAGTTAACTACTCCATTTTTTCCCATTTTTAAAAAATATTTACCAAAAGTCCTGAAGTGACATCTAAACTACTTGTCTACTCAACTTATAGGTAAAGAAAAATAAGATCCAGCTCGGACAGACTCAAATGGATGCACCTACTTTCATGCCCAGGCTTTCACAGAGGTAAAACACATACCTAATCCTTCCAATAGATTCCAGAAAGAACATGGATGACACTTCTCTTGATCTCTTTTTTTCCTTACACAAATTTAATACTTTGATGGCTTATAATGAAAAAGCAGTATTTAAAGAAACAGAACAGGTCACCTTTATTATATACAGCACAGTTAGCAAGATACTACCTTGAGTAGCTGTTTAAAGGGATCACACTTCAAAAGATAATTGACCTAAATTCTCCTTCCTGTTCTGCACTCTAGTGAGTCTTGCCCATGTGCAGCCCTCCGATGCATCTCACACATGGAAGAGATACAGTAGGGTCCTGAGAAGCATGAGAATAGAGGACACTGTGATTCAAACTAATTCAAACATTATTTGAATGCCTGTGTTCAGTTTGCTAAAAATTCTCAACTTCAGAGGGTGTACAAGGGCTGACAGCTCCAGTCTGGAATGTATCCAAAGTTGATTTATAGAGAAGAACACTTTAAAGTGATTATACCTGTTCTAGTCCCATTTGGTTGGGGTATGATGAAATAGAATTCTGAGTCTCTACTTTCAGAGTATTGTTTATGATTTGAATTATGGACAACCATGCAAACACACATATCTCAAGGAAGAAACTGTACCATGAGCAGTCTAATGTTACCTAATTTCTTTTGTGAATCTCATAAAGAATTTCAGCATAAAAACTTTATTTTGGCAGATGTTCATTAATTTCCATCACATTTTCTGGCAGTGTTTACATTCCAGGTCCATTTTACTGTTTTGCCCCCATGATGTATGTTAAATTGTAAATTTTAAGATATCTGCGAGAAATATTCTTAGGATAGTTATGCAATTGGTTTTTTATAACCTGTAAGAAAACCAATTTGGTTGGAGAAATCCTGTCAGCATCAATAAACTATTGTTCCAAACATCTTTCAAGCAAATTGGAATCAACAAATATCTTGGGTACATGAACTTCCTAGAGGGTTTTGTGGCTTTTTCCCATTGTTTTGGAAAACAGTCATGTTGCTATCATTTTAGAACACTTCCAGAAGCCAACTTGGCATTGAAGTTCTTATTCATGTATAAAGCTCTGACCCATATGTCACAAATCACAACTTTCTGCTTCATACATGGTGGACCAAGGCAGATGTTAATTTGGAAGATTTTTGTATTACCTGAGGTTGTGAGCTAGCGAACAAAGGCATGGGAACCAAATTCCTAACTAATATTCATATTTCTGATATGTATCCTTGTATTAGCAACTGTTTCCATTGTGTATTTCTCAAACATTGCCCTTTGAATTATAAAATTAAACAGAATAAACAAATAGAAAGATATATATACTAAACCTCTGATTCATAAAGAGTGGAGAAGCCAAAACAAAGGTGAAATGGGGAGATGGCTAAGGGAAGGAAATAAAATCAAGCTCCTTGGAGCCTAAGATTATATGAATATAGGCAGAAACCAATATGAAGTCACTTAATAATGAGGTCAAGAGAGCTGAATAATTTAACATACCCTTGAATCTGAATTTGTGATTGTCTAAAACTAATATTTCACAAGCCGTATTGCACCCTGTCACAGACTACTACTTCTCCCTCAAGATAATGCCCAACTATTAGTGGACCCAATTTGGTGGAAATTCTCTAATTGGCTGCAGTCACTTCAACTTGAATGTGACATTTTAGACTGTTCTGTAGTCACAAGGATAAGTTAGGAGCTTGGGCAGCAGACTTGCTCTTTGTGATAATTGTAGCTGAAGCTTGTGTTATCACCAAAGCTTATTATTTTGCAAGTTGTACACTCAGCTTTTTGTAAAAGTTGTACTGTAAGGAAAAATCCCTGAGGAAGCTTCTTTTCTCTACTGGTTCTTCTAACACCCCAGAGGAGGATGACCAAACAAAATGCTATGTGATTGTGTTTAAGTGCACTTAAATACATGCCACCTGATAAAATATCTTAGTACCATGAATTAAACAGTTCCTTAAGTCTCTGTATTCTTTAGGTTTTATCCTTATTCAGCTAACCAAATTACTGCTAGTGAATGACATTATTTAAGAGCACTCATTCTATCTTGGGCGAACATGTGTACCTACCTCTACATCAGACACGTAAAGGAGGAATAAGAGATCTGCTTCCTGCTAGCATTGTCGTTGGCTTACATTCTGCACCTAAACATTGTGCCTATGAGAACAGTAAGCTCATTCCTATACAGGATGAGTACATCAAACAGTAGATATCTTACTCTGGTTAGTAATTCTTTGTATTTTTGTAGTGTTTTATAGTTTCCGAAGGACTTCTATTCCTTCTCTTTCTTTCTCTCTCTCTTCCTTACCTCCTTCCTTCTATATTTATTGAGTAAATAAGATGATCCAGGCCCTGTGCTGCACATTGAAGATACACAGATAAATGAAATATAGCAACTGTCTTCAAGGAACTCTGGCTAAGTAGGAGAAATAAGAATAACCAATTAATTATAATCCTATGCAATAAGTGTTCTAACCATGCGTATTATAGAAAATGCCAGGAAGTCAGGAAGGTGCACAGAGAAAGTGACTTTGGGGCCAGATCTTAAAAGATGAACAGACATTTACAACTGAGGAAGAGGGGATGATAAAAAGAGATCAGGGGAGCTGTTGCCTCAAGCAGAAGAGATAGCAGGTGTGAGGACATCAAGTTGTGAAGAAGGTGGCTAATATCACAGGTGAGGCCAGATCAGAAAGAATCTTATGTGGCTGTGTGAAATAACAGGAAATATATATATATGCCTCTGCTCCTTGTTCCTGGCATAGAGTTCCTAAATCCCCTGAAATTTTCTGGGTGATATGGGTGTCTTTTGTTCTAATGAAGTGACCTTTGGTGGGTTCATAGATAGATTCAGATTGGGTGCTGTTCACCAGAAAGACCAAGCCATGGTTAGGAGTTTGAAACTGTCAGTCCCACCTCCCATCCTCCAGGAAATTGAGTTAATGGTTGATTGTTTATGCATATGTGATGAAACCACTGTAAAAATCCTATAGGCATGGGGTTCAGAGAGCTTCCAGGTTGGTGACCACATCTGTGTGATGGGACAGTGGCACATAATCAGCTCCCTGGGAACAGAAGCTCCTGCACTTAGAACATTTCCAGACCTCACCCTCTGTATCTCTTCATCTGGCTGTTCATCTATATTCTTTATCATATCCTTTATTATATAATAAAACAGTAAATTTAGGTAAGTGTTTCTCTGAGTTCTGTGAGCTCCTATAACAAATGATTGGACCTGAGGAAGGGGTGATGAGAACCTCCAACTTGTAGCCATATTGGACAGATATTATGACTAACCTAGGGACCTGCTACTTGCAGATGGTGTCGGAAATGGGGAACAGCCTTATGGGAATGAGCCCTTAACCGTGGAGCCTATGCTAATTCTGGCTAATGTCAGAATTGTATTGAATTATAGGACACTCATCTAGTGTTGGAGAATTGTTTGGTGTGAAAAACCCACACATCTGGTATTAGAAGTGTTTGAGAAGTGTTGTGAGTGTGAAAAAAGGAAAACACAGCACAGTTCTACTAGACACCCTTGTTCAAGTGTCTGAACAAGTCAACAAGCCCCTTGGGCATAGAGTACACATAGCCTATTTAACACTTCTCCATACAGCAATAATTTTATATTTAATGGTATTCTTCTTTTCTTTTACATTTTTTAATGTTTATTTCTGAGAGGGAGAGTACAAGGGAGGGGCTGAGAGGGGGAGTAGGGAATCCAAAGTGGGCTGTGCTGATGGCAGACAGCCCAGTGTGGGCTGTGAGATCATGGCCTGAGCCAAAGTCAGAAGCTTAACCAACTGAGCCACCCAAGCACCCCAATGCTATTCTCCTTTTAGCAATAGTCCATTACCAAATACTGTTAATATATTTTCCCCAGGCACTGTGTGCTATTAGCTAATGGAAACTACTATGACAAACTCTAGTCCCTTCTTTCAACCAATGAATGGTAGTGTAACACTCTGTAATCAGTCTTACCCAATGAGTGCTCAATCATGCTATCCTTAGTTGAGTGTCCTTCCTGCAGGTGGTTTTTATTCTGCCATGATCTCTCTTTACTGTAATATATTTTGCTCTGAGAAGCAGTGTTGATCCATATGGCTAACAAAATATGTGCACGTGCTAGTGTTAGAGCAAAGAAATAAAAAGTATCATGCTGGGTGTTCGAATATAAGTGTAATAGCAGCTCAAGGGAATTTCAAGGAAACGATCAGAGAAAGAAAGGATCAGCAGGCATTTTGGGTGGCAGTTTGACTTTGGGAAGGGCAGTATATAGGGCAGGGCTTTTTGGGAGGACTAGAGGGCACCCGCACAAAATCTGGTTGGAGGGACCTTGTGATCTCAGGGAACTTGGAGGGAACAGAGTGTCCATTGTCAGCATTGCCTTAATACTGGGAACAACTCTCTGTAGAGTCTATGCTTTCAGGACCATGTGCAGCACTAATCCAAAGAGTTCACCCGCAGTGCAAATGAGAATAAATGGGGAATTCATAGCTTGCTAGGATATGCCTCTGGGGCCAGGCTGTCTGGGTTTGAAACTCAGTTCACCATTTTTACCAACTATATCACCTTAGATATTGAATATTACTGATTCAGTTTTCCTATAAAATGGAAATAAAAATACTACCTACCAAATGAGACTGTTATGAAAGTAGGACAATATTCATAAAGTACTTAGAACAGTGCCTGGCACACATTAAGTGCTTGAAAATATTATGAGCAGCAGCAGCAGCAGCAGAAGCAGCAGTAGTAGTTGTTATTATTATTATTATTATTATTATTATTATTATTATTGCCACTGTTTAGTTTCTGTCTATCTCACGAGGAAAATTAACTAAATAATCCCAGAAGTCCCTCCCAATTCTAACATTGCCTGAATTTGCCAATCCCTTTTTATCCTAGGAGAAAACTGTAACTCAGAGGGTTTGACCACCGACTCCCTCCACTAAGGTTACATAGGAAGTAAGGAATAAGATGCAAAACTAGAATTAGAACCCAGGTCATCTAGCCCCTAATCCTGTGCCTTTTGTGCTCCTTCATGTACCAAAAAATGAACAAAGCATCACCAGCTGGGCACCTCACTCTTAATCTTTCCCACTCTTGAAGTTGCCTAGCCTCAGGCCACTTTTTATTTTGTTGGGGTGTTTTTTAACCCCTTCCATCCCTCTGCAGATCAAGAAGAGAAGTGGCAAGCCTGGGAAGCGAAAAGGGATCTGTTGGATTGGAGGAAATAAGTTAACATCATGTTAGAATATTTCTCTAAGCATTTCTAGCTCAAGCACCTACTGTTGGTCCCCATCATTAGGAGGTCAATCATCCTTGCAGGGCATGTGGTCTACTTTCCGTTCAATGCTGCAGTCAGTGTTTGAAAAAGCCAAGTCTTTGGATGTGGCCCATTGTTTTAACTACCTTTTGCTCTTGTTCTATATGGCTGGAATCCTAGTCATACTTATTCCCTTTCTGGTACAATTATGGCAATTCTGCAAGGACTCAGCAGAGATGAAGAGAGAAGGAAGAAGGGAGAGGCAGATGGAGGGGTGAAGACAGGACATGTCCCCAGCAAACTGACCTATCTAGTGTCAATCTTGCAAAATTGTGCTTCTGTATTTTCTCCTACACTTTTGAAACCCATTTACAACATACCAGGGACTTTGGTCTTTTGTTTGTTATCTCTTTTCTTCTTGTCTCTGTCCATTTAAATATCAGAATAATCACTACCCTTTTAAAAGCCAAAATATCTGTGCAGGTTTTTAAAAAATAAGTATTTTTCATTTGACTGAACTGATTTCATCAGAGAAGGTTAATGCGATCATTTTAATCTGCAAAAAAAAATTTTCCACTTTTTATTTCTTCCACATTTGATTTTGAGCACAGATTTAATAATTTCTGGTGGTTTGTGTTTCGGCATCAGCTGGATATGCAGAGTAGGCTCTCCACAGTCTCAGAATTTGATTATGACCAAGGAACCGCTATTCTATAAACACGGAAAATTGGAAATTATCTCTAGAGCTGTTTGTTAACGAAGTCGAAGGCTAACCTTTAGGGCTCATTAAAATTCCACTGATGAAAACTCTCTTGCAGGTCTCTCTTTCATGAATCCATCCCTGTGTTACAAGTGCTGGTATGTGGAAATTGGTCTGGGCCCTCCCCTTCTGCCCTCCCCTTTAATCTCTTGGTCAGGTTTAGGCAGAGATTTTTAAAGCTTTTAGCTTTCTTGTTCTCCTACTCAAAGTATGTGTTGTGAATTCAAACAAACAGGAACAGGTCTCTGAATGTGTAGCTGTTACTGAGTCCAACTGACCAGGCAGGCAGTTCTGCTGAATCTGCCTTCTTCCATCAATAAAGGATGAAGTCAATCAGGGGTAATTAAGAGGGGCAAAAAAAGGGATATGTTTTCTGTACCTGAGAGTAGAAATAATTATGAAGGCAGAGGAGAAGAACGACAAACCTCCAAGTATAATCCATAACCAGTGAAATGCATTGAGTTATTTTAATGAACTAATTTTAATAAATGACAGCCAGTTAAAATACCATCTTATCAAGAGATCCCTGCATGGTAACTGCAGCCACTCTCCTGTCCTGCTGGTGAATAAGACCCTCCAAATCCTCTCTAAGTGTTCCAGCATCCACGTGCTCAAGAGCGTTTCAATTCACTCGGTACATCTCTGTAAAAGAAGTATTCCCTTGATGGCACATTGTATCACTATTACTGTTGCTAAACAGATGGAAAATAATTGTTTATGGAATTTGTGTTTTAATCGCATTAACGTATTTGGCAGGGAGATCCACCTAAGTACACAATGCAAAGCCTGCCTTTGATCTGGGCCCCTTTGGGGCATTTTCTGTGACTGATAAACTGCTCCTCTGAGTTCATAGGCAAATGATAAAAATGATAAAAAGAAAAGAAGAAGAAGAAAGCCAAGCACCAACCTCCCATTCGGTTATTTGTCTCCTTGGAGAATCAGACAAGCTATCCAGGCTTGCAGTCATGCTGACGACTCAGCACACATCTCACCCAGTTATGCAACCACACAGGGCTCAACATGAATGCCCTCATCTCTCACGCACCCCCCCTTCTCCGGTTCCCTCCTCCCCTTTGCACGCAAACACACACATGCTCAATGCAAGAATTCATATGCTCTTTTCTTTTTAAAGATTCCTAATGCCTTTTCATATGGGCTAGTTTAAATACTTCTATTTATCAGTAGTAGTCCTTACACATATTTTCCTTTCATCCTCACACATATCTTGGTTAGCATTATATTGTGATATGATAGAAATCAGAAGCTTTCTTTTAATGAAAATGAACATTCTAATTGTGAGATATTTTGTCTACTAGCTATTCTGCTGTAAATTAGCCTGAGGACAACTGAGGGCAGAACCAGCTCCTGTTCACTTGCCTATAACCCTCTTACCAAGACCCAAAGAACAGACTCCAGGATAGAAAATGTGATAGCCACTGAAAGAAAGGGTTCAGAAAGATTCCCATTTCTGAAGCACAGTCCCCATCTTGCCTCCTCTTGAGATGGTTGATCAGACACTTCCCTCCTCTTCGGAGAGAGAGATCTGAGGAGGTTTTAAATTCTTGGATGGATTTTTTTGTTTGTTTGGTGGATTTTTTCTTCTCATTCTTTCTCCTCTGCAGAACACAACTAGTAAATGATTGGATCTTTGACAGAACAAAGGTATTTTTGATGGGCTCTGTAATCTAGTGCACTAATGCGCCCAGTCCCCTCATTGTCTTGCTGTCTGATCCCATCCCTTCTGCCAGACAGTCACTGCGGGATGAGTCACTTTTAATGTCTGATAATCAAGGTGAATTTTCAAAAAGCTGCCATTTTGGAATTATGCACTATATCACAGTGTCAGGGACGAGAGGAGGAGGAAGGATGAAGGAAAGGCTAAGATAGACACCTACTGCACATTCAGAGAACTGCAGGACATAGCCAGCACAGCGCCAGACAAGATGTGTCTGGAGGGGCTAAGTCGATCAAGGCATCCATAATAAGAAGGAAACTATGTTAATTTTAAATTAAAAATAACTTCTATGATAATGAAGATTATATGCACAGGAGAAAACGTCTTAGTTAAAACAGACTGCAGGGATGGAATTAAGCACCAGCCATTTGGGGGTATGGATTCTGTACCTACTGAATCTATTGTGGTCCATTAAATAACCTAATACAAACTTACATTGGAAAAAGAATAGAAATGAATTGTGGCTGTCTCCGTGGATGCTGTATTGTCTGCCGTCCTTATTTAAAGCAACATCAGCTAAGGGAGGTACATAGCTGAGGAACACAGCCTCCCATCATCTGGGGAGACTGGATATTTCTGGAATCATATAAAGGACTGAAACATTTTTCCCCATGAAATAGCAAGGGAGATATTGGAAACCCCTGGTAAACAAAGACCAATCAAACATTCTTGCAAGACTTTGGCTTTTCAAATATACATTGGTCACTGTCTTCTCTAAGGTAATTAACTAAACCCACTGTTACATATTGTGGTTCTGGAATTTTTTTTAATTGTTGTCATTGTATTAAATAGTAGGATAGTTGAAGGAAAATGATATAAGAACAGTCTGCTATTTTTGTTTATTATTCAGATAAGTGAAAGCCTATAAATAGAACCATGATGTTTTGACTAGGGAAATGCTGTCCTCATTACAGCTGGGAGATGCTGGGGCGATTTAAAGCTGGAGCTTCAAAGCCTTGTCCTGCTTTATAAAAGCACGAAGGTTTTCATGGCTGTTTCAGTGACCAGTCAGAGTCTGCAGGTGCTTTATCTGTCCTGGGAGAGGGAGAGAATGACATTTCTGAGAATCCTATTTTGTAACCATGATGAATGCTTCCATATTTCCCCTAACAGCGGTATTTAAATACCTGCATATCTTCAGTATAAGTTATGTTTATAGGTTATACCTTGTTATACCTTGGTTATAGGTTATACCTTGTTATACCTTGTTATACCTTGTTATTGTGTGCCAGCATTAAGTAGCCCATTCTTTCCCCATTCTCCACTTCCACCTTCACCACCATCATACACGCACATGCACACACACACACACACACACACACACACTATACTTTAACATGGTTGCAAAATAAGCAGAGAAAAGAAAATATTTAGCTACCATGCTACTGTTCTCGTGTATACAAAAGATTAGACATATAGAAAATATTTTAGATACAAGTGACCCCTTAGAGATATTAGGGTACAACCTTAATTGTACTAAAAAACACAGAAGTGACTTGTCCTAGGACACTCAACCAGAGAATGACAGATGCCACGCTAGCATCCAGGCATCTAACTTAAAAGCTGGCATGCTTTCCACAGAAGCATGCTCTCTTCCCATTAAAAGAATCAGGTCTCTGAAGCTTGGCTAAACAGTGATTAATGCACAGACGTCACAATGAAAAAAAGAAAAACCTGAGGAAGAGATAAGAATCATTTTCATTTTCAACCATGATACAAAGGAATAAAAGGAAACTGGTATGAAATGAAGAAAAGCAAAATGTTAATAGAACATCTATCTAACAAAACTATCTGCCTAGTCAGGAATTCTATTAGCAGACAGAATTGTCCTTTAAGGAAAGTAGTAGAGATTTTTAAAACTAGTGAAGAAAGCAAATGCTTCTTCCAAAAGTCACACTGCTCTATTTCTTTCTATATATTTTCTTCTGAGATATTAGAACAATTCAGCCATATTCAAGCATGGACTCTTACTGTCATCACTGAGATCCTGTCTAGGCTCTGTAAATTGGTGACGTGGCTAAAAGTAGGACTAACAGCATATTCTTTTCTTCTCCTAGAATCTAGATCCTTAGAGGGTACAGCCTCCCTTGCTCTCTGAGGAAAGGTCTACCTGATATGACCTAATGGGTATTTTTTAATCTTTGCTGTGTTCTGTCTCCTCTTAGACTAATCTCTGTCTGAAACATTCTGCATATTTTTATTAAAATATTTCCCTGGTGCTTGAGGACTCCAAGGTCCTGAGTGCGAAACCCCCCAAGTATACCCCCTGATTTAGAGTGAAATAGATGGATTTTCTTCACTCTTTATAACAATAGGAACATTCTCAGAGGTGATAGATAATAATATTGATAAGCCAGACATTATTATAAACCAGTACAGGACTTCCCAGTAGCTCTTCTTTTCCTTCTAAAAATACCTAAAGAAAGACTGCACTAAGAATTTTAAAAGGACAAATAAAATCCATGTCAATCAAGAATGTGTTTAACCATGATGGAGAGAATCTTTGATAGCTGAAAGGGATCAAAAGATTCTGTATTATGTAAAAAGGAAATCCTAGCAAACAAGATGGAAGATGGAAATTTGGCGGTCAATAGACAATGAAAGGTTGAAAAACAAATTGTGAGTCCCCCAAGTATCAAAACATGTGGGCTTTTATAGTCTCTCTGACCCTACTTTTTTCTTCTGAGGAAGGAAAAATTGAAGAACATAGATCTGGCTGGTGGGGTAAACACAGAAACATGTTCATCTGTTTTTGCTCTGGAGAGCTATCAGGAGTATTAATGGGACTTCTGCTTTAGTGCTACTGTTAGGAATAGGGTTTCTCAACTTCAGCACTATTAACATTTTGGGCTGGATAATTCTTTGTTGGGGAGAGAGAGAAGAGGCAGGAAGAGGGCTGTATGCTTTTTAGAATGTTTAGCACAATCCCTGGCCTCTTCCCACTAGATGCTAGGGGCATCCTCCAGTTGTGACAACTAAAATGTCCCTAGACATTGTCAGGTGTCCTCTAGGGAGCAAAATCACCCTTTTTTTCACCCTTGGTTGAAAACCACTGGACTTAAGGGAATGGGTCACATTTTTCAAAGTAGGCTTAGTTGTTCCATGTTTGTATATTTGTATAATAAAGCTTATGTTTCTCATTATACGTTGAAAACATAGCAGACACTTCATGGTGTCTGATAGAGCCCATAGATTGACTAATGATTGGTTCTCCCACAGAACTCAGAACTCAAGATACCTATAATCAAGTCTAGAGGGAGGCATGTCTCAAAAAGAATTGAGCAACTGATTATTGACATAAAGAGTTGCCCAGGATCAAACATACAAAGCCAAATATATGTTGAAAGAGCTTACAAACAAAATATTTTGAAAGAAATTAAGGACCTAAATAAATGGCATGGTCATGGATTGGAAGATTTACTATTGTTACGACTGCAACACTTCCCAAAGAGCCATTGCCACAGAGTCGTTTATTTGTATGTTTATTTTATATGATTACTATGACAAAAATGACTTTGAAGTTCCCAGTCTTCTACAGAAAATAGACCAAGGCACAACGGAAAGCATATTTTTCAATATCCTTTTTGAATGTGGCCAAGGAGGATAACAGGATCTCCCAGAACCATAGAGAACAATGAACTAGGAAGCAGAACAAGAGCCCAAGTAAAGAACAGTCCCTACTCCTGATCACAAAAATCTGAAAATAGTTGAGAATCAGTGACAGACGTATGATTTCCATTTCTTCCCTTTGTAAATGGGAATATTTGTTGTAGTTACCCCATCCCTCTTCCACACTGTATTAAGCATGTGAGGGCAAGTGACTTGTTAGTTCATAAGTGTCTGGAATAAGAGGATCCATATGAGATCACGTGCTTTGAGTGTGAAATGTGATTGGATGAGACTTTGGGGTGTTTTCTTTAAAGAAAACATGAAAGAGGGGTGCCTGGGTGGCTCAGTTGGTTAAGTGTCCTACTTTGGCTCAGGTCATGATCTCACGGTATGTGGGTTCAAGCCCCATATCGGGCTCTGTGCTGACAGCTCAGAGCCTGGAGCCTGCTTCAGCTTCTGCATCTCTCTTTCTCTCCACCCTTCTCTCTTTCTCTGTCTGTCTGTCTGTCTATCTGTCTGTCTGTCTCTCTCTCTCTCTCAAATGAATAAACATTTAAAAAAGAAAAAGATGAAAGAGTTTTGCATGTAAAAGGAGGAGCAAGTATTTGTCACCAAAAAAACAGACAGATTTTATTACTCTTCTCAATTATGGTCTCCCCTTCCCTATGAAATGATTATACATACCACTCATTTTCATTTTCATTTGATTTTCAGCATCTATCTGTATAGGTGAACCATCCCTTTGACATTGGCTTGATCACAAGACTTCCTTTTGCCAATGAAATGAAATTGTACAATTTCCCAGGAGAAGCTTAGACATATATGGTTCAATCATCACTTCTTTTCCTTTGTCATTTTGTCCAACTGAAAGCATTGAGTGGGTACCACCAACTCAACTCAGAGATTTCAGCACAGGAAATGATGGCCAGGATCTTGACAATAATAAGGTTTTGAAGGTGAAGATTTTAAAAATTAGTCTTGTTGCTCAAAGCATTTCTCAGTTTCATCTTTTGCAACTTGGAAATGAAAAATAGTTGTATTTTTCAACCCCATTTACAAGCTGCCAAGTTCTTTCTTGGGCCTCATGTTTTTCTTGTATTACTTTGTTAAATGTAGAAAATAGAAACTAAATCATACTAGTAACTTTCTGTTTCTTATCTTCTCCACCTGAATCCACAAATCAATTAGGTAGATGATTCGGCGTTCCTAGAAAAGCCAGACTTAAGCAATGCAATTTTTTAATTCAAAAATAGAGAAATCACAGAAAAAGCATTAGAGGAAATCCACCTTTCTTTCATGATAAAAACACTCAATAAACTAGTATTAAAAAGAAAATCCCTCAATCTGAAAAAGGGCATCTATAAAAACCCCAAGACTAATATACTCAGTGGCAAAAGACTAAGTACTTTCCCCCTAATATCAGGAATAAGACAGGATGTTTGCTCTCACCACTGCTATTCAACATTGTATTGGAGGGTATATCCAGGGCAAGTAGGCAAGAAAAAGAGATAAGAGGCACCCAGGTTATAAAGGAAAAAGTAAAACCATCATCATTTTCAGATATGATCTTGTATATAGAAAATTCTAAGCAATCTATTAAAAAACAACTACTACAACTAGTAAACAAGCTCAGCAGTGTTGCAGGATGCAAGATCAATATACAAAAATCAATTGTATTGATATACAGTAGCAATGAAAATCCAAAAATGAAATTACAAAAAAAAAAAATGCCGTTTACAATAACCCCTGAAGGTTTAAGTCAAGCAGAATTCATACTTTTCATCCATTATTATTTGCCTTTTTGAGGATCCCTCTAGTGCTCACTCAAAATGGTTTTACTTAAAAAAGGGCTTTGCTGGGGCGCCTGGGTGGCTTAGTCGGTTAAGCGTCCGACTTTCGCTTAGGTCATGATCTCGCGGTTCGTGGGTTCAGCCCCGCGTCGGGCTCTGTGCTGACTGCCAGCTCAGAGCCTGGAGCCTATTTCAGAGTCTGTGACTCTCCTCTGACCCTCCCTGCTCACGTCTCTCTCTCTCTCTCTCCTAGAAATAAATAAAAACATTAAAAAAGAAAAAAAAAAGAAAAAAAAGGAGCTTTGCTGGGTAGTTTGAGTTCATGGATAGGGATATTGGTATATATGTATATATATATATATATATATATATATATATATATACATATATATGTATAATTTTGGTGGTGGGTAATATTCCTAATGATTTTTTAACCTGTATCTTTACAAGTGGAAGGTTTATGGGCATACTTGACTTATGAATGAGACCTGTGGTTTTCCTTTAGCAACTTCTAAAAATCATTTACCCTTACATTTACTTCTGACACCAGACCTTCAAAAACAAAGAGCATTTTAACTTTGCATCCCCAATGCTTAGAACACATTCAATGTATGTTTGCCATCCTGAGCTCCCACTTCTATGGGATTTTTGTTTTTTACCTGCTTGAATGGTGTCTTTTTGAATGTCTTTTCTCCTCCAATCTCTTATGTGAGTCTCCTGAAATTACAAGTTCATATATAAATAAATACATATCCTCTCCATGCATTATATCCATTTCCTTATTTCTAAACTTATCACTAACCATCATTTCACCATTGGCCATAATGAAAACAGTCCATGAGAGTCGTGTTAAATGTGTCTGGTAATGGGATTTAAAGCCACAGTATGAGAATAGCTTATCTGTGAACAAGATTTTAAAGGTAAGGAATAAGAATCTCTGTTCATCCTTTCACTATCCCAATTCATCAATATTTCTTAGTCCCTTTAACCTAAAACAATAGTGGATCGGAGAAGCTAAGATCTTCCATCTGCTGTTTAAGCAGAGACTATGCATGTCTTTTCAGAGAGAGACAGCTGCCCTTGTATTTAGAATAAGGACAGAAAGAAGCCAGCATATAGCTCATGCTTGATGGATATTTATTGTTCAATATAGTCTAAGGAACCTGCCCTATCACTAGTGTTTCTATCACTGTGACTATCAGCCTATCAAATCAGACATCGTGATAATTGATTGAGATCTGGGTGGGATAGAAAGACATTCTTAATGGTTGATTGACCGAAAAATCCATCACTAAACAATACAGTCAACGTTATAGTCACAGCTTATATATTCTCTGATGAGAGTTTTTAATCCACATAGCCATTGTTTTTCTCGAGGTTGACTTGAGGCTCACTGGTTTGATAGGCATTTTCTCAGAGATGGGCTCAACTTGACCTGATGAGAGATGGAAGTTTTTCAACACCCAAACAGCCAAACATTTCCGTCTTTGAAAGAAAGATACATGAATATTAATTAACAGATTAGTGCCCAACAGTATATCTCTGTGCCAAAAGTCTTTGTCATTCATTCTGAATAAATCCTTTAAAATTGTGCTACTCAGAGCGTGGTCCATAGACCAGTGCCAGCCTATGAACTGTTTGTTACTGGTTCATAATGAGATAAATACAAAAATTAAGAATGAACGTTTGGGAAATTTTATGTCTGGGTAACCCAGTCATAAAAAGAGGCCTGGTATTTTGTTTTTATTTTACATTTTATTTTACATTTCATTTTTCTAGTATTAACTTTATTATTTTATAAAAATCTTTGTGATGATTTGGATATTTTTTTAAATTGTCTTTTTTATTTTTTAATGTTTTTTAAAATATTTTTATTTATTTCTAGGAGAGAGAGAGACAGCGTGAGCAGGGGAGGGTCAGAGAGAGTGGGAGACACAGACTCTGAAACAGGCTCCAGGCTCTGAGCTGACTGTCAGCACAGAGCCCGACGCGGGGCTTGAACCCACGAACCGTGAGATCATGACCTAAGCGAAAGTCGGACACTTAACCGACTAAGCCACCCAGGCGCCCCTATTTTTTTAATGTTTTATTTATTTCTGAGAGAGAGAAAGAGAGAGAGCGAGCAGGGGAGGGTCAGAGAGAGAGGGAGACACAGAATCTGAAACATACTCCAGGCTCTGAGTCATGAGATCATGACCTGAGCTGAAGTTGGAACCTTAACCAACTGAGCCACCCAGGCACCCCTAAAAACTGGTCTTTAACCACAGATAGCTTAGGAAACAGTAAGTAAAATACCATGTCTCATCTCTGCCTTTTTTTTTTTTTTGCTAGTCTTACTTGCTTTATGCTAATCTCCAGACTTTATTCCATTTTATATTCAATGCCATTTTCTCTGAACATGCTAAACTTAGACCATTCTCTCACCTTTAACCTGCAGGTTAAGCAGCTCTGGTGACATCTTTGTTTAAAGCCCCTAGTATTTGAGGGCTCACTGCAGTCATGAAGTCTGAGGACACCCCTTCCTAACTGCTTTAACAGTGTATTTATCATTTAGTGGATAGCGAAGTTTGTCCCTGTTGGTTGTAACTTTTGCTTCTGGAATTACCAAGCTAGAATAGACGTTAGTAAATGATTCTTTCTCTGACATGATCACAAAGACCAGATGGCCCTTGGAATGCTGGAGAAGTTCATCTTAATCCACCATGCCCTTCCAGCATTACTAACCTCCACATCATCTCTGCACAATCCAATAAATGTCGGTTCTCCATGAGTATTATTTCAAGTGAACTGATATATCTTTCATTGTTATATTTCATTTGATTCTTGTGCTGAGCAGTCAACGTGTCTCCAGGAGAACTATGCTTAACTGATTATGTCTTAACCTATGACATCATATTTTTAAAAGAACATGATTTGAAGACATTGATATCTACTGCCGTTTATAGCTCCTTTTCATCCAGATTGATTATATGCTCATGACAAGAATGTGAGTGATGGAATGAAGAGAGCAAGACCAGAATCAGGGAGACCAGGTAGGAGGTTACTGCAGTAATCCAGGCAAGAAATAATGAGGGGCTGACCCAGGATAGTGGCAGTGCTGATGGAGAAGAAAGGATGAATGTGAGAAATATTTAGGCATTAGAACAAGATTTGGTGACTGATTGGATGTGCAGGGTAAGAATGAGGAGAAGTTGATGATGACTCCCAAATTTTTGGCTTGGAACAAATAGGTAGTGATGAGATGGGAAAATGGGAGGAAGAATAAGTCTGGGAAACTATGGGGAGAGAGGAGGCAAAGCATTCAGCTCTGAGTACACTGAGTTCACTAGCGCATCATCCAAGCATTTTCAATATATGAGGCTGAAACTCAGGAAAAAATCTGAGCTACAGATTCAGATTTTTGAACTCATGGACATGTAAGTAATTAAAACCATAGAACTGAATGAGAACACAGATATATGTATTGTTTTTAAATGTCGTAGAGCCATTTCAATTCATTCAACTTCCTCTTAAAATTTAAAATTTTTACAGTTACAATTTCTCTATCTTCCCTGTGATAAAATAGGATAATCTAGCTATATCCTAATAGTTTGCACATGGGCATTATAGGATTCTATGAAAATCTGAGCCCATCAGAGAGGTCAGTTGAAACATTTCCTAAACTTGGAACTCTATCTTCTGGTGTAGCCAGGATTATCCAACTCCTCTTCATCCAACTCTCATTAACAGATAGTTAAAACACACAAATGTATTTATTAAGATTTTAGGTGTATCGGTCTGTTTGATTCAATTTAATCATCACATGACCACCTCAGAGATATTATAAAACTCATTTACAATGAGAAAATAGAGAAACTACAAGGATGAAAAGTGGCAAAAGTTGCTATATTTTAGCATTGTTTATCTCCAGCCATCTTGTAATTTGTGCTTTTGATTTGTATGGATTTTTTAAAAGTTTATTTTGATTTATTTTGAGAGAGAGATAGAGAGCAAGCAGGGAAGGGGCAGAGAGATGGAGAGAGAATCCAAAGCAGGCTCTGAACTGTCAGCACAGAGCCCAATGTGGGGCTCAAATTCATGAACCGTGAGATCATGACCTCAGCTGAAATCAAGAGTCAGGCATTTAACCAACTGAGCTACCCAGGCGTTCCTGGTAACATGTGCTTTTGGACAACGTCATATTTAGGCGCTCCCACTCTATGCTAGTCATTCCAACTGCTGCTACCTCTGTCTGTCTCAACCAAATCAGGCATTCCAAAATTGGCTTTTGTGCTCTATCCCCAAAGATAAATAGCAGATCCTAATGGACACAGAAAGTCATGTTTCAAATAAAGGTCTTATCTTTTTTTTTTTTTTTTTTTGCCATGAGTTAGCGTTAAGTAGGCTGGAAATGTTTATCCTTTTTCACCCAGTAGTCTTACGTCTACAAAATTCTCTAAGGAAATAGAGAGGTACCACAAAATTTATTCATAAGGTTTTTTTTTTATTTAGCAAATATTTTAGTGAGCATCTACCAGTGCCAGACACTATGCCTACCATAAGACACAGTCTGCCCTCTAAGTGCTTCCAGCCCAAAGCATCTTGGGATCGTGGTACCCACAATGACAGATAATTTGACTGGGTATCATGGAAAGAGCAAAGAGGAGAATCTTACCAGCCTGGAGGAAGTGGTGCACAGGCTGAGCAGGTTGCATGAGTAAACCTTGGAAAGATGGGAGGTAAGGCCTTCCAGACAGAAACAATACAAAAGCAAAGTGGTAGGAAAAGAAACTACATCAGAGTCTTTCAGGAATGGACAGTTTGGAGATATCATACACCATGTTCTGGGCCGTCACTTTTACTCTGTACACTAGAAGTACTCACAGTGTGTTCAGAGTAGCCCTAGTGTTTCTCAGATAAGTTTTAGGGGTCTTTGGCAACAGGGAGGTGGGGTGGCGCTGGGAATTGGTCCAGGCTCTCAACTCCACCCTGTCACAGCCTAAGTTTCCTGGAAAGTTTTACTTAAGATATTTAAAGGAAGGGTTCCACTGTTGAAAAGAAAGTTTGAAAACCTTTGATCTTTAAGCAAGGGATTGACCAAGACAGATATACATTTCAGGTAGATTACACTGCTAACTATGGGGAGGATACTTCTCCCACTGCTTATTTATAATTGGGAACGTCCTAAATGTGCAATAATATGAATGTGATAAAATAATAACAGTAATAAATAACTACCATTTATTTGTTGAATGCTTATTGTGTGAAAGCACACTGCTAAGTTTATACATATTCTATACCATTTAACCTTGATAGAAATCCCATGAGGTATGTATTATCAATATTTTGCAGATGTGAGAATTGAGGCTTAATGAGGTTGAGTGGCTGGTTTTACATCACCCAGCTGGTAAGGGGTGGGACTGGAATTCTATCCCAAATTTGTCTGACTCTTAAGGGTATGCCATTCTGCCTCCTGAGTCATGATAAATCCCCATGGAGGAATGTTTTTCAACCCTTTGATATCATTTTTTCAAAGACCTCTTAATGATATGGGGGGGAAATGTCTATAGAATAATGTCAAATGAAAACAAAACCCAAGTACAAAAAATATATAGGATAATTCCATTTTTATTAAACAACTAAAATGTTAAAAATATTTATTACTGAATGATAGGTCTATATATAATTTTAATTTTTGCTGTTATAGCTTTCTTCCAAACTTTCTAGAATAAATATGTTTCTTTAATCATTGAAAGTATAACAAAAAGTTATATGTAATATATATTTTTTAAAAAGTTATTCAAGCTGAATTGCTGTCATCTGTCATCCTCACCCGAGACTCAAGAGAAAGGATCAGTTCTTTAATACGTCTTTCAGAACAATAGTGCAAACTATTTGTGTGCAGGATGTAAGAAAAATCAGTCTGTGCTAATTATTAATCATATAAGTTTGAAGTTAAATTCTCTGGATCTCAGTTTCTTTGCCTAGGAAATGAGAAAGCTAAGCTAAATAATCTTTACAATTCTGAAAAATACTAATTTTTTTTAACATTTATTTATTTTTGAGAGCTAGAGCATGAACAGGAGAGGGGCAGAGAGAGAGGAAAACACAGAATCCGAAGCAGGATCTCTGAACTGTCAGCAGAAAGCCCGAAGCAGGGCTTGAACTCATGAACCATGAGATCATGACCTGAGCCGAAGTCAGACTCTTAATCAACTGAGCTCCAAAACCACTAAATTTTCAAAGAAATTTTTCTTTTTAGTACAAATGAAACCAGGTAGGGGGCATAAAAGAAACATACTAAATTCTTCTTGCTTTACTTAAATTTTCATAGGCATTTAGGGTGGGTTTTTGTTAACTTGGCTATTAGTAATATGATGCTAAATGCATCTGAGTAATGCTCGATGCTTTCACAAAAATTTTTCTCATCTGTCTTCACTAAAACCTTTTGAGGTGAGCATTATTGTCCCTCTTTTTGCTGATGTAGATCAAAGGGTTCAGGAACTCACAAAAGGTCTCTCATATGTTGTAGCCAGATTCATACCCAAATGCTTCCTTATGAATTCATAGAATATTGTTAGTCCAGATATGGAATTATTTGTTTGTTTTGTCATTTCAACTACCTACTGTATTGGTTACTAAAAAAAAAAAAAAAAAAAAAAACATAGTTTCTGTCCTCAAGCATTTGGTATTCTAAAAGAGAGATAAGGTTCTTTTAAAGAAACAATCCTGAAATTACAACTAAGAATGATATGTAATGAGGACAAATGGAGGCTTTCGGCAATGTCTCTGTATCCTTTAGTGAGAAGCAAACAAAAGGACATTATTATAAAATTGCAAATGGGGGCAGAAGCAGTCACTTGTCATTAGTGTCAGGGTCGTTTTAATGAAAATTAACCCCAGAAATGCTTGACTTAGCAGTGGAGACCTAGGCATCATTTGGACTCTGACAGAACCAGGGCAGTTAAATCTTTCTTACCTGCATATGAGCTTAAGAAAATAAATCAATCCAGAGCCACTGGCCATGCTAATTGCTCTAATTACTATCGCAGGAAACACTAGATGATACCTATGAGGTATTCAAAAGATAGTCTTAGCCCAGAATAATCTTGTAACCAAAGAATTCCCGGAGGAGTTCTCAGACAGTGCTCACAAAGCCTGCACCTGCCCATTTGGATAATAAAGCATAAAAATATGTAGTTTGCCAGAGAGGATGGATTCCATAGCATAGGGTGTATTCTCCTGCTGCAGATGACCCTGTTCAGCAGAAATACAGCAGTGACAGCAAGAAACTGGGCAGGCATCTCAGAAAGTCATTATTGGTAGCTTAGAGACACTTTGGCTCCTAAAGATTTATTCCTGGTGTGTGTGTATACAAAAACGCATGCCTGCACGTGTGACCTTCAGGTAAAAAAACAAATGTGGTGATTTGTTCATCTATAACCCAGCCTTATTTCTGGAAATGCGACTATCCGCCTAACGTTTATGGGCTATGCAAAGAGGATTATGTCTAAATAAGAGCTTATAGGATTTTTCAAGGGACTATCAACTCTAAAACTCCACACTGTTCTGAAATAAAAGAGCGACCCAAAATCGTAAGCTTGATCTCAGATGGTAAGTGAAAAAAGGTGTTTTATGCATCTTCAGTACTGATTTATCAACTGTGCATTGTTCGAGGCATGGTGAAGGGTGCATGGTTTATCCTGCTCAAACATTACTTCTCCAGCAGGTCATCTTCTAGGTAGTTAAAGAAGTAACTACTGTGAAGTGCTCCAGTTCTCTGAGGAGTATTGATATGTGGATAAAGTATGATGGATCAAAGATCACTGGGCCACAAATTGGGGTAATGGCCTCAAGCTCTGCCCCTATGCCTCACGAGAAAATTAATCTACAGATGCCATTAATTCTCCATTGTCAAAAGCAGAATTGTATGCTTATTTATATGAGTAACCCACAACAAATGAAATAATGTACCTAAGCACTTAAATTTCACTGTAAGTAAAGTTTAAAAGTATAACAAAATTTAAGGAGCCTTTATGATGTACAAGATACGAGTCCTGTGGGAGACACAAATAAGGCATAGTTCATATCTTGAGGGAGCTTGGAATCCAGTGAGGTGACAGACCAATCCATGTATTGCAACCAATTGAGGTGTAACAGACATCGTGATAATTGCTGTGAGAAAGTTTATTCAGTCATTCAGTAAGTATTGGCAGGCACTGTGCAAACTCTAAAAGCAAATTACTTCTCTCTGAGGTTGGGGGGAGGCAGTCATAAAGCTTTACGGAAATGAGCGTTTGGAGTGGGCTTTGAAGAAAAGGTAAAAATTTGCTAGGCAGAGATGAATTGAAGCAGGTATGACACAAGTAATGGAGGAGTGGAAGGCATGGGAAACATACAGAGTACGCCTGGGAAGTAGCGAGCAGTCTGGTTGGGCGAAAGTAAAAAAAGTGGAATTAGAAAAAGAGGACTTAGTGAGAGACACACCGGAAAAGATCACTTGCAACCAGATTCAAGGTAGCCAAGTTGAGAAGCTTGAACTTTATTTTTTAGATATCAAAGACTTGGGGCAGAGGAGTGACATGATTACATCTGTGCTGCAGGACGAGTCTATCAGTGGAGTATAAGAGGGGAGGACGGAGGAGAGGAAACTTGGTAGGAGACATTTATAAGAGCCCAGACAAGATGGAGCCAACCTCTTTCAGAAAGGGTTAGAAGAAAGAGATATGAAGGATGTAGAATCCACAGAAGATGGCACCAATTTGGACATGGGGCCAAGTTGAGGAGAGAGTTGAAGGTGATCCTTCCCACATGTTGCCATCAGCAGCCCAGCCCTTGGCAAATGATTGGCTTTATTTTCACAGCTTCGAGAGTTCGGCACCATACCCCTCTTCTGCTGTCAGGGCCATATGCACTTATTTCCTTTCCACTGTCAAAGTCTATCATCTGGAAGGGTGTGAAACTCATCCTGTCGGGAAGAACTTACAGTGTTACCTTTCCCAGGTATTTGTCCTTCAATAGATATTTAAGCTTTAAGGTGGAGAGAGAAGCTTTTTAAAAGGGAATTTCTAATACCATCTAATAATTTTACAATTAAATTTTTTTCTTCATATATTGTATTCCTTTCAAAATAAGCTCTAAAACTTTAGGAAGAAACTCCTGTAACCCTGTCCTCTGATAGTTTCCTGTTGACTCTGACCATCTGGCAGCCCTCCCTTGACAGAGGGCCCTCTCTTTTCTGTCCAGGATACTCACCAGGTCCTGCTTGTTGGCCCCCGCTTATGATTTGGGCAAGTGACCTAATAAGGAAGTAATTTATTCTCAAAATTCGTATATCTCAAACGTTGCCTTTATCCAAGCTTATTTATTGGCAAGAGTGATATTCAAAATACTGAACCATTCCTTAAAGCATAATCACTGACTGGTCCTAAGGAACACCAACAGCAAACAACATTCAGGGCCATATTGGAAACATCCAGCTGAGGATCAGCTTGGAGGTGGGCATCTTCTCGGTTTTTACAGCCTTACAAATAAACATGGTCCAGCAGACCTGTAGTTAAGATTTCTAGCCAGTCTTGGGGAGCCTGGGTGGCTCAGCAGGTTAAGCATCCTACTGCGGCTCAGGTCATGATCTCACGGTTTGTGGATTCAAGCTCCACATCAGGATCTGTGCTGACACCTCTGAGCCTGGAGCCTGTTTTGGATTCTGTCTCTCTCTCTTTCTCTCTCTCTCTCTCTCTCCCTCCCTTCCACCCCTCCCTGGCTCTCACTGTCTCTCTTTCTAAAAATAAATAAACATTTAAAAATTTTAATGTTAAAAAAAAGATTTCTAGCCAGTCTTCTGAATATTAGACTAAAACAAAATGAAAAATGGACTACAATCCACTTCACCACCACTGCATTTCCAAAGGCTACTATTGCCGGTCCACAGACTGATCCCTAATGATTTCCTAGACAAGATAGGAAGGAGTTGTAAAAATTCTGTGAGGTGATACACCTCCTCAACCTGAACCTTTCTCCTTTTTGGGTGTGGTCTTTCTCCCAGTGCCTCTGAGATGCTCTGGAGGAAAGGAAGCAAAGCCATTCCCTGTTCCTTACCTTGCTGTAGTGACTCCTATTCAAAATCCAGGCAGCTAGACCCTTGGCCCAGTGAGGCTGTGTGTCATTGCAGGCTGGCCTGTGTCTTATTATCCACTCAAGATTATTCACTTCCCCTTCTAGCTGGAAGATCCAAATAATTCAAAATACCACCCATCAGGCTGCAGCTGTCCCTAGAAATGAAGTTCTGATTAAATTCCTACTGCTTCTTCAAGAGCCAGCTTAAATGTCACCTCTAAATAATAACGGCTGACATTTACTCAGTGCTTACTCTGAACCAGGCACTTTGCTAAGGGCTTCTAATGGATTTTCTCCTTTCATCCTCAAAATAAACCCCTGAGGTAAGTACTAGTATTATCCCATTGCACAGATGTGGAAACTGAGAACTTAAATAACTTAGCCAAGATCTTACTAACTAGTAAGCAAGAGAGCCAGTATCTGGGTCCTCACAGCTGGTATATAGTAGGTATTCAAAAAATGACCCGAATGGTGGGCACAGTCTCTGGCTCCCTTTGCACAGTGTTCTGATCATGTACTTTGCAGCAGCCCCCATGTTTGCAGTGATTTATCCAGCGCCTGTCCTTCTAAACTCAGCAAGGCCCCCATTATGTCCCCCTGACCTGGTAATATGTGCCTGGGCTGGGATATTGCAGGTATGCAAGACGTATTTGTGGAAGGAGAAAATAAAGAATTGAAGAGAAGAACAAAAAGACCTTCTTAGTTAGAGGTTTGAAAAAAAAAAAAAGTGACCCAGTATGTACTTTTGAATGCAAAGAGGCTGTGTCACTAAGGGCTTCACTGGTCTTAGATTTAAAACACGGGGGCTGTCTCAGCTCTGCCATGTATTGGCTGAGCAATTCCCATGCATATCACTCTATCTTGAGCCTCAGTTTCCACATCTTATAAAATGGTTTTCCTCTTTGGAGATATTAAAGTTAAATGAGATCACATAGGTGAATGAGGTCAGCAAAGTGCCACTACTCAATAACTATTGGCTGTGTTGTTGAGTGAGAGATACACACAAGGGATTGACATATTGCACATCATATAGAGGAACAGGTAGTCATCACTGATACATAATGTATTGAAGGAGACCGGTAACTGTTTTGAGTGATTAGGCCAAATGGCTGTATGTCTAAACATTAAAATATGATACATGCAAGTATCATCAGGAACATCTATTTTGTGTCTCAATGCCATCTTTACAGAGGTGTGGATCTGTTTATATTTATAATACAAATGCATTGTGCTATTCCTGGTCAGAATAGTTCAAATGTCTCTTCTTTAGTCGTCCCCGCCCTTCCTGCCCTCCCCCACCCCCAGCCTGTGTATTCCTTCACCTCGCTCTCCCTCCAACACCCTTCATCTGCCTGTCACTTTTCAAAGACAAGCTCCTCAGAATGAAATCTCTGCTTTCTTTGTTTTCCTGGTTTCCATTTTGTATCCTAAAATATTCACTTCAAGTTCCGCTTGACAGACGTCCCTAATCTAATCTCCACGTCTGCTTTCTAATTTTCACAGTCAGGATAAAACAAATAGGTTGGAGTTAATTGCCGGAGCAGCGGGCCGGAGCTCTGAGCTGTGATTTATGAGCTGAGTGCAGGCGCTCTGCAACACATTTTTCTTAATTTATTTTTAATGAGTCTCTCAATTAATTTTCTTGGAAACATCTTAATGATGTTGGAGGCGGGTGTTAATGAGGTCTGCACCAGCTCCTAATTTTGCATATTTTAAAGTGCCTAATGTCATCTTGCACCCTTTCTTTCCATTTTAAGAAGAGTTGAGAGAGGGGGGTGGTTATTCGTGAATGGAGAATTTTCACTCTTCATGCCTCAGTCTTTGCCTAACCTTTCAGACTTTATGAGCTTATGGTGTGTCTCAAAGCAGTCGCATGCCTCCTGCTCTGGGCTCTCTGAGTCTGAGGAACTGGAAGGGAAAAAAGGGCACAATCCCCAGAAACTGCAAGTTGCGGGAAACAGTTAGTAGCTCTGAGTGATGATGTCCAGAAAGTACTTTCGCTAGGTGGCCTAACTTTTCCTAAAGTAGTCAGTCAATAGGGGGAAATGCCAGTGGAAAAAACAACTGGGGGGGGGGGGTGTCTTAGCATTTGGCCATTTGTACAGAGACCTGGTCCCCTCAGTGTCTCTACAGAGTTCAGGACAAAGTGCTGGAGCACTGTTTCCAAGCCCTCTCCGAGCCCTTTCAGTTCCAAAGACAACCTCTACTAAGTCCTCATTAGTCTTCATTGTGATTTGCTAGTTAGAGCTTATTTTCCTGATTAAATACTCATTAAATGCTTATGATAGAAAATTTGGGAAATGCAAAAGAATGTATCAAATAAGGGAAAAACAGGATCTAGTGCCTGAACAAGGCCACTATTAAAATTGTGGTATTTCCTTCTAGACACTGTTCAATTTCTTTCTATTCCTGGTCTTTGGGTTTTATTTTTGCAATTGTGATGATACCAAATATCATTTTTTCTCATTAAATATTGTAACATAAGTAGCAAACTTCTTTCAAACATTGTTTTTAATGGCTGTTTAATATTCCATCTACCATATTTGTCATAATTTACTGAACCACTCCAGTGTAACTGAGCATCTAAGCTAATTCTCAAAATAACACAAATACTTTTGTGATGAACATCTTTGTACAGAAAGCTTTTTTAAAATTAGGGATTATTTCCTCTGGAATAGCCTGAGGAATTACTGATTTAAAGAGTATAATTCTTTTTAAGGCTCTTGAAATACATTTCCAAGTTGCCTTCCAAAGAGTTATGCCCATTTACTTCTAACAGTAATACATGAGTATGTCTGGTTATTCAATCATACATTAGCATGGAGTGTTATAATTGTAAAAATCTTAACTAATCTGGCATATCTGAATGCACTTCTTTAATTCCTCTACTAAGTCCCCTCTTTGAGTAAGTGTTCTGTGGAACAGAAGGCTGCTTCTACTAGGGAACTTCCTGAAACATGAACCCTGATGCAGCCAAGACCCAGGTTCTTCTCTTGGCAAATAGTAGAGACTCAACAATTACGTATTCAATTGACTTATCCACAAAATGGAAAGTTGAGGATGTATCCCTGAGGGTCTTGTTTCCTTCTGGATCTGCCCAATGATCTCTCCAGCCCAGTGTGTCCAAAACTGAGTGCATGTCTCCTCCCTGACCTTTCCCATCTCGAATAAAGGCGCCCCCATTGGGCAGCTCCAAACATGGGAGTCTTCTGAGGTGAAGCCCTGTCCTCACAGCCCCCAACACGTATGCAATCAGTCAGTCAGCAAGTCCCTCCATCTCATGGCTGTCTCTTCTGTTCCATTCCCACAAACCTGTGTCAGACCCCTGTCACTCACCTGAACTAGTGCAAAAGCCTCCCAGTTGTCTTCTGCAGTCCTTGACTCTGCCTGTTAGCTCTTTAAAGTGCCAGGACGCTGTCTTTCTAACACAAGCAAAAACCCTATAGTGGTTCCCTCCTTGTTTGCAAAACTTAGTTCAGAACCCTCAGTATATCATTGATACAGTTTGACTCCCTAGTGCATTAATCATTTCTCAAATATGCCATGTACTCTGTTCAAGCCATTTGCTAAACTTGGGATGCTCTTTTCCTGACTCCCATATAGCAGTTTCATACTACCTCCTCCATGAAGGCTTATTCACCACTATGGCTACTGCTTGATGCATATTTTGCGCATGGTAGATACGTAGTGAACATTTGGTGAATGAATGTAGGGATAAGACATCTGTGGGAATGTGTTTCCTTAAAAGCTGTTACCTATTGTGTTTTCTGGATTGTTTTATACTTTAAGTTAGATGTTCATAATTGAAATTTTAAAGAACCCTTCGACCTGAGGGTGAGGTATTTATATTAAAAATTTTTTTTAACATTTCAGCCTGAGAGAAAATAGTTTTTCAAGGCATTTCTGCTTTCTGGTAGACTCCCTTGATTTATTGCTGGACATTTCTTAATTTCTTTTTTAAATTATTTTAATGTTTATTATTTATCTATGAGAGAGAGAAAGTACACAAATGGGGATAGGGCAGAGAGGGAGGGAGACAGAGAATCCAAAGCAGTCTCCGCACTATTAATGCAAAGCCCGACATGGGACTCAAACTCATGAACAGGGAGGCCAGGGAGGAGGCCTCTGTAGCCATCTGCAGAGCAGTGAGAGGAAAGAGGGAATGGATACAGAACATCTGGGAAATAGAAGCAGAGGAGTTTTGATTTTTCAACCAATTCTTTTTTTAAAGATTTTTTAAAAGTTTTATTTATTGAGTGAGTGAGAGAGAGCACGTGGGTGAGAGAAGGAGGGGAGGAGCAGAGAGAGAGAGGGAGAATCCCAAACAAACCCCACATTGTCAATGCGGAGCCCCACATGGGGCTTGATCCCACAAAACGTGAGATCACGACCTGAGCCGAAACCAAGAGTCAGACACTTAACCAACGGAGCCATGTGGGTGCCCCTTTAAGATTTATTTTTAAGTAATCTCTGCACCAGGTGTGGGGCTCAAACTCACAGTCCCAAGGTCAAGAGTTGCTTGTTCCACTTACTGAGCCAGCCAGGTGCCCACCCCCCAATTATTTATTTAATCTTTATTGACAGCCCTCTGAGCCCTTTAACAGATGAGGAAACTGAGACCCTAGGAAGCTGAGTCACTCATGAACCAAGTGATCATGACCTGAACCAAAGTCTGACATTCAACTGATCAAGCCACCCAGGTACCTCACAGTTCTTAATTGCCATTAAAGTATCTTTTGAGTGCGTTTCCCAGTGCTTCCTTGTGTTTAGTTTAAGTATTGTCAGAATGTTTCCTGAGAAAAGACCACAGATTCTAGCATTTGGGGAAAATTGGTTCAGATAAGATGCTGCACCAGATGTAGACCTTAATATCTAGTGGCCTTAACAGTTAAAACAGGATCTTTCAAGCATTATGTTAAAGCTGAAGGATGTTTTTTTTTAAACCTTTCTGACAAATAGAAGCAGTTTATTTACAACTGTGAGATTCTGGTCTTTGACCCCAAATATTTGTCAAATAAATTAATAAACTATATGTGAAGCTCTGACATCAGAGCTTTTAAGCCCTAGATTTATACAGGGAAAGAACAGAGATCATCAGTGGATGAAAACCAAGATAAGCAGGCAATATCAATAGTTTTAGATACAATGTTGAAGATGGCTTGACATTGAATATGTTACCTAACATTACTATTATTTCTGATATTGACCTCTATATTTGAGTTATTTTTAATACTATAGTTATACAAATCCCTCATTTTATTTTTTAATGTTTAAACTTTTCTAGTAACATACATTAGTCATGATAGGTGTTGCTATAACAAACAACCTCAAATTTCAGAGACTTGATGCAATAAACATTTATATTTTGCTCACACAGTATTGAAGATCAATATTTTTAGTAAGATGGCACTTCTGAACATGTCCCTAGTGATTCAGAGATCCAGATTCTGCTGTCCCCTAGGTCACTATTGGAGTCCTTCACTCGATCCTCTGCATTGAGCTAGTCATTGAGTGAAGAGAGGGCATATGAAGGGCTATGCTGCACATTTCAGAAGTAAGGTGTGTAAATGGCATACCTCATCCCTGTAGTAGGCTAGAACCAGCTTATTGCAGCTCTCAAAAACTACCTATTACATTTTCAGGCATTTTGCAAGCTGACTGTTAAACACAGACATTATTAAAAGTTAAATTATATAAACAAACAACAAATTTTTAAAATAAAGGAAAATCAAAGGTAATAATTATTCAAACTTCCTACTTTACTATTGTATCTATTAGTGGGAAATGCCATAGAATACTATAGAATGGTTCATCTCTTCGACTCCATCTTCAATACCATCATGCTGGGTGTTTGAAATAGACAGTTGTAGGGTATTTTCCTCATGGTAATTGGCAAACACTATAAATCAGGGTTTGGTTACTATATTTGTTGAGTGTCTGGGGACTTTTAGAAGTTATAGAGAAAGTAGTAAAAGTATCAATTAAAACCATGTTGTATCTGTAGTTATTACATTGTACATAGCACAAAATATGGAGGAAATATTCTTTTAGTATGTGATAACTGTCAACTGATTCAGCAAAGAAGTTGCCCACATTACTGATGAACAAGTAAATTCTGACATATGTCTTCATTATTTCAGTTACTCAATAACGTAAAAGAAGATATCCACCAGTATTCATGTTAGAACTGTGTTCATTCATCAATTGTAACGATAGGTTGGCTACAATACAAGAGTTCAGTAAAAATCAACAAAAGCATTCTGAGAGAATCAATTGGCTATATGGAAATTACAAGAATATTGCAAATTTTTAATGTAATTGTTATTAATGATAAATAATGTGCTACACCTCCTTTATATCAGCAAACTTAAAATAAACTCAAGTACCTATGCATATACTGTTTCACGGACACCCCATTGTTAAACATTTAACATCATACCACTGCTTCTACCTATGCTCTATTGGCCAGAACTCAATCAAATGGTTTCACCTAGATGCAGGGATTACAGACTAATCAGTATAGCTGTGTGTCCAAGAAGAAATCCATGAGCACTAGCAGTCTCATTTATAGTCTATCCTTCTGGTCACCAAGTATCAACTTCTTTCTTCTTCCCACATGGAGAACATACTCACCCAAGGGGATAACTCAAAGTCCCATCTAGTAACCATATTCCGGTTCAAAGTCCAGGATCTCAATGATGCACAAATTTCTCTATCAAGTGAGATGTAGTTCTTTTCGGCCTGGCAATCAATGAACTAAAAGAAGAAGTTATCTTCTCTGCCCACCCCCCGACCTCAGCCTACATACTGTAGTGAAACAGGGGCAGGAACTATAGCTGAATATTCCCTGTCAGAAAAGGAACCAAAAAGGGATACAACACAGTCACTCATTCTTAACAAATGCTAGAATCCTATAGGGTTGACATTATGAAGGTCTCCTACCCTGAAAAGGACCCAGTCCTGATCTATGGGAAGAAATCCCATAGATTTCTTGGTCTATAGGTCACTTCTTTCTGCTTATGCTGAACATACTAAAGGTGTTTTATGTCTCCAGCAGTTAAAGGCTTCTTTAATCTGGATTCAAGGTTTCTGTAACAGTAAAGTTCTTTTAAAAACTAATATAGGCTTCTGGCCTATTTGCTTCACAGTCACTTGCATGAGCCAATAATTACAACCAATACTATTTCCTAGAGATGATTTTCAACCCTGCCTCATTTTCCTGCTTCTTTGTCCTCATGCCAGTCTCTCTCAATGTAATAGCAACTGGCTATACAGAAGAAGAATACACACACACATACACACAATACATGCAAATATGCCTATGTATGTATGTATATATGTATACATGTTTATATATATAATACAATGTATATATATAATACAGTGTATATATACAATGGGATATTACTCAGCCATCAAAAAGAATGAAATCTTGCCATTTGCAACAGCATGAACGGAGCTAGAGTGTATTATGTGAAGCAAAATAAGTCATAGAAAGACAAATACAATATGATTTCACTATGTGGAATTTAAGAAACAAAACAGATTAACATATCGGAGGGGGCATAAAGAAAGCAACGGAAACAAATCATATAAGACGCTTAAAAATAGAGAACAAACTGATTTATACAAGGGCATGACTACTAGAAGTCTTAAATTATTAAAAATCATTTTAGAAGTTATCCACCACACCCTATTATTTTTTTTTCCTGGGTTTCTCTTTATCCTTCTTGCTCTAATATAGACCAATTAATCTCTAGTCCTGGCTCAGCCAACATCCTGAGAATTTCCTTTACCATTTTCCTGCATTGGAGTCTATTTCCACCATCTCCTTTCTTAGTGCCTCTCTCATTTTAGGAGAGCATATCTACAACTACTGCTCCCTAACAAAGGCACTGAGAAGGTGAATTTTCTAAGTCTGTTCATGTCTGAAATGTGTTTGTATTAATTATTCCCAATATCTGGACAGGCATAGAATTCAGGTTTAAAAATCAGGATTTGTAAGGCCTTTTCTTTTTTTTTCTTCTAGCACCAATGTATCTATTGAGCAGTCTCTCATTCCTCTGTAAATCACCTATTTTTTTTTTATCCCCTCTGGAAACTTTCAGGATCTTCTCTTTATCACAGATGTTCTGAAGTTTCACAGTGATGTTCTTTGGTAAAGGTCTAGTCTTTGTTTATTGTTCTGGATACTCTATGCACCTTTTCAACCTGAGACTCAAGCCTTTAAGCTTAGAGAATTGTCCTTGTATAATTTCTTTGATGACTTCCTCTTTCCATTTCATCTCTTCTTTTTCTAGAATTCTTATTAGTTGGATTAGTTGGCCTTCTAAATCAGTGGTCAGCAAATGTTTTCTGTAAAGGGTCAGATGATAAACATTTTAGGCTTTGGGGGCCATATATGACCTCTATTACATATTCTTCTAATTTTTTTTCCTATCTACAACCCTTTACAAATTTAAAAAGCATTCTTAGATTAAGGGACATACAAAGACAGGCCCTGGGCTGCACTTGGCCTATGGGTCATTAATTGCCAACCTCTTCTGGATAGACATAGCCTACGTATCTTATCTGCTCTCTCATATTTTTTACTGCTTCTCACTATAATTTCTGGGTGATTTTCTTGATGTTATATTCCAACTTTCTACCATACTTTTTTAACTTCAGAAATTCTATTTTTATTTTAAGAACTCTTTCTTATTCTCCAAATGCTCCCCTGTATAATAATATCTTCTCAAATCTTTCTACAGATATGAACTAGAGGTTTTCTCTTCCTTTTTAAAAAATTTTTTTCTGTTCCCTACATTATCTCTGTTTTCTTCATGTTCATGCTTTTTGTTTGTCTATGTTTTTCTCTTCCTTTTGGGGTTTTCCTAAAAACAAAATCCTTGCCTGTCACTCCTATTGAAATGTGAGATTCTTTTTTTAAAAAAATTTTTAATGTTTATTTATTTTTGAGAGAGAGAGCACACGGGGAGGGGGCTGAGAGAGAGAGGGAGATAGAGGATCCAAAGCAGGCTCTGCACTGACAGCAGAGAGCCTGATATGGGGCTCGAATCCACAAATTGTGAGATCATGACCTGAGCTGAAGTCAGCCGCTTAACTGAGTGAGCCACCCAGGCACCTTAAATGTGAGTTTCTAAACAGGGGGAACTTTATTTGGCAGTGGGAGCAGGGCTTGCCAACTAATGGACTTCACTTTAGGGTTACCAGATGGAGAAAGCTGGTGTACAGAAATCTAGGCCTTAGGGCCATTTAGTTTACCCAGAAAACAGACTTCTGATCTGCTTGGAGGAGAGATGTGTTGCTGCTGGTGCTCTGTGCATCGTAACAAGGGGACAGAAGGAAGGACAACTGTTCTAGTCACTGATTTTATCCAGTACCTATGTCTAAATCCCAAGCCCTTTATCCATACCATTCTCTAAATTAACTTTAGACTGTGGATTCTTTTATTTGCTGAATGAGTCATCTCATTCTAACTTCCAAAACTCATTTAACTTTCTTTTCTGTTGGGTCACCTCTTTCTTTCATTCTCTTTCTGTAGTGGATTTATATCTTTTTAAAAATCCCTCCACAATAATTTTTAATAAGGTCTCATATGTAAGCATAGATAAACATGCATAGTTAATCTACCATTTTAAATAAGGAGTCCTATATGTCTTATTTTAGGATTTTAAGATCACCTCGGATGAATTAAATGTCATTTACTGAGATGTAGAAGCCTGAGAACTCTTTAGAATCAGAGATCTGAATGTGGATATCCACTAGTTAAAAGTGGGTCCCCACTGCCAGGCAAAACCTTTACCATATTGGTAAATATAGACACACAATATAGAACATTTTTCATTTCCCACTCAGACCGTCATGAGCAGAAAATGCTGATTGTGATTTAACTATTCTACTTTATCCTTAAATCTTCTGTAGTCCACTTCTATCCCAAAGGTTGGTGTTCACATGTGCTTTTTATCCCACCCTTAATATTAGAGCAAGTATATAATTCTTCACTTAGTTTGCTTCACCATGAGATTTACATTTGATATTGATACCATTTTCATCAAGCACAGTTTCATAAAGCACAATGTTTAGATATTTCACATTACCCTCTATTCAAAAACTTTTGTAAGAATCAAAATATTTATCAGTTCAGCCTTTCTAATAAAGTAGGGGCATCTGGATGGTGGCACAGTCAGTTAAGCATCCAACTTTGGCTCAGGTCATGATCTCATGGTTTGTGAGTTCCAGCCCCACTTCAGGCTCTGTGCTGTAAGTGCAGAGCCTGCTTCAGATCCTCTGTCTCCCTCTCTCTCTATGCCCCTTCCTCACTTGTGCTCTCTCCCCCTCAAAAATAAATAAATATTTTAAAAACATATTTAAAATATAGGAAATTCTGACACATGCTATAACATGGATGAAACTTCAGGATATATGCTATGTGAAATAAGGCAGTCAAAGACAAATATGTATGATTCCACTTCTATCAGGTATTTAGAGTAGTCAAAGTCATAGAGACAGAAAATGTAAGAAAGGTAAGGTTTGGAGGGAGGGGGAATGGGGAATTATTGTTTCATGGGTATATAGACTTTCAGTTTCATAAGTTTAAAAGACTTTTGAAGATGGATGGTGGTTTAGGTGGCACAAAATGATGAATTTATTTAATACCACTGAGCTGTACACTTAAAAATAAAATGGTAGGGCCACCTGGGTATCTCAGTCTGTTGAGCACCCAACTCTGGATTTTGGCTCAGGTCATGACCCTAGGGTCTTGGGTTCAAGCCGTGCATTGGGCTCCATGCTAAGTGTGGAGCCTGCTTAAGATTTTCTTTCTCTCTCCCTTTGCTCCTCTCCCTCACTCATGTGCACGCTCTCTCTAAAATAAAAATAAATAAGTAAAATAAAAACATTATAAAAATTACAATGGTTAATTTTCTGTTGTATGTATTTTACTACAAGAATAGTTGGGAAAATATGAAACACTAAGTTTCATGTATTATATCATTATTAAATTTATTTAATTATTACTAATTGAGTACCTACTATGTACCAGGCACCTTTAGAGGTATTGAAGTGTCCACAGTGAACAAAACAGACATAGTCTCTTCCCTCTTGGATCCTATATTCTAGCTGGGAAAGATAGATAATAAATTAATAAGTATATAAAATAAACTAGAGTAAAGGAAGATGAGTGACAACAGTGCTCTTTCTTAATATGATCAGGGAAACCCTCTCTGATTATGCAGCACCTAAGCGCAGAGACATGACTGGTTTTCATTCTCATGCCATTTCCTTTTTATTTTTTAAAAATTTTTAAAGTTTACTTATTTATTTTTGAGAGAGGGAGAGAGAGCACAAGTGAAAAGGGGCAGAGAGAGGGGGAGACGGAGGCTCCAGGCTCCAAGCTGTCAGAGCAGGGCCTGATGCAGGGCTTGAACTCACAAATCATGAGATCAAGACCTGAGCCAAAGGAGAACACTCAGCCAATGAGCTACCCAGGTGCCTGTCTTATGCCATTTCCAAAGAGAATTTATAATTGTGAGTTAACCAAATACCTGCCCACCACCCCTGCAAACACATAGACACACAAAAAAAGCTATGCTTGGTAAAAGCTCTTAAATTTCAGTTACTCATTGATCTCTCATTGGTATTAACACTACTTGAGTATTCATCTATGCATTCTCATCTGCTTTTAGCCCACAAAATTTCATTATTTCTGTTTACATTAACAACTGTAATTTCCTGACATAGAATGAACTTTCCATCCAAAGAAATCCATCTGCTTAAATTTATTATCTGTCGCCTGTGAGGATTAGGCATTGTTCTCTTTGAGGAAACTGAGGCATGGAGATCTAAAAACACACAAGGTTTTTCTGGTAAAACAACACACAAGCTTCAGCCTCCTAGCTCAAAGTCTACTTGGTTTCATAAGACCTGAGTCACCACATTGCTGTGGGGATTGAATAAGATCACTTCTCTGAAAGCACTTAGCACATCCTTAAGCACATTGTAGAAATTCCTTTTTCTTCAGCATCCTTTTACTAGTAAATCGTCCCTAGGGTGATAAAACCACCCCTTGCCACCCTTCCTACCTGGAGAGGGACTTAGCTAGCAAAGGATCATTGGCAAGCATTTTTCTTTCCCCTTTGATTGTTCCTAGCCCCTTCCAGCACATGATAGTAGTTATCTCAGTAATTTGGGGCACTGAGAAGAGTTGGCTACTGGATCATTTTAGTGAGAGTGGCCATGAGGCTATCTTAATGTCTCCTTTTTCCTGTGAACTCCTGGAAAACATTGCTTTTGCTATAGTTGGAAACACTTCACCTCTTCAACACTCTGTCTTGTTCTGTGTCACCATGGAGACACTCAGTAGCCATGGGAGTGAAATTGCCCCTGGTTTCCTTGCAGCCTGATCCTTAAATCAAAGAAGGTTTAAAAATGGGTTCTTGGGGCGCCTGGGTTTCTTAGTCGGTTAAGCGTCCGACTTTCGCTCAGGTCATGATCTCGCGGTTCATGGGTTCGAGCCCCGCGTCGGGCTCTGTGCTGACTGCCAGCTCAGAGCCTGGAGCCTGTTTCAGTCTGTGACTCCCTCTCTCTCTGACCCTCCCCTGCTCACGCTGTCTCTCTCTTTCTCTCTCTCCTAGAAATAAGTAAAAATAAAAAAATTAAAATTAAAAAAAAATTTAAAAAATAAAAATGGGTTCTTTTTTGTTCCTGTCCAAACATGGCAGCTCTTTAATTTCAATTAGCAAAGCTTGAAAGAGAATATTCTTCCAGGAGTAAGTGAAGCAGGAAGGATTCCCTTCCCACCTCCAGCCCTCCTCCTAATTGAGGAGTTGCAGTGTCCCCCAGCAGGGCTGTGAAGTTTGGGTTTGGGGGACTGCTGGTGCCTGGAGCTCTACTGTAGCTCTCTTTTTAAACAAGTGACAGTTCAGAAAGTATATGCTTCCAGGGAGGATTTATTTAACTTTTTAAAGTCTAAAAATTAGCTGCACAAATCAGACTTGTCTACACCCAATGCCAACTTGTTCACTTCAAGCCCTTGCTTTATCCTCTCAGTAAGCAGCTTTCAAAGCTCCTCCTCCCCTCCTACTGGGGAAGGCCAACCCCCTTCTCTGTGAAACAGGTGTTTGTTTTGGTTGACATGTTAGAATCTCTATGAAAACAGCAAACGAGCTCCCTAACTGCAACCTCTTAAGTTTCACTGCATCAGTCAGGGGCCCAGCAGCAAACAGAATCCACTCCAAGTGGTACAGATGAAGAGAATTGAAGGTAAGGGCTACGGACAGAGTAAGGGGCAGGATTAAGAGAAGAGCCAAGGAAGGTGAGTTGCCCAGAGGTGGCCAACAACAGCAGGAAGTTGTTATTGCCCCTCGAATGGAAGGAACACGAGACAGTGTGACCAGAACCAGTGAGAACTGGGAGAGTGGCCCAGCCGAAACTGCAGTCATGGAAGGATGTGACTTTCCCAGAGAGGCTGAACCAGGGAAGCGATGCCTTCCTGCCTGCCTCATGCATGTGCCTCCATGGCCAACCCAGAGAGGGCAGTTCATTGTAGGTTGCTTTTTGTGTGTGGGTCTTGTTTCCCCAATTTGTGTGTAGTCAGACTGAAGGCCAGTATTATCTTCTAGCCGTTCTGTATCTCATTGGTCTTACCCAAGTAGTGCATAGGTGCTCAATAAATGCTCTTGTTAGATTATTTTAATATAATTAAATTGTAATAATGTGAAAAATATATAATTAAAAAAAGATTTCACTAGATATTATTATCATATCATATGTGTGATATATAGTGATTTCTTTCTTTTGAGGGGATTATATGTATATATTTTGTTATTGAGATTATATTTGATATATAACATTGCATAAGTTTTATATATGATGTATCGATTTGATACATTTATGTATTACAACATGATTACCACTGTAGTGTTTGTTAACACCTCCATTGTGTCCATGTTTTTACATGTGGTGAGAACATTTAAGATCTAGTTTTTTAGCAACTTTGAAGTATGTGATAATAGAATTGTTAACTATAATCTTTTTCTTCAATTATATTTTCAATATTATAAAAATTAATTATACTCAATATAACAAGAGCATTTATTGAGCACCTATGTGTACAGGCATACTACATTTTATTGCACTGTGCTTTTTCTTCAATTATGTCTTTTACACTATAATAATTAATTATACTCAAAGAGCATTATTATACTATTTGATTATACTAGCAAGAGCATTTATTGAGTACTTATGTGTACTTATGTGTACAGGTATACTCATTTTATTGCACTTTGCTTTATTGAGCTTCATAGATATTGCATTTTTTTAACAAACTGAAGATCTTTGGCAGCCTTGCATCAAGCACATCTATCAGTGTCATTTTTTCAACAGCATTTGCTCACATCTCTATATCACATTTTGATAATTCTCACAATCTTTCAAACTTTTTCATTATTATGGTTTTCTATTGTTATGGTGATCCATGATCAGTGATCTTTGATTTTACTATTGTTATTGTTTTGTTATGTACATTCTTTTATTTATTTATTTATTTATTTATTTATTTAACTTTGAGAGAGAGAGACAGCAAGGGAAGAACAGAGAGAGAAGGAAAAAGACAATCCCAAGCAGGCTCTGCACTGAGTCAGTGCAGAGCCTGATGCAGGACTCAGTCTCACAAACCATGAGATCATGACCTGAGCCAAAATCAAGAGCTGGGTGCTTAACTGACTGAGACACCCACTGTCATGTATATTCTTTCTTAGACATAATGATATTGCACACTTAATAGACCATAGTATGGTGGAAAAATAACTTTTATATACACTGGAAAACCAAAAAAAATCACTTGACTCACTTTATTATATTAGCTTTATTATGGTGGTCTAGAGCATAACCTCAATATCTGTGAGACGTGCTTGTGATATGATAATAATAAATATTGAGTGATAATCCTGAAAATATGTGTGGGCATCACTGTAAATCAGTGAGTGGATCTCAACCAGAAATACAGAGTAGACCCTCTGTTAAATAAAAGTAAAGAAATAGCACAGCCATTGAGAAATGACACTTAATGGGCATGTTTGACCAGGGACAATATGCACATGACTTTCTGGACACAAGCACTATCAGAGAGATATTTGCATGGTCTGTTTTAAGAGGTCAAGTGATGAGAGGAGAGAAATGCCATTTCCAGGAAGAAGGCTGACCAGGACTGAATGCCCAGGCCCAGCTGGCTATGTGGGATCTATTTAAGAACAGAAACATGTGGGAGAAAATGACAGCACTGGTGAACCATGGAACTAGGATTCTAGCAAATGGTCTGTGGCTCAAAAAGGATTTTGTCACTATTTACCCTTAAGGTTTTGCAGTCTGGATCCCTCCATTGTAAGCATTGCTCTCTAGCTCTCTCTTGCTGGAGCATTGATTAGGTAGGGTCTGGGGCAGGGACTTGTCACTGTGCCATGGATGAGTCGCCATGTGGTCCAGCTGACCAAACTGCAGTTTCCTTTACTCCTTTTGACTTATTTGGCACCAAGTCTTGTAAGGTGTATTTTCTTGCATTTAAGTAAATGCTAAGGTATATGGACACATGCTGGCAAGAAACGGATCCCTTCTACACCAATGACAAAAAGCCACAAATAACATAGAACAATTAACTTTGATTATCTTAATGAGCACTATGCACTTTTGTGCAAAACACATTTTAGATCATGGGCTGGGTTTTTCCTTTGCCCCAGATCATTTCTGAGCGATCTTTTTCTGCCAATACTTGGCATGCCTGCCAAAAATGCAAACTAACTTAGACTTACCTTTGGGCAAACATAGTTAGAATGGACATTGTATATTCAATTCAATAACCTTTGGGGGGAAAATTAAATGAATGTCCATATGGATTAGCAAAGGAAAGTCAAATCTAAAGGTCTCCTCTATTATTTAAAGAAATCTGAGTTGCCCCTGCTGCCCCTTCAGCTTAGCATGTGATTTTTCTCTTCCTTTTGATGGCCACCATTCTCAAGCAGGTGGTTATGTCTTCCTGCCAACTTCTCCCCACCACACATTCCTCATTTAGTCCCCAAAAAACTGACTTCATGGCACTTGTGATGGTTAATTTTATGTGTCAACTTGACTGGGCCATAGGTTGCTTAGACATTTGGTCAGACATTCTAGGCATGTCTGTAAGGGTGTTTCTCAATGAGATTCAGATCTGAATAGGTAGACTAACCAAAGCAGATCTCTCTCCCCAATGTAGGTAGGTCTCAACCAGGCAAATGAAGACCTAAATAGAACAAAAAGACTAAGAAAAAGGGAACCTCTCTTGCCTGAGTTGCAACATTGGTCTTTCCCAGTCTCCAGACCCAGAATGAAACATTTGCTCTTCTTGGGTCTCTAGCCAGGTGGTTTTTGAATTGGAACTTATGCCATCGGCTCTGTACTTACACATCAGCTCTTTTGGGTCTCCACTGTACCCACTGCAGGTATTGGGGCTTCTTAGCCTCCATAATTATGTGAGCCAATTCCTTATAATAGATCATATGTATATCATATATACATTATATAATAAATCATACTATAAATAGGTATTTATATACATAGACATATAAAATTAATTGTTTCCCTGGAGAACCCTGACTAATACAGCACTATTGAAACTAGACTCTCAGATGTCACCAGTGGTCTTCTAGTCAGGTTCTATGGGCTGGTCTCCACCTGTCTCTTTGTTGATGCTGACACTCACAGCTCTGCTCACCTCTCATGGGCTCCTTCTTCCTCTCTTCATTTCTTGGCTTACAGTCCTGCTTTCACAACCCTCTCCGGTTCTCACCACTGAACTTCCCATTTCTCTACTAAATCATAACTCTGGGTTTCCTCTGCATTCCAGCTCAGTGTCTCCTGCCACCTGTTAGCCACTACTCCTCAATGCTCCCACCCCACCTAAAATTCAGTGTGTCTACCTTATTTCCCTCTAAATCATCTCTTCCTATAGCTAAAGACCTGTGTATGCTTCCCCCACCCCAGGATCCAATTCATCACCAAGTCCTGTTGGTTTTTCCTTTTATTTCCAGGCATCACTTTCTTTTCATTCCTTCTGCTTCAGCCATCATTCCCATAACAACCTTCTCCTTGGATGCTTGTCTTCAGCCTCTCTTCTCCTTCATCCTCCTTACCACTGCCAGATTAATAGTAGCAGACCTGGTTGATTGGAACTGAGGCAAAGCAAAGCAGTGAGATTTCTTTTCTGGCCCCCTGTTTGTTGTCGCTGAAGCTTCTACCTTCATAAGCAGTCACCCTAGAATAGTGGGAAAAGGAAAAGACAGGCCCTGCAAGCACCTAATTCTTCTAAACTTCACCTGCTTATGTTATGCCATGGGGCATCAAGGATGATAGGCAGGGCTGAGCTGCCATGGCTCTGGCTTAATTGTTTGAGCCAAGGAGCCTCAGAGAAAATAGACCAAAAGTACATTATTGGACTTAAGTGTTATACATCTGAGAACAGTCTTCCTGGTTGGGCAAATGTTCTCAGAGAAGTCACCACCATGGCCAAATGGTAGATATGAATTCTGCACCTAGGAACTGTACATACCTATCTTGCAGCTCAAATGCATGAGTATCCCAACATTAGTAAATGGAAAAGGTTTATAATCACTTCACACAATGTCACCAGGGCATGCACTGCAGTCTGTGGAAGGCTATTTCTTATGTGCCTCCAATGGTTCTATTGTCATTACCGATTTGGTCACGACAAGTTCAACGAAGCCAAGGTAACAGACACAAAAATCTAGTAGCTTAATACAACAAAAGCTTTCTTCTTGTTCATACGAAGTCTGAACATTGGGAGTCTTCCCTGCATTGCCTCTATTTGGGGACAATGCCATCTCAACAGGAGATTCTTAGAGTGACCATGGCAGAGAACAAAAGAGCACAGAAGTGGCACATTGACTCTTAAATGCCTGAGCCTGGACATGACATACAGTATTTCCACACATACTTTAGTGGCTAGAACTAGTCACATGATTCTGTCTAACTACAGCAGGGCAGAGGAATGTCATCATCCTCAGTGAAGAGGAACAATAGAACCAGATATGCAAGCATACTAGTAATCTCTACCATAATATTTCATAAGAAACCACCAGAAACATAAAATCACAGTTCCTCAAACTTGTCCTAATGAGAATATACATTTTTATTAACTATAAAAGTAATACATCTTCATGGTAAAAATAATTCAAAATACACAGGAAGGTACAAAGCGAAAAGTGGAATTCCACTATCTTATTCTTCCTCTCTCCCCTCAAGTCCTTCTCAGATGTTTCCTGTATATTCTTTCTGCTATTGTTTTCTACTCAGTAAGCTACTTAGGTAGCTTTTCTTATCAAAAGCAGCAAAGAGTTACCACCTTCTTTTAATTGCCTACTTAAAAATGCCCCAGTAAACCCCTGTGAATGAACATTTAGGTTGTTTTCCATTTCAGACTATCATAAACCATGCTGTCTCTGCATAGTTCAGTGGATGTAGTATATGCTAAGATAAATTTCTACATGTGGAACGCATAGTCAAAGGGTATAAGCATTTCAAATCTTGAAATGTACTGCCAAATTTCCCTCTCAAAAGGCAAAAGGTAGGGCCAGCTATCTAAATATTGATGACAGCAAGGAATTTTTGTGAATTTTGCTAGGCATGACACTGATATTTTTTAAGGTCTTATCTGTTAGGGATAATTACTAAACTGTGTGTTGGAGAAATGATATGATGATTTAGATTTGCTTTAAAAAAAAACTCAAGCAAAAAAAAAGTGGATGTGAAATGAATGAAGCAAGAATGGCAAACTATTGATCATTGTTGAGGTGGCTGATTCATTATACTCCTCTCTCAACCTTTGTGTGTATTTGATATTTTCCATAATAAAAAGTTAATTCTTTATGTTTATTCTAAGAGGAGATGTTTAAGAGGCTTATTACAGCATATTATCAACTTCCTGATTAAAGTCAGCTGAGCCCTGGGTGAGAGCAAGTCTCATGTGGTTAGCCAGGAAGAGTTGGAGAGAAATGGGGATTTAGAACAAGGGAAAAAATACAGTTATAGGAGATGGAGAAGGAGGAATCTGGAGAAGATGAAGAGGGAGAGATTGCCAATCCTGTCCATCCTTTTCTCCCTCCAAGTGAACCACACAGAAACTGTTGCTTTTTGAGGGTGGAATTGCACCTGAGCACGTAAGACTCTGCACAGGAAGGGAGGGTGGGTGACAAGGGAGTAGAGAGGGGAGGCAGAGTGGGCAGGGAGGAAAGAGGAAAGGTTTCCAACTGAATGTGCAACAACGCCTCCCTCGGTAAAGCCATTTAACATGCTGAATCCCAGGTTCAAATCCCCTCCCAGGCCAAGCAGGTGTGCTTATCTTCCCAGCCATCCACCCAAAGTTGTTTGGCGATCACCCAGGATCAAGCTGATATTTAGATGATTCCCCTGTTGTCACCAAATTCTAGATTCAAAAGTTGTGACCATGGATGTATGCTTTTTGTCTATGTATAAATCTGTGTGCCTAGAGTAAAAACATAAATTGTGTATGTGAGAGAATTCTCTATATTTTAAGTAAGGATATGTGCACTTAGCTCTGTGAACCCAAGTATGGTTGGTGATTATACCCTCCTCTGGCAGATTTATTGCAGAAATGACTAAATCCAAGAACTGTCTTCTCTTAGGATCTGAAATATTGATTTTTAAGAATTCTGAGAAAGATACCAATGGAAATAAAAGAGCCCATTCTGAACATACCTTTTCAGGACTTCATGAAAAGAGGCCACTGTGCAGCCAAGTGACCACAGATATATGCTCACCATGTGTGCTATACTCTGTGTTTCCAGTCTTGATTCCTCTCCTGGCCTTGCGTCAGACCCTTCTATGTGTGTAGTAAGAGCCAACCAAGTGGACAAGACAAAAATGTGTTGGGTTCAACCTACCCATGGCAATCCAGGATGCCCCCTAGGTTTGTTTTCATCCTTGACATCCAGTGCAATTGGGCACACACTTGTAGATGCTAAAGAAAAAGGGAGATATCTTGATAAGAAACTGATTATCTTTTAAATTAAAAAAAATTTTTTTAATGCTTTATTTATTTTTGAGAGAGAGACAGAGACAGAGACAAAATGTGAGCAGGGGAGGGGCAGAGAGAGAGGGAGACACAGAATCTGAAGCAGGCTCCAGGCTCTGAGCTGTCAGCACAGACCCTTATGGGACACATAAGCCATGAGATCATTATCTGAGCCGAAGTCAGACGCTTAACTGACTGGGCCATCCAGGCACCCTGGTTTTCCTTTTTAAAAGGAGTCATCCATTCAATGCTGATCCATGGCAGGGGATCCACTCAACATGTGGCCAAACAATTCTTCCAGTGACACTCTACTGTGAGAGTGCTACCACAGTGCTGCACTCTGGTGGTACAAGAAGTAGGAAATGCCATTCATTTCTAAAGAGATCACTTAAAAATTATAGGAAAGAGCATTTGAAAGCTAATCTGTTTGTAAAGTCTCCCCTTGAAGCTTTCACTTCTCTGTCTCCTAAGCTTTAAGCCTTGGTCCTGGGCCAGAAAGGCAAATTCCCAGCCCATAAGCACTGAAAATGACATCTTGAACAACCTAGAATATGTTATGACAGAATGAATAGTTAATACAGAGGGGCCCATGTGCCCATCAAAATGTATGTACTCTAATGTGGTATCCAATATGGCAGCCATTAGCCACTGTGGCTCCTTAAATTCAAATTAGTTAAAACTAAGCAAAAATTTAAAATTCAGTTCACACCAGACACATTTCAAGTGCCTAATAGTCACCCGTGCTAGGAGCTACCCCGCTGGACAGTGTAGATCTAGAACATTTCCATCATCACAGAAAGGTCTACTGGTCAGTGCTACTGCTCCAATACCATCATTTAAACTGGTATAAGGTCTTTGAAAGGCCCCAAAATCCATGTGAAGGCAAATGATGGAAAATGGTAGATCAGGCTGTAGCCAGGGAGCATAGTAATTCCTATATCCTCTCCTCCATTCTTTCATTCCTATCTCATATGTTATCATGACCATCATTTCATAAGAGAAGTGTTCTGAGTTCAGAGATGCAAAAACTGTTTCTAGCTTGAGAAAAGGCCTTCAAAGCAGGAGGAATATACTGATGAAGGAAAGAGCATCCCAAGCAGGAAGAAGGACCTGAGTAGAGGCACTGTCTCCCTCAGTGCCTCTCTCTCTTCCCTAGAGAACGGTGCTCCTCCTCTCTCCCAGCTGCCAGCCTGAGGCTTTCACCCCTGCCAGCTAGCTAATTATCTTAGTGCACCCTGTCAAGCCATGGGGGATGAATGTCTAGACCAATTGTCCTCAGTTTTGATTAAGGGTCAGTCACAGAGAAGAGAATTCACTTTAGCAAGTTAAAGTGGGGTATCAGATGACTTACAAAATTACCAGTAAAGCTGAAGAGACAGACACTAGGTGGAGCTTTCAGGAATGACTTTGAACACCAGATCACCAAGGAAACTGCTGCTTGGTTTGTGATCAGGATGCCACCATGATCAGGAAGCAGTACAGTCATGAAATGACCACCATCGAAATCCCAATACAGCCAAGAAGGTGCTGCCAGAGAAACAACGGGCCCAGAAAATACAGGCTCTGCCCCTGTCACCTTCCACAATTCATGCAATTACATCTAACTGGCACAGCTTAAATCACATCCAGAACCCTAGGTATAAAAGCATCTATTGAATGAAAAAGAGAGTATGGAAAATGCCAGTTGCTAGCATAACAGGAAGGAGTGTTAGAAATGGGAATCCATTCTTCCCCCAACCTGCCAGGCCCTCGCACCCCCCCCCCCAATCATGGGAGATCAGTTATACTCTAGGATAGAGCAACTTTCAAAAGTCAAAACCTGAGACTTATGGGAAGAATGCTAAAAGTAGAAAGTAGGAAACAATATTCCTGTAATCACATTAACAAGAAAGAAAAGTCTGGAAAATACTTTAAGGCTTCTGGATGTCCTTTATAAATCAAGAGTTCCAGAATTATGCAACCTCTTTGCTTGGATGTAGCTATTGTGATTCCTACCATTTTGCAAAGTATACTACAGTAAGCTTTCGGTGTGTGTGTGTGGGGCGGGGGGTACACGGGGGGACTGTACAGCATCCCATCCAGCCACACATGCATGAGAACTGAGGAAGGCTATTTTCAGGGTGAATTTCCAAGTCTGAAAAATGCTAGTAGGAAGTTGGCACCCAGCTCCTGGTTTTGTTTGTCATATCAGTCCCTGCTGAGGAAAGCAAACAGCAGGCAACTGTAGAACACACCTGTCTATAGCAGCTGTTTGATGTTAGCAAGCTTTGATTGTCAACTAAGCAATTTGCGTAGGATTTGGAAACAAGGGAAGGAGATTGTCAAGAGCCAGAGGAGCAGGTGACATGCAGCATGCCTATGTGCTCCCAGAAGTCAGGAGGAGAATGCAAGAGTGAGAGATTGGCACCAGAGGTAGCACACTTTGGAGAAGTGACAGCCTCCTGTGGGGAAATAATGGGATCTCTGCAATGAAGTGCCAACTCCCTACCCCAATAAAGCCTTGATGTGGCTAGAGTCCATTCTACTTGTAAACAATTCTAATTAGTGTCAGGGTGGGACCTATGGAGGATAAAAACACATGGTTCTTAGCATGGTTAGAGAAAAACTTCAGTAAGGACTCCAGATGGATGCTAGCCAGAATGGTTTCTAATATATAATGACTGACCAGTTGTTTGTTTGTTTACTTATTTTTGCCTGTCTTTCAGATTCAGCTCAAATCCCGTATCAACTCATTCACTCATTCATTTATTCAAGAATATCTGCTCAGTCCACTTGACCTTCTGAGTATAAGCTCCTAGTCAGAACATCCACAGGAAGACAATCTTCTCTCTGAAAGGGAGATAAAACATCAATAAATAACTCTTGTACAAGCTATAGGGTGACATTGTGAAAATTCCAGGATAAGAGAGTTTAATTAGGTGGAGGAAAATGAAGAAAAGGATTTGGAAGACTTTCTTAGAGGAAGCAACCTCTGTGAAAGCCTTCATTACTACCTCATCCTTGAGATTCAGCCTCTCTGAACAGCCAGAGTACTCTGCCACTCAACCAAAACCTTCCTGTGTAGTTAGTGGCCTTTCAATATATCTAAGCTTGTAGTTTATATCAGACCAAAACAATGATCTTTGAAAGTATTTTTTTACTGAGTTGAGATAATGTGTATAAAGAAAGGTGGTTAGCCGTATAGTTGGCAATTAATAAATATTAGCCCTTTTGGGGGACGGAAATTAGCCTAGAGGAAAAAGTAAATGTGGTTGAAATTCAGGACAATCCCTTCACCAACTTCAATGTTAAAGGACTGGTATTGGGCAGCTTTGCTTGAATTCTTTATTATTATTTATTTTAGAGCCAGGTCCTTCTGCAATCCAGAAAAGTGTTTGCTTTTGTGTTGGAGAGAATTACTCTGACAATCGCTATTTTTTCCTAACTATCATATTCAAAGGAGGCATACATGATTCTAACAGAATTAGAAACCAGGTATAATGTGGGAAGTGTTGAAGATTTCTCTAGCAACTGTTGGGAAGGAGGAGTATCTATAATGAAAGTGTGGACATAGTTCGTCTAACTTTAACACCTCTCAAACTCCAATTTAAATTTAAATCCATAATGCATTGTTCTAACTGTTCAGCATAAAATTATGAACTCAAATTAGTGTCTCATCACCCTCTCAAGGGAAAGTCTGAGAACTGAAGAGACAGAGCCAAATGTCAGCTTTCCCACCAGACGTTTCCAGGTCAGGATTGAAGCAGTGCTGGGAAAAGAGCTGGAAAAGCAATGATGTACTCATGAATTAGGATTCTATGAAAATCTGGAGAGCTCTTTAAATCTGTCCCACAGGTGGGGTGGGAACAAGGAATTATTCAGACTGTGCAACAATAAATAAAAGAGCAGTAAGTATATAGTCAGCCAGACAGAGGACCATAATCCAGCTAAAGCACCCAGGGACCCCACAAAAGACAGTCTCTATATATGTCACCAGCAGCATGCAGAATTGGGGCCCACAGGCAGTCTGCTAAGCCCCAAGACTTAATAGAGAATGCCCAGCTAAGACATGAGCTATTTCCTTCAAGCAGAGCCCATCACTAGTGGATCATTGTCTTGCCTTCCCAATGCAAGAAACAGGGAGGAAAACACCGGATATCATGGTAGATGATAAGATTAGATGTAAACCGAATCTTCATAGGTATCTCATGGAAGCCAAAACTCTGTGCTGTCACACAACAAAGAATTATTTGGACCAAAATAACAACTGTGCCGAGGCTGAGGACCTCTGGCCTAGCTGCGTCATGCATGCACTTCATTCTGAGGTCTTGCCCCTTAGGTAGACACATTGTCAGACCTCAGGGAGTAAGTCCCCTCTTCAGTCAGGATTCACAGACTTTCCTCTACTTCTCCCCTTCCTATTATCTGTCCTCCCCTTTCACTCTTCCCAGCTTTGAGGAAATCTCTTTTAGGCCCTGGGGAATTCTTTTGCCTTCATGTTCTTCAGGACACTAGTCCTATGCTACCAAATCCTCTCTCCAAAACTGACAGGGAGGCCACCATAGGCTTTTGGTGCAGGACAGCTCCTGCCCATTCATTATTGGACATTTGCCATCTCTAGCCCCTTGAGAACAAAATGTGGACAACACCTTCCATTCATTTGAACAACCAACAAGACTCATGGCACACATTTCCAAAACCCCTCTTAGGGCTGCTAATACCCTAATGGAAACTTTGCCATAAGAACTCAGGCTTTAGTAATATGGAAACCAGAAAGACTTCCATTCTGTGTCCCCTAAGGCAATGACCAATCAAATTACTTGTTTGTAGGAAAGGAAGGAAAAGAGGAAAAGAAAGAAAAACAAAATAAATTGATATATCTAAATAGCATCTTGCCATGTTCAGGTTACTTTCGGTAGTACAGGCTCATAGGATCCATAAAAGTTTGAAGCAATCTGGGGATTTTTTTTTCCACCGCCATCTCAAAAGCCAGTGTTAAAACTCTGTTTGTTTGTTTGTTTGTTTGTTTGTTATTATCACTATATAATGTATCTTGCTGACATCCTTGAGTGTCTATCCATTTCTGACCCCATCTCTATACCACCAAGGACAGGTAGGGAAGAGGTTCTGGATGAGGAAGGCACAGGAAAGGGTAAGAATGTCCAGTTCTTGCATTACTAGATAGCTAAGGATGCAGTGATTTGTATTTTGGCGGAGTCAGCTTGCTCAAATGACACCTTCACTCTGAGGCTCACTGCTTCTTAGGCAGATTTATACAGCAGGCTTCTTGCAAAGGAGACCTGCCTTCTCACTTGCTACCAGGATCCACAATGCCCAAAAGAGAAGATGGGCTTGGGTTGGGTTGCCTCCATCTGATCTGGAAACTCGAGTGGGTAGAATCTACATCAGACTTATTTAGATTGGCCCCTTTGTGCTCAAACCACAAATGGTTACCTCCTGCTCAAGCACCAACCTCCATCCATTCACCCATGGGCAGGTTCTTTCAAGATCCAACTATAGCAAATTGTGTAGGAAGGTGCCTTTTGGGGCTATTTCCCACAGAAAATGCAGGAACTCTGGCCCTCAGCCTCTCCATGGATGGTGGAAAGAACACTGAATCAAGTGTCCTGAGATCTAGCTCTATCATTACTCTGTAATTTTGTCCTAGCCCCAACTTTTCTACATCCTAATTTCTCATCTGTGAAACATACCCCACCTATATCACAGATTGCTGTGCAGTTCAAATAAGCTAATATTATGGAAGTACTTTGAAAAGCTATAAGAACTATAATAATGTTATTCCTTGACTATAGATTAATGAACATAGTAAAATTGCTATTGCAAGTATTAGCATAATAGCACAGATTGCCCTTCCCTTTAATGAAATTCATCAGGGTTAAAATTCTTATACTTTTTCCTGACATTCTGCCACCATGTTTCTTCAGCCAGAGGACATGAAGCTCAGTGGTCCCCAGCTACATTCTTCTGTATGGGTAAAGGGTCCAGAAGACCCCTTTGCCTAAAGGGACATGGCTTAGATACAGATTAGACACCCTCATGGAACCTTCCAAGGTTCCAGTATTCTTTTTTTACCATGCTTGTTTGATCAGCTCTAACAAGAGGATCAGCAAATGTTTTTAACTAGTAAGCGTGGAAATGATGCTCCAGAATAAACTAAACCAAGTTTGATTAGAGAACACGTTCAGTTTCGTGAATAGCTGCACAATTTGCCAGTTATGAGGACAGGGCTTCCTCTCCTGGCCAGGGAGAGCTGGAGTTGGTATAAAGTCTCTGATGAAAGCTAAAGGGCTGGCTCTCCCTAAGGACACCCCCTGCCCTGCCCCATAGACAGGCAGGTGTGGGGCAAAGGTGTTTGGCAAGGGCTTCCCAGAGGCTCTGGAGGGGCAGGGCAGGCATAGAGCCATGTGTGCTACCAACAGCTTGACATGTGGTTTTCTCTCTCCAGATCCAAATATCACATTGCTGATATAAAATTAATCACAATACTTCTCTTCATTTCCTCTCTGGCTACTCTTCCCTCGCCGGTTCCATGAAGAATTTCCATAGTATCCATGCTCTCTGGGTAGAGTCAGCAATGACCACCAGCAGTCTGTCCTAATTCCATGCTGCCATTCCCTCTCTTCTCAGCTTCTGTCCACGTTTCCTATTCCAGCACAGGATTAGAACAGTGTTACTAGCTGGGTAAGTGATTTGCAACTACATTTCCCCCCTTATTAAAGGAAAGTACCCACTGAAAGGAAGCTACTGCAGAAACCATCCCCCTCCCTTTCTTTCCCTCCAAAGACCTTTCTTATCATCTCCCTATGTCTTTAAGTTTCCTTTTGCTTGACCTTCAACATGGACTTTCTAAGGGCTGGACTCTGCCTTGTCTTCATTTAGCTATTAAAGCAGGTTTTACATCCTTTTCAAAGTGACATTCGTAAAAGAGGGAGGTCATCAGAGAGGTAGGGCCATGCAAAGACTCGGCCAGGGAGGACCCTGCCTTGCGCCTCAGAACACAGGCAGACCACTGACAACACCTGAGCAGACGGGGGAGAGGTGACCTTGGGTTGGAAACAAAGAACTGGGCCCCAGAAGCATGCCTCTTCGCCCCACACAACAACACAGCAACTCACCCTGGGAAGAGCAAGAGCACAGAAAACAAAGGCTCATTTGGCATCTCTGATATCATCTTTGGAAGTGAATAAGACAAATAACTTAAAAGGGGCAGGAGAGATCGATGATGATGCTAACTTGAGACTGTCCATATGAGAGACTCTGATTTATCAGCCTTCATAAGAGCGGATAAGCTCTGAAATGAGTGTTCTGTGATCGGCGTTTGTACCTCCTGCTAATCTGTGTTGCTGTCTTGGCTGGGGTGGGGGGGGGAGGGGTTTGTGTGGAGGGGGAAGCGACTGTGGTACACACCACTTTGATTCCATTATTCACTGATCCACCAGTTTGCCCTCTTATGATGGGGCTGTTAATTGTGCCATTCCAAGGTGCAGCCCAGAGCCGGTGGGAATTATATTTCAGAACAGGTTTGGGGTAAGGGAAGAAAAAGCTATTGCTGAGAGTGGAGCCCTGTCATTTTTTATTTTTACCAGTGTTATTATGAAAGCTGTGTTCCTTGTATTAGTAGAATAGAGTCAGAAAAACCAAACCATGCAGCCATTCAGAAAGGAGGAGGGGAGTTCTCCCCAGGGCAGGGGGACGCCGGGGATCCAGCAGGGAGAGGGAAACTATTATTAAAAATAAGAATAAGAAAATAGAGCTGTAAAGTGGGCGAGTAGCCGGGCTGAATATTGGTGAATATTGGTGCAGAGCAGTGCCTGAGCACTAGCTGGGGCTGCCTGAGTAAGATTAAAATCTGCAGGGAAATTTTGTTCCTTAGCACTGGCAGAAATTAGGAATAAATTCAATTGCATTCTGCACAATAGCTGGAAGCGATTGAGGTTAAGTGGCCTCGCTCTCTGATGTGTTAGTATTACTGAGCACTCTCTGCCCATGTGACTCGGTGCAATCTGCTCTTGGAACACGTTGCCATGGCAACTGATGATTTCTATTACAGTACATTCAAGTTCACATTCTAGGCCTGTCATATGCTTGGAAATTTCCAGTTAAAATATTTATTTATGAAAAAGGCAAAAAAAAAAAAAATGCCACCCCAGACTCTTTCAGGGATAGAAAACAAAAAGGTATACCCCGCTGCAGAATGATTTATCTGCAGACCAAGAGAGATGCTACATTTTCACTTGGCTGTTGCCGCCAAACAAACCATTCCCCATGGGGTGGCCAACTTTGGGTGGGGGGAGGGGGCAAGTTGAAATCTTACCGACTGTGGTTTGTATGCAGGTGTGATGTCAGTCTGAGTGCAAAGTGACAGAAGTGGCCTGGAAAGCCTAAGAATCAAAGTTTCCACTTGGTTCTCTGAGGCACATGGTTCCAACTGCAGCTTCCCACTAAGGTTTTGCACTGCTTCTGAGTCAACCCTCACCCAGGAAAGAGCAACACTGACCCCTCAGCCATGAGGAAGGAGTGGAGAGCTGTCTCATTGGGTAGATCGATATTCCAGGGTCCCCAGATATTCTCAAGCTGACCCCAGGAGAGGTGGAGGGCAGCCTGGGACATAACACAGCAGATCGCTCTCTCACAGAAGCTGTGTTCCCTGACAGAGTTCTGTGAGGCTCTCTGTGTATACCTCCCAGGCACTGCCCACAGGGCCCCAGGGACCCCCAGCCCCTTCACTAAAACCATTGGTTAAGCTCGTATATGCCCACTGGCTTCTCCCCAGAGAAAGACAGTCAAGGGTTAAACTAAACCTTTCCTGAGAAGGCAAGCATTGTTTCTTTGCCATGCACTACATGAGGAGAGATTGCTAACAAGCCCTCCTGGCTTCCACTACTTTTTCCCCTTAGTCAAGCACATTAAATATGTTAATAAAAGATTCCCCAATGCTTTCACTATCAGAAGTTTCCAGGTGGCTATGACGACCCAAGGTGCCCAATTACCTGGTGAGGGCATCCCATGACTCACAGATGGTTCTCTCTCTAGCTATTAAAATCACTGGAATCTTTTTTTACATTGTGGCTTCTGCTGTATCTGATTGGAATTGAATCATGATTCATAGCTACAACCCACTTTGTTAGTGAGGCACAGTTTTCTGAATTCTCCCCATTGTAAGAGTCACTGAGCTGCTTGTTTTAGAGACATATCCCTGAGTGTATTCCCCAGACCCACTAAGTCAGATTCTCCAGGGAGATGGGCCTGGAAATCTGTATTCTTACCACCAAGCAAATTTGAGTGGCACTGTACTTGGATTGTGGACCTATTAACAATATTAGGGCTATCTTTCAAAAATTATCCCACTGACATACTCCTAATGTCTATATATAAGGCACTGAGACAGAAGTCTCCTGGGAAATTCCTAACCATTACTGGTGCAAAATGTGACAAAAAAGATTGGGCAATATTAAAGAAACGTAAAGAACAGATTGATGGTTGTGGTTCTGGAGATTCCCCAAAGGAAGCATGAATGAATTCAATCTTATAAATATGAAAATATTTTCTATGCAACCAATTGGTCATTGCATGTGTAAGAAAACAACTTCTCCTTAAAACTCAGCTTAACTAATGTGCCAATCCAGCAGCCCTAAGAAAGGAGTATTGTTCATATCGAGCGGATGGAACTGTTTAGGGATGGGGTGGGGGTGAATTGCAGGGTTAAATTTTTAGTCCCATCCAACAGCTTAGTCTATGAGGATTTACAAGACAGGTGTTAGGTTTACAGATTGCTGAGTGTGCACGTAAAAAGGTAGGGGAAGCAGCTTGGAAGATGGCAGCACTAAAGCCAGACAGGGTGTGTGTGTGCTCTGTGTTCAGCAGAGAAGACACTAAACATAGAAATAACCCCTGCACCCTCTACTCCTGGTGTAAGTGAGTGGTGCCTGGACATGCCACTCTGTTGAGGAACTCTTGATAAATACTTTGGTGTCAACACCACTCAGATTGATGGTTCTCCCAGATCAGCAGGCACAGATTGACGAACTTTCTGTTGGTCTGTTGATCTAAAGGGTAAGAAGTCAGATCCAAGGGTGGGCACGGGGAAATTAGAGCAGTCTTGGTTAGTTCTTGAGTCAAGTCAAGAATTCCAGAGAAGAACCACACACACACACACACACACACACACACAATTCTGTAAGCGCTGAAAGAGAGACAGAGAGAGAGATTTAATAAGTCCTTCTAGAGCCTGAATTCATGGACCCAGAAATTACTTTTCAGATTCTGTAGTGGATTACAGACCTGTAGGCCCTATCCAGCCAAGGAAACGGCAGGACCTCAAGCCCAAAATGGTTCTGGCCAAGCCTAGCTCAGCCTGTCCCCTGTGTGTGGGGCAGCAGCGTCACCTAGTGATCCTGTGGTTTAAGTACAAGCTCTTTTCCTTGGAACTGTCCAATTTGATCAATTATCCATATTAATGAGTAAGAGTAGGAGTATATATAATCTCAGACTGGAGATGACCCCCAATTCTGTTTTGGTTTAGCCTGAAATGCATTCTGTGACTGTGTAGCATTTGGGTTTTCCATCAAGTGCCATAAAAGAGAGTACAACTAAGCTCCTGCCAAGCAGGCTGGGTGAAGGGTGAAGGAGGAGGAGGGGTTAACAAGGTTAAAGGGGGCTGGGTCCTTGTGTCATTTCAAGTCCTCCAAGAAGCAGATGCTGAGATGAAGTTAGGCATGCAAGACACTTAGTATGGTTAACACCTGTGAAAGATAAAGGAGAAAGGGAGTCAGAGGAGACAGGGAGAGCCTTCAGGCCACCGCTCAGGTCAGACATCTGTGAAAAGAAGGGGAAGGAAGGATGATGGGGCAGAGAGAACTTCAGACTGCTGTGCAGCCAGAGAGGGGTTTGGCCAGCCCAAGAGCTCAATCTGATGCAAAAAGATCATCTGCAGATGAGTCCTACACTGGCCAGAAAAGGTACCACCACTGGGCCTGGTCATTGGCCTGGAGCTTCCCTGGAGATGCTCAGAGCTATCAGCTAACTGCACTCCTTCTGTCAGATTCTCTCTTGAAGGGAGACCTGAGCAGCATGATTCTATCGCTACCACAGACTCCAAGGGAAGCTGTCTCAAGATCACATATTTGACAGCAGATCACCATGTCTGCACATGAACACTGTCAAAATTTAGGGTATATAGGAACCCTGTGGCGTGGTGCATCTAAATTGACGAATGTAAAATCTAGCACTTGTTCTCATTTCATTAATTATTGTAAACTAGAAAGAGGGACTCCAAGAAGCATTTATTATCTTGCCTTTCTAAACAGCAATCTGCTTGCCACCTGTGGTGTGTTTTCTGCCCAGGAAACCAAGATCATTGTCAACAATCTGGAATACCAACAGCACTTTGGCTTCTTTGTCAAGGATAGATTTGGGTCTGAAAATGTCTATATCCTGCCCAAGGAATGAACAATGACCTCATATCTGTGCTGCCTCTCTCTCTCCTATAAATGGTCTTTGATGCTGTTGACCATGAGACACCACTGCCCTGGCGATATGACCTGATCTCTGTATTTAAAAACATTAAGGAACTTGCTCAAGTTCAAGGATTTTCAGAAATCCAATTTGGGTGAATTAGGAAACCCAGATAGCACTATAGGCAAGGGCACAAAGTTTTCAAATCATAGTTAAGCCACAAAGGCCCAGGATACCTTGAATAAAAAATGCAAGGAGCCGCTTGACAAAGAACCTTGAAAAGATCTAAGGATGGAAGAATGCCCTACTGCGGAAATAGAGAAAGGATGAGGAAGAGCCAAAAAAAAAAAAAAGTGAATGCACAAACTCTTTCTAAAGCTTGTCAAGGTAAGAAAGATAAGAGCAGCAAAGAAGGCAGAGTGAGTTAACACCACCAAAGAGGTTAAAGGCAAGGAAAACGGGCTGGGGAGGGGGAAGCATGGGCAATGAAGTGGACTGGGCTAATAAATGAGAAGGCAGGTAAAATTAATGATGACTCTGAGTGGCAGAGATACCAAGCTGCTCTGTTAAATTGGTCTTTAACAAGAAAAATAAAGGAAGGGAGCATAGATAATTAGGAAGTAATGAAGACTTTAAATATAGACGTTGAAATAAACCAGGTAAGGGAATACTTGAAAACATGGTACAATATGTAAATCAGCAGGTCCAGATAACACTCAATTCCCCAACCTTAAGGGAATAAGTTAATGAACTTGCTGAACTACTGGCCATTATTTTCAAAGATTCCAAGAGACCAAGGATTATAAAATGAAAATATTTGACCGGTCTTACACCACATAAAAAAAAGGAGCCTTGATAATTATTACACCTGCCACTATATACTCTCCCCACCTCATGGGGATGTTGTAATGACAAATGTGATTAGAAATATTAATCTACGCAGAGGAAAACCTGGGAGGAGGAGTAGCTGGTGCTGGTTTGTATGATCCAAGCTGACGGACTAGAGCTGGAACATATGATCAGGAGCACTACAGATATTTGACCTTTTATTCAGTAGAATGCATGTGGGGGTTGTATACTTACATTTTTGTTTTTTAAGCTGCATAAAATCAGTTTACATTCCCAGAGAGCAAAGGAGAGAAAGCCTTCCTACTAGGTACCCACCTATGATGCTAAAATTTCTAAGGATAATTCACAGATGGATAAAGGAGTACAGGCAATATCAAAAATCCGCACACTCTCTCTTTGATAAGTAGACTCCAACACATTATTGTTTAATTTAATCAAAATAAGTAATATATTAGTATTACAAAGAATACACATAAGCAATAATAATAATCACCTAAAATCCTGCCGCTGCTTGTAAAATTTGATGTATTTGCATCCGTAACTTTCCCTATAAAAATAAATACAGAAGTTATTTTTATAAAAATTGGCTGGGTCCTAAATGCAGGATGGCCCATATACATAGAATAGAATTGGTCTTTTCGCCAAGTTCTGTAATGCACACACCCTTCCATTATTCTAAAATGCTGCATGGTCATTGAACCAAACACTTCTGGACATTTAGATTAGTTCCCCTACTTCCATTTTGCTATCACTAACTCTGCAGTTGACATCCTTAAACAAACATTTTCGTAGGCTTATTCTTTTTTTCCCTTAGAATAAAATCCCATAAGGGGAATTGCCAAGTCAAGTGTCCTTTCTTTAGGACTTTTGTTCCATATTGCTAAATTACTTTCAAAAAAGAAGGCAATTAACACTCTGCGAACAATAAAGGAAAGTGCCCGTTTCCTCAATAAGCACACCAACTGTATTTAGCAAGTGTTTTAATCTTTCAATTCAATAACATTTTAAACATCATATAACAGCTGAATTTGATTAGATAGAACAAAACACCTGAGGAAATTTATGTATTTCTCTATGCTGACCTGAACCAATTTGGAGGAATTCTCTTTTCTCTTTTTCTCTCCCTCCCTTGTTGCCTGCCTGCCTGCCTGCCTGTGACTCCCTTTCTTTTTGAATCATAGCTGCATTGTCATATTCTTCCTAAAGCTGGGTAACAAATTCAAACAGCACTATTGAAAAGAACAACCTGGCACTATCTCATGAAGTTAAACTTTGACAAGGCTTTGAAGCAGGCCTCCACACTGGAGAAACCCTCGCCTAAGTGCCTGAGAAGGCCTGGGAAGGCACAAGACAGCCCTGTTCTACCCTAACTAAGGACCCAACCACAACCGACCGTACTTCCCCAGGAAAACAGATGAGTAAACTGTGCCATGTTCCCACACTAGACTGTCATATGGCAGTGAAAAGGATGAGCCACAGATAAACACAACCACGCAAGCGAATCTCAGAAGCCAATTCAAATGAAAATATCAAGTTGCAAAAGATCAAGTACAGTATGATAAAATGTTTATAAAGTCCAAAAGCAAGTAAACATAATTAACATATTGCTGGGGGCTGGGGCACATACATATGGGATAAAAGCTTTTTTTCTCAGATAAATAATAATCACAAAATTTAGGATGGTGGTTATCTCTGAGGGGAAAGGCAGGGTCAGAAGAATGAAACAGAGGGATCTCATAGATGCCACACCAGGAATGTTTCAGATCCCAGAGGGTTCACACATATTATCATTCCATATATGTTCTGAGCGTCTGAATGGATCAACCACAGAGAAGTGATTATGTATTGCACACTCACTAGTTAGCAAATTTCATTTGCTAATATGTCAAATAGCGCTCTGATGTCCCCAGAGAGCACAAGCGATTTTTCACTGCTAAAGCCAGGCCCCATACTTTCCTGGCTGGGTGCCTGCCACTGAAAATACAGAACAGAGCCTCTCCCGAGGATTCCACAATCCCCCAGAGAAGGGCTGTACCCCCACATCTCAAGTGGAGAATTCCCTCCACTCTGGAGAATCAGGAGGGGAGAAAAATGAACCAGAAGTTACAACAGACACAATTTCGAGAGGAATTCCCTAAGGCTCAGGTCTATGACCTTACCCATTCTCGTGTTCTTTTCTAAAAATAGATCCCAAATTCTGGTAAATGGTTAGAGAAAAATAGCCTAGTTTTAAAGGAGAAGTCCTAAATAGCGAAGTCATTTTGCTTAAGCAATGAGCCAAGTCGCTTCTAATGAGGTTGTGGCATTACTGGAAATAAGAGATATATTTAAATAAATAGTCCATACATTACCCCAATAAATCACTTGAAAAATATTCTCGAATGTTTCTAAATGTATTTTTAGTGGCATATGCCTGACCTTTCTGGAGAAAGAAAGACAATGCTGGAACATTTTGAGAATAAACATTTATCCAAATTAGTAGTCAAGACACTAGTAAAATTGTTTTACATTTTCTTAACACCTTTAACTATAACCTATACTTCAAGAACAATTTATTTTTCCCACCTTTAATAAAATACAGATTCTGCCTGTAAAGTAACAGGAATATGAGATCAGAAACTTTTTTGATGACCCAATGAGAAATCCTATAATGGTCCTATTACTTCAAGGCCTCGGGCAGGATGGATATATGTATTTGCAACATTTCCATAAAATGACTTGCAGTCCATAAAATGTTAGTTTTTATGACTGTGTTTCTGAGTGTTTTAAAATCAGTGCCATATTCTTTTTTTATAATATTCACAATAAAAATGTAAATAAAACCCATTTATTCATTCAACAAACACATTCTGAGAACCCACTCTCCGCTTGGTAATCTGCTAGGGACATATAAGTCTTCTCTCAAAGTCCTCATAGCCTCTGATGTTTTATAAAGCCCCCTGTCTTAATCCACATCTCAACCTTTGTATGTTATGTTCGACTACCTGAAACATCATGGTAATACTCAATATAACAATAATTAATTAAAATAATAATACAATAAGTTGTTCTCTGGATGGCACTTCAGGTTGAGGTTTGGGGCAAGAATTTCCATCCCCTATGCTTCCCCCACCCCACCTCTCTCTCACCCCTCACTCTGCTTTCCCCTTCTCTGATCCTTAGCTAAGCTCATGATCTTCCCTTCTGTTCCCTTTCTCCTCTCTTTCCTATCTTCCTTTTACTATAAAACTTCTAGACAAACATTCACACCACTCTCTCCTCTCAGAAACTTCTAGTCAACTGTGGGTAATTTCAGTCCTTTGCTCTAGCCGCAAGGACACAAAAGTCAGCAGGACACAGTGGCCTCTTACCAATAATGGCCTGATTTTCTTCATCTTACTTAAACTTCGGTAGCAGCTACACCATGGACCACACTATCATTTCTCTGCCTTCTCCCCTTTAGGGAGGTCTCTTTACTGGTTTTCTTTCTGTGAGACCCTTCTTGGTTCTCCCGGCCAGTCCCCTCTCTCTGCCCACCTCTCCATTGTTGGTACTCACACCCCAGCCAGCACCCCCACTTACCCGGTTAGTCTGACCACTCCAAGCTCTTCTGGTGTGCCACATGCAACTTCACACGAGGGCTCTTTGCCTGAAATGCTGACTGTGAAATCCTCATTTCGCACATCTCTCTTCTCTCATCTGCTTAAATCCCACTCGTCTTCCAAGGATTAGCTTAAATGAAGGCAGCGTGTAGTGGCTGAGGGCATGGACTCTGGAGCCTGATGGTAGGGGTTCAAATGCTGACTGCACTAATGAGCTAGCTATGTGACCTTGGGCAAGTTACTTAATCTTTCTGTGCCTTAATTTCCCCAACTATAGCATGAAGATAATAATAGTATCTGTCTCCAAAGACTGTTATGAGAATTCATGCTTTACTATTTTTTAAAGTCTTTAGAGCAGTGCCTAAAATGTTGTTAAGTACCATGTGTGTTGGTGTTGGAGGGAAAAATCAACTTTGAAAGTATTTTCCAAATGCTGAAATTTTTAATCAGCTCATACCAGCCTACCTATCACTATATATTATTTTTAGATAAGTGTGTCCTGGTATACACTGAGCTCCCTTGGTCAGGGCCCATGTCCCAAGCACTTCTGGATCCCAGCCTGGCACAAGGCAGCTCTCAGAAATGTTGTTAAATGAGTGAAAGATCATAAGGGATGAGTTTTTCACAGGCACCAATTTTTAGAGCAACTCAGAAATCGTGAGCCTACAATTTCCTTGGGAGGTATTTTGGCAGGGGATGAGAGTGGGGTGTTATTAGGCACCAGCACTTTCCATTCTCACGATTTCTTCAGCCCTGTAAACTGATCAGGTGACAGGAGCCATAGTAGTGCCAAGCCCAATTAATCCAAACCAGAATGGTACAAACAGTACCTTTCTGTATCACATCGGTTGAATTTTATTTTCCATCCTTCATACCTGTTTCATTCTTTGTGGTAGTTAATGAGTTTTACATTTAAAACAAGAAAAGCCAATAAAACACAAAAATCACAAATCAACAGTGCTTTGTTCAAGAGTTTTCTATTTAATCAAGAAACTTCCCCAAGTGATACACTCAGTTCAGCCACCAGGTGCCAGGTGGTAATAGGTACTATGGGGAGACAGCCCCGGGGAATGTAAGAGAGGAAATCTGTACTTCTTTCCCATGAGGCTCACAATGCCATATATGAGAGAATACACCATCCCCCTCTAGGCAAGCATCTTTAGAAATCAGAGATGTTCCCATAACCTACTAATGCATCTGTGCCTTTAATTAGCCCAATTGAGCATATAACTCAGTAAAATCTCTCACCTTTTTTGCTCCTTTCAACTAATTTCTGAACATTTCATTTTCTAGTAAGCTTTCACTGCATAACGAGCAGTAATGAAATGACCGATATTAACCCATTGTTAGATTAAGCAAAGTACATCATTGGCTGATAGCATTTCATATTATTGGGGTTTGAAATGGGCCCCATCCTATGTTGCAAACATTTGGTATTTGTCTAATGAGACCATTCTTGTACCTACAAAGGAAAAAAGACATTGTATTAAAACATTTCATGTTAATGACGGCATGTTCAGCACTTTCCGCTCACAGCCACATCTGTGGGTGAGGCAGGTTTCTTGATATTAAATGCTGCAGTTGGGCACATATTCTTAGCAGCATGTCTGATTGGCTACTCCCCAAATATACCTTAAATTGGCTTAAAATAGAACAATCACATGCTAACCCGGTAGCATTAGCAACTCTATTAACAGCCAATTTCACATCCACACCAGAGGGAGTAAAAGGTAATTTGCTCATTATCAACACCCTCTGGCAGTGGAGGGAAATGACTGTTCATCAAAAAGTATTTTCCACCATAACAATAGCGGCGCCCATATGTAACCACCTCACTCTCCCTTCCCTCCACGACTTGATCACTGGAGAATGGCTGTAGGAAAAAGACTGAAATATAAATGGGTTTGATATAAGTAGTCTACCTGCCTGTCCCCTATCCCCCATCCCAAACCAGCCCTACCTTCCCCTCACCTCAACCCTTTAGGGTGATAAATGAAATGCTGGACAAATAATCCTATGGGGTACAGGGTGGATCCCACTACAATAGAAGTTGTTTTTTTTAGATCAAAAAGGTTTCCAAGTCACCACTACCTGACCAATATCTCAGACTACTTTAACTTAACCCAGTTGAGTGTGACAGTTCATCGGAACCCACTGTAACCCCTAGTGATTGAAGAAAATAAGCCATTTGAGAAATATAGTATTGTCCCAAAGGGGCAATTTTAAATCTCACCCCCGGCCTTAGTAAATATGTCTTCAGAAATGAAGCTCTTTTTGTTTGCTTTTGTCAGTTTTTAATAAGCATCAGTATGATTTGTTTATATATTTGGATATAATATTATACCATTATAGTGACTAAGGAAACATTTCTTTTTTTTATTAGCATTTCATTTTATTTTATTTTATTTTATTTTATTTTTACAAATAGTTTATTGTCAAATTAGTTTCCACATAACACCCAGTGCTCATCCCCATGAGTGCCCTCCTCCATGTCCATCTCCCCCCCACATCCATCAGTCCTCAGTTTTTGTCAGCATTCAAGAGTCTCTCATAGTTTGCCTCTCTCCCTTTCCCCCACCATTTCCCCCTTCTACTCCCCCTTGTTCCTCTGTCAAGTTCCTCCTAATCCTCCTATATGTGCAAACATATGATATTTGTCCTTCTCTGCCTGACTTATTTCGCTCAGCATAACGCCCTCAAGGTCCATCCATGTTGCTACACATGGTCAGATTTCATTGTTTCTCATTGCCATGTAGCATTCCATGGTATAGATAAACCACACCTTCTTGATCCATTCGTCCGTTGGGATGGACACTTAGGCTCTTTCCATGTTTTAGCTATTGTGGAGAGTGCTGCTATGAACATTGGGGTCCATGTGCTCCTATGCATCAACATTTCTGTATCTAAGGAAACATTTCTTATCTATCATGTCTGTTCAGCTGGCTGTTTGTATTTGAAAATAATCATCTCCTAATTCTTGTCTAGCTCTCTGAGCCTTCTTCTCCTCCTCCTACTTCTGTCCACCTTGTCTCCTATACACAGAAGCTAAGCTAATCTGCTGGATGCAACTCTCAAAGTGTTGCTTCCCTCACTCTGAGTCCCTCCCTGTTGCCTCCCCATTGCTTCTAGGTGAATTCCAGACTCTACATCCTAGCATCTAAAGCTTTTCACAACCCTGCATCTCCTGCTCTACTGGCTCTAGTTAGAAGTTCTCATTTCTCCCCAATATCCCAAGATATAGCCCATCTGGCCTTATCAGAACCAAAGGCAAAATCAAATGCAACCGTCTCTAAAAAGTCTTTTTTGATTGTTCCAAAGGAAAGTGATCCACTACACTTCTGAACTACAGTGCTCTTTTGGGATTATCTGCCAGTTCGTAGTCGATACAAGGAGGATTCTCCTGAAACTTGTAAATGAGAGAAAGATTGTTCTAAGAGAGCTGAGCCATATATACCCAGAGTCATCTTAGAGAGAGAAAATAGATCTCAGATATGCACAATCTGACTGTATCTGGGTAGCCTATTTAAAAAAGAAGAGAGATTATCAATCTCATCATGCAAAGGAAGGGAAAAAAGCATAGTCACAGAGGGAATGAGGTCTGGACCCCTTCTAGGGATGTTATGGAGAGAGAGAACCTTGGCCAACAGATTGATAGTACCAGCCCCATTGGTGAGACTTTGCTATCTGAGACAGTTACGTGATACTGTCCTAGCCAGTTGCCATTCAACATTAGACTCTATAAGTGTCCTTAATCCTGACTTTGCCACCTTTTGGTTTCTGATATTGGTCAGTGAGTGTGTTAGATATATGGACTAGGAGTATTCCGGCTCTCATGATGGTGATTTCTCACTACAAAGTAATTAATTGGCTCTTTATTCTCTCAGTAACTATTACTGAGCACCTGCTATGTGCCAGGTACTTGTCTACTCACTTGAGATAAGCTTGTGAACAAGAAAAATATAGTCCCTTGACCTATGGCGTTCACAGTGTAGAGAGAAATACAGACAAGTACACTTACAACTCTAATATAGTGTGGTGATTTCCTTGTTGGGAATGATCAGGAGATAAGGGTGGGGCCACATGCTTGGAGGAAGCACCCAGGCTTTGGGAACCAGAGGAGGCTTTGTAGAGAAAATTATATTTACTCTGAGTCCAGAGGCAGTAGCTGGAATGAGCCCAAAACTGATGGGAAGAGGGAAATGAAATGATAGCATATAGCAGAAGCAGCATGGGCATAAGATTCAGAATATGTCTGAGAAGCTGAACACAGTTCAATACAGTTACAGTGGGGAATACGAAGAAGGGCAGCAAGGGTCAGGAAACCAGGGCGCAGATCAAGGAGGGCCTCATAAACCATTTTAAGAATCTGTTTTCTATCATGAGAACAGTGGAGAATTATCGAGAGGTTTTAAGCAAGTAAATGACATGATCACATCTCTAATTGCTGAAGGAATAGGCCGGGTCATGGGGGATGAGGAGAAGGGAGCCAATTAAAAGATTTACTTAGAAGATACAAATGGCAGGACTTGGTGAATGGTGCTATGAGAGGACTAGGAGTTGATAAGAGAGAGTGGGGGGGAGAGGGAGGGAAGGAAGGAGAGGAGATTCAAGATGGTGCTTACATTTCTGGGCTTGAATAGATGGAATAAGTTGTGGTGCCTTTCACTGAAGCAATGTGTAGTAGTGGTTCCGAGCACAAAGTCCAGGTAGTCTTGATTTAGGCTACCTGGGTTTGAATCCCTGCTTTACCACTTACTGCTGTGGAGTCCTGAGTAAGTTACTTAATCTCTCTGTGCCTCATTTTCTCATCTATAATGAAGATAACTGGAGTATTTATCCACAGAGTTGTTATGCAAATTACATGAGCTAACAGTGATGCGCTCAGAATAGTGCCTGGTACATAATAAATGCCTTGTGTGTTTGTTAAGTAAGTAAAATAGGTGACACAGCAGGAGTAACAGGTTTGGAATAGAGGACTGAGTTTCCTTTTGGAACTCTGTGGAACAATCTGTGGAAAAATCAAGAAGAGCTGTCTAGGTGGTAGTTGCGTAAATAGATCTGGAGCTCCAAATGGAGATCTGTGCTAGAGATTTTGTTCTGGGGGCAACCTCATGTGGACAGTAACTGAAATCAGGACATCAGGACAATGGATAGAACAGATCAGAGAGGGGGGTGATGGGCACGTAGGAGGGTACTCGTGGGGATGAGCACTGGATGTCATATGGAAACCAACTTGACAATAAACTATTAAAAAAAAAAATAGATAAATATTTAAAAATTTTAAACATAAAAAAAAAAACAGATCAGAGAGGGTGTAGAATGAAAAAGAGGACAAGACAAGGGAGAGCTTTGGAGACCATTTCAGGAATGGATAGAAGAGGCACTTTACTTGCCAAAGACATTGAGGAGCAGTCAGAAAAGCAAGTGGAAGACTGAGCTTTTCTCAGAAAGCAAGGACAGAGAGTATTTTTAGATGGTGAGGTGGCCACTGGTGTCAAGTTTGTCAAATACAATAAAGTCCAAAAAAAGCCCATTGGACATGACAACGAAAGTTTGACCTTGGCCAATCAGAATTGCTCCCACCAGACGGGTGGGTAGGTGGGAGGAGGCAGGAGGAGGGAGGGGGGGTGGAGGAAAAATAAAGACAGCAAATGCAAACAATTTATTCATGATGATGAGTGGGGAGGTGTGGGGAGGAGAGAGCAATCAACAGACAGAGGTCAGGAGAGACATTTTTTTTTTTGGTATAATAGAAGATACTTGAGCATATTTAAATGCTGTTATGGATTGAATTGTGTCCCCCAAAATTCATATGTTGAAGTCCTAACCCCCAGTACCTGACAATGTGACCTTATTTGGAAATAGGGTCGTTGCAGATGTAATTAGTTAGGATGAGGTCATACTGGAGTAGGTTGGGTTCCTAATCCAATAAGACTGGTGTCCTTATAAAAGGGAATTTGGAGACAGACTTACACAGAGAGAGACCAGCATGTGAACATAAATGCTGAGACGGGAGGGGAGGGGACAAACCACCAGAAGCTAGGTGAGAGGCACAGAACAGATTCTCCCTCCCTCCCAGCCCCTCTCAGAAGGCACTAACTGTGCCCACACCTTGATCTTGGACTCCTAGCCTCCACAACTATGAGACAACAAATTTTTACTGTTTAACCACCCAGTTTGTAATGCTCTGTTACACCAGCCCTAGGACACTAACAAGATGGCTAATGGGACTTTCCATCACTTACCATATTAATCAGGGTCCCCACAGGGAGTAGATGGCATGCTCAAGCTGAGTAATTCATGGGATGTTTTATAAAGGGACCAGGTAAAAAGATGTGGGCAGGGTGTGAGAAAGCTACAAGTCATCCTGCAATGCCTAGGTAGCATTAAGAGTGGGCCTGGACCCCATGTGTAGCAACATGGATGGACCTTGAGGGTGTTATGCTGAGCGAAATAAGTCAGGCAGAGAAGGACAAATATCATGTTTGTACGTATAGGAGGATTAGGAGGAACTTAACGGAGGAACAAGGGGGAGAAGAATGGGGGAAATGGTGGGGGAAAGGGAGAGAGGCAAACCATGAGAGACTCTTGAATGCTGACGAAAACTGAGGACTGATGGATGTGGGGGGGAGGAGGGATGGGCATGGAGGAGGACACTTGTGGGGATGAGCACTGGGTGTTATGTGGAAACTAATTTGACAATAAACTATTTGTCAAAAAAATAAAAAATAAATAAAAAATAAAATAAAAATTTTAAAAAGAAAAAAAAAAAAAAGAGTGGGCCTGGACCATCCCCAGACCTCAAGGGCCAGGGCTGGAGCAAACTTACCCGAAATGGGCAGAAAAGCAGCTACGCAGAAGGGGCCTTAACAGAAGTGTGACACCAGCCTCAGTCACTGCTGGGTAACTGCCAGGGCCAAATCTGAGGGCAAATGTGCAAATATGGCACAGCCTTCCCTCCCTCTGATCTCCTGCTGGTGCCCTGCATCAGCCACACCGGCCAGAGGCCAGAGGGCATGTGACCTGCATGACACTGGCCTGTGGGCACACCTCACGGGGCTCAGACCGGAGGCAGGAAGGCTAGAGACCAGAAGTGAGCGGCAAATGGATACCCAGCCCATCCTTTTCACATTTTGGAACCACTTGACTACATTATATATTCAAATGCTTAAACTTTTAAAATGCTAATAAGAAGAATCATTAGAAAGGGAGAGGCTGCAGTCACTAGGCCACTCACTGCGTGAAGCCCCTGCGGAGGGAAGGGGGCTGTTTTATGGCACCAGTACTCTTGTAGTTACATTTGTCATTGTTCATTTCTGCTTCACCTGATGCAGACTGGGTTCTCTGCACTTTTTAATTACTGAATAAATTAATATTTATAGTCTCTATTTCACTTGGAAATATCCGCTGAGAGGGACTTTTTCTACTACCACCTGACCTCTTGACTATTTGAAGTGACTGAGGCGTATCTCTCTCCTAGGATACCTTCGAGATATGTCAGTGACCGTAACTGTAACCAGAACAGGTCCGGTTTGAAACATGGGCTCATAAGAGACAGAAAGTGACTACCAGAGAAGTTTCTGTTTATGACATAATTGGTAAGAATCATTTCTTTTATCTATGATTATAGACATTTAACTAAACTTGTATTATCTAAACTAGTACACGTTGACACGCTTTCTATCGCTTTTATATGCTTCTATACTAGCTTTAACCGATGTTACATTTCAAATGGAATCTTAATTCACTGTAGAAATTAACACAATAATCATGAGAATAATAAGTCTTTTGGGACACCTGGATGGCTCAGTCGGTTAAGCATCCAACTTCAGCTCAGGTCATGGTCTCACAGTTCGTGAGTTCACAGCCCCCATCAGTCTCTGTGCTGACAGCTTGGAGCCTAGAGCCTGCTTCTGATGCCGTGTCTTCCTCTCTCTCTGCCCCTCTCTCTGCACGTGCACACACTCTCTCAAAAATAAATAAACATTTAAAAAAAGAATAAGTCTTTTGGGGCATGTGGGTGGCTCAGTCGGTTAAGCATCCAACTCTTGATATCAGCTCAGGTCATGATCTCGTGGTTCTTGGGATCAAACCCTGAGTCAGGTTCTGCAATGACAGTGCAGAGCCTGCTTGGGATTCTCTCTCAGCCCCTCCTCTGCGCTCGCTCTCTCTCTCTCTCTCAAAATAAATAAATACATAAAACATAAGAAAGGACGGAAGGAGGGAGGGAGGAAGGAAGGGAGGGAGGGAAGCAGGGAAGGAAGGAAGGAACGAAGGAAAGAAGGAAGGAAGGAAGGAACGAAGGAAGGAAGGAAAAGAGAGAAAGACAAGTCTTTTTTATAATAAAGGCTGATGTATACATGTTCATAGCAGTTCACCTTTGGGTTTTGCAACCTAAATAATTTTTAATCGCACAAAGTAACAACAGCCATGTGTCAGTCTTTTGAGTCTGTGGGTTGGCTTTTCCAAATGAAATTAAGGAATTGTTTTATGACAACCCACTTCAGAAGTCTTTGGCTTCTCACATCATAATTAGAGCTGCAATCCACTGGTCCCCTGTTTCTTGAAGCAGAAGGACCAAATCGTGAAGTCACTCCAGTGACTCGACTCTCCATGTGAATATCTCCACACTGTATTATTGGTCTCTGATGAGGGAAAAAGGGATGTAATAAAATACAGACATTTTCATAATGGAAGGAGAAGTTGCTCTTGAGTAAATAAATCACTTGAGGAAATTCAGAATTGAGCTTTGACCCAGTTTCTCCCTCACATGGATTACAAGGACGAGCTAAAACAGGCCTCAGAGATCAGTGAGGACAAAGGAGGAAACCAGATGAGTGGGAGAAATGACCTGTGACAGAAATTCAGCCTTCAGGATCTTTCCAGGTGGGGATATCTGAGAGCTGGATAGCATATGGAAAGAAACCTCAGTAAGCAATGACAATAAGCCATACATAGCTGAGCACTTCAATAAAAAATTTTTTTTTAAAAAGAAGAAAAGAAAAATTTAAAAAACGAAAGACAAGGTGGAGAGGAAGTGGGGAGAACCCCACAGCCCAAGCTGTCTTCCTACAGAATGCATTTCCATGAATGGTCCCAACTGAGTACTTCTAAAATTTTTTTTTTAAGTCACACTCACATGCTGCGATGCCTACAAAAGTTTTCATTCCTTTCCTTCGTTCTGGAGACAGAAATTCCCTTTAAAACCTCCTTGTTACCGGAACCATGGGAGCACTGAGGTTTGCGGGAGCCTGGCAGCTTTCCTCCCTCATTGCCACTTGGGCGGCTGACGTGCTCTCAGTTACAAAGTGCCGGACTGCTGCTGCCTTCAGTCAATCCGTTTAGCCGAAGGCCTCTGATTTGTTCACATTTACTACAACACATACAGAGGGCTGGAGGATTTTTTTTTTTTTTTTTAACTATTGATCTGGTGCTTTAAGAGGGGAAAAAATCTCCTTGGCTGTCTAAACACTATTGATCCCTGCTTGGGAGTCGCAGCAGAAGTGTAGAAAGGGCGTGGATGAATTGAAATTTCATTTCCGACAACTTGTTCCTGTTATTTTTACCCTTTTGGACGGGGAGAAACACGTTGCTGCGGCTTCAGTCAATGTGGTCGATAGCTCCACTGAGAAACTCAACACGGCTTCTGCCAGAGGTTTGGCAATGAGACATGATGTTGGATCTGGAGTGTGCGGAAACAGAAGGATGCTAGTGAAAAGCACGAGGTCTTAGCAAACGGTTTGGGGCTCACTCTGACCTACTGGGAGCTGTGGCTTTGGAGAAAAGGATTACAGAGGCAACAACATTCCTGTTTGGAAAAACACCCCAATAGGTCTCAAAAGAAGCTTCGCGGTTACTGGTGCCCTGCTTCAGACTCTTGGCGGGCTTTCTGTAACAAGCAAAAGAGAGATCCTCTGGAGCCAACGCTAAATTTCAGGCCTCAAAGAGGAGCATTATGTTGAGCTCTTACAGGAGGTGGCTCATTACCGTCTAGAAAAGCACTGATGCAGAAACTGGAGCCGCAGGCCCACAGGGAACGAGTGGATGACACCGGGCGTTCAAGGGCACACATCTGCGGCCAGGGGCCTCAGGAAGCACTCCCACCCCGTCAGCACACTGAGTCGATGTGGTTTGGTGCCAACAGCTTTGTTCTTAGTTTTATGAGATGTTCAAAGAACACAGGAGAGAACCAGGCTCCTTCTTCCTAATGGCAACATCTGGCATTTATGTAGCCATGCACCTTTGATCCTTCAGGATCCCAAAGCACTTTACAACCTGCTGCAGTGCTAATGGCCACAGCAACCATCTTACAGTAAATGTGCCCAAGTGTTGCCCATGTTGGTTCCCTCTTCTCAGTTTTGCGGTGTACAGAACAGTTCTCCATTCTGGAAGAGGGAAAATTCCAGTTTGGATCTCAAGCACCCCTTTTGTTTGTCATGTTTACAGTTTGTTCGATACTGTTCCCCACCCCCAACCTCGTTTATTTTTAACTAAAAGTACTTTATAACCATTCTTAATAAACAGTACTTCGTTTATATTTCCAATTATTTTATAGGCCCGTTTCTTCTGCTATCCCCATCCCTCTTATTCCAGAGAAAGATGGAAATGTTCTCTCCTGGGAGCCAAGAATCTGCATTGTGGATGAGGTTGCAAATTCAGACACAATAAACAGAATTAAGAAAAACTGAGCTGGCATTTGACAGAAATTGTAAAATGACACTCAGAAATGTTGCTCTCGTGGAAATTACTGATATTAAAATATAAATCAGTGTCTTGTGTTTCCCATAGCACCAGGGGCTCTATTAGGTTATGCAGTTTGATTGCTGAGCTGAACCTCAGAGACTAGGCAGTTCAGTGTGGAAGTTATCCCAAAGTATTTAACCCCTCTCCTACTGGAGAGCAGGCATCTGAAGGCAATGCCAGTTGAAAACATTACCTCCAAAAGGCCTTGGCTTTTTCATTGAATGCTTTGAAATTCTGGGAGAAGGCAGGGGGGTAACATGGGGAGAGTAGGTAAAGGAATTGAGAAAATCCTTTCTCAAGGCAAGAATCTTATTGCACAGTATGAAGAAGAAGACAGCCTTGAGCAACTCAAAAAGCAGATTCTATGCTAGGGTAAAGGGAAAAAAGGCCATTAAAATTTTTTAAATCTTACCCTGTTTTATGTATGTGATTTAATCCCCATCACAACCCTGTAAGGTAGATACTACTACTCCAGTTTTTCTCAAGTGAGAAAATTGAGATTCAGAGAAGTTAATTTGCCCCAAGGTCCTATAACTTGAGTCAACATATGAAGCCTGACTCCATAGAGAAGTGGCTAGGACAAGGAAAATACAAGATGAGCCTGCAGCGGTGTGTGATGCCAAAAAGCAAGGAAGTACTCAAGAAAGGATGGGGGCTTGTTGAAAAGACCTGGGAGCCAAACTGAAATGGCCAAAATTGGACCCTTTGAGTAACAAAATTAATAATAATATTAGATCATAACCCATGGAATAAAATATACAGCCATGAGTTCATATGGATGTAAATAAATAAATAATTAAATAAGGGAGAGGGGAATTCCAATGAATAAATATAGAAGGAATAAAGGAAATATAAAATCCCTGTTACAACACTACAGCAATAATTGTTGCAAGCAAAATCCACCTTCCTTAAAAATAGTGGATTAGAGTTTCAGGGGAAAAAACCCAGGATATTTATATATTCTCAAAGTATCTCCCCCATCTTAAGAAGTTATTAATTATAATAGGGAAAATAGTGTAACTCTCTAGTGGATGAACTCAGTAGACACCAGCATAACCAAATGGGACCAAGGTTGACGTCATCAGTAATAAGACATATTGACATTCTGTAAGATACTAACATTGGTAAGCCAGAGAAAGGATATATAGGAACTGTCAGGACTATTTTTGCAACTTTCTGGAAATCTATAATTCTTTCAGAAAGGTCTTATGTTCCCGACCCTTCACCAGAGTAGACCGCAGCCACCCTTATTGAGAGACAAAGCAAATCACAAATAACCATAATAAAGGCAGGTTGTGTTGTGTTAAAAGAAGCATAGATAAAGTTTTATAAGAGTATGAGAGGTTACCTACCTGACAAGGCTGCCGTAGGATTAACTCTGCTGTTATGTTTATAACTGTACCTACACGTGACATATAGTAGTTGGCATCAAATGTTAATATTACATGTGGCTGGAGGGAAGATGACAGAAATGACATTTGAGTTGGGTCTTGAAGGTGATTTTTGGACAAGCAGAAAGAAGATTTCTTATTTATAAATAAAGATACTGAGCAATCAGGTGGGAGAGTTTTTGCCGTGTCAGTCAGTCATAATGGCAACCAAGATTAGAGGAGTGTGTACTTCAAAAGAGGAAATTTTACTAAATGGCATGGGAACATCACTTGTGTAAGAAAGATAGGGTATGTCACTCTCTTCCCCAGTCTGGATCCTCCTACTCCCTACATCAAGAAGAAGAAAAGAAACAGTGAACGCAGAGGTGCCTGGGTGGCCCAGTCAGTTAAGTGGCCAGCTCTTGGTTTCATCTCAGGTCATGATTTCACAGCCCCTGCATTGGGCTCCCTCTCTCTCTTCCTCTCCCTGATGCCTCTAAAAATAAAGAAACTTTAAAAAAATAAAGAATGAATGAAAGCAAAGAGCTGATGTATCAAGAGAAAGCCAAGTCAAGAAAACCACTGTCAAGGAAAGGAAGAAACATCTATGGATAAAAGAGTCGGTCCATAATGAAACAGGTGTTCCAAAATGTATAGTAGAAGCAGCTTGTGGAGGTGCTAAAAAAATATGGGGAGTGAGTTGTAGGAAGGTATCTCTGAGAGGAACATAAATAAGGACACTTTGTCCATTTATTTGCATTAGATTCATCTGAATGAAACAAGAAAGTCCCAAGTAACAGTAACTTAAGAAAATATTGCTCTCTCTGTCCAGGCCCTAGAATGGTGGTTTCACACCATTCAGGGTTTGGGGCACTTTCTGTTCTGTCTCTGTGAGCATCTCCTCATGTTCCAAATGGCCGCTGGGTTAAATCAGCATTCTAAGCAATCAGGAAGGAGGAGGGTGCAAAGAGCTGGGCACCACTACTAATTAAGAAGAGTTTCTGAGAGTTCCTGGGTGGCTCAATCGGTTAAATATCTGGCTATTGGTTTCAGCTCAGGTCATGTTGTCACAGTTCATGAGTTCAAGCCCCACATCAGGCTCTGCACTGACAATGCAGAGCCTTCTTGAGAGTCTCTGTGTGTCCCTCTCTCTGCCCCTCCCCTGCTCTCTGTCTCTCTCTCAAAAATAAAATATAAAATAATAAAGTAATAAAATTAAAACTTAAAAAAAAAAAAGAGTTTCTGGAAGGTTCCCACAGTTCCTTACATCTCATCAACCAAAACTTAGACATTGCAGCCAAACCTAGCTCCAAGAGAGGTTGGGATAGGTAATCTTTTATTTATTTTTATATTATGTTAATTCCAATGTTGTTAACATACAGTGTTATATTAGTTTCAGATGTACAATATAGTGATTCAACAATCCCATTTTTTGAGAGAGAGAGTACAGACGGAAGGGGCAAGGTGGGGGCACGGGGGAGGATAGAGGACCCAAAGCGGGCTCTGAGCCGACAGGCAGCAAGCCCAATGTGGGGCTTGAACCCATGTACAGCGAGATCATGACCTGGGCCAAAGTTGGACACTCGACCAACTGAGCCACCCAGGTGCTTCAAGATAAATGCACTCTTAGTCTCTATCTATTTCACCCATCTTCCCACCCATCTTCCTACTCGTAACCATCTGTTTGTTCTGTATAGTTAAAAGTCTATTTTTTTGGTTTGTCTCTTTTTTTCTCTTTGTTCATTTCATAGTCTTTTAGATGAGCACATGGACACCCCAATAAAATTAGAATTCTGTTACTAAGGAAGATAAGAAGTATGGATATTGGAATAGGCAATTGATAGCCTCTGTGAAAAGTACCAAAGAAGGAGAACCTGGGTGGGCCTCAATCAGTTGAGCATCTGACTCTTGATTTTGGCTCAGGTCAGGTCGTGATCAAAGCATCCTGGGATTGAGCCCAACGTGGGTCTTCATGCTGAATGTAAGCTTAAGATTCTCTCTTGCCCTCTGTCTCCTCCCCTTCTTGCACTCTCTCTCTCTTTAAAATTAAAAAAAAATTTTTTTTAATTAAAGAAAGAAGGATCTCTGGATGGTTCAGAGCATCTGACTCTTGATTTTGGCTCAGATCATGATCTAACAGTTCATGGGCTTGAGCCAATGGTAGGGCTTTGCGCTATCAGCGCAGTGCCTGCTTGTGATTCCCTATCTCCCTCTCTCTCTGCCCCTCCCCTGCTCTGGTATGTTCTCTCTAAGTAAATAAAGAAAGAAGTAAACAAACAAACAAACAAACTTTTTTTTTTAAGTACCAAAGAAGAGAGCCATGGGGGGGCGCCTGGGTGGCTTAGTTGGTTAAGTGTCCGACTTTCGCTTAGGTCATGATCTCGCGGTTTGTGGGTTCAGGCCCCGCGTTGGGCTCTGTGCTGACTGCCAGCTCAGAGCCTGGAGCCTATTTCAGTCTGTGACTCCCTCTCTCTCTGACCCTTCCCTGCTCACGCTGTCTCTCTCTCTCTCTCTCCTAGAAATAAATAAAAAACATTAAAAAAAAAAAAAAGAAGAAGAAGAAGAAGAGAGCCATGGGGATAGAATTTCACCTGTGACAGTGAGGCTGATAAATTCTGGAACCCCTTCCCTTGTTCCTCCTGGACCCTCATTTCTTCTGCCATTACAAAGTCTCCTTCTGGGAAGACCCAACTAGCCATGTTTCCTCTCCACGAAAGCCTTGGTCCTGGGGATGGACTATAACTCAACTGGTGACATTGGTGTCAGGTCCCTACTCACTAAGTTATGGTGCAGAACCCCAAACCCTGGCAAAACATCTCCAGCATCATCTCCTCCAGCACCATCACCTCCTCCTCCCCTATCAGATATGCCCTATGTTGTCAGCGATTTTCTCTTTGTATCCAAAGAGGTAAACACTGTTCATGCCAAGCACCTGCAAGGTATGGCTCCATCCATGTATTCTGGGTAGAAATAATTTATTGTACAAGGAACATTCCTGTCAATTCATGGTGCTCACATATTTTTAAAAATAGAGGAAATGTTGAACATTATCCTATTATTTCAATAATTAAGAGCCCTAGGATTCATCACACCTTTTTTCATTAGTAGGACGTGGAACATTGGAGAAAAATCTAAAACCCAGCAAGAATAAAGGAAAGACTTATGGCTGACTGTAAGTAAATATGCTGGCTTTGATTAACACCCAAGGATAACTTTAGCTTTATTTTTAAAAATGTTTTTCTTCCAGTGTTATTGAGATAATGACTGACACACAACACTCTATCAGCTTAATGTGTAGAGCATAATGACTTGATTTACATATATTGTGAAGTGATTACCATAAGAAGTTTAGTTAACTTCATCTCACATAAATACAAAAAAAAAAAAAAAAAGCTTTTTCCTTGTGATGAAAACTCTTAGATTTACTCTTAACTTTCTTTTTTTTTTTTAATATTTTTTTATTTATTTCTAGGAGAGAGAGAGAGACAGCGTGAGCAGGGGAGGGTCAGAGAGAGAGGGATTCACAGATTCTGAAACAGGCTCCAGGCTCTGAGCTGGCAGTCAGCACAGAGCCCGACGCGGGGCTCGAACCCACGAACCGCGAGATCATGACCTGAGCGAAAGTCGGATGCTTAACCGACAAAGCCACCCGGACGCCCCTACTCTTAACTTTCAAATAGACCATACAGCAATGTTAACTATAGTTATCGTGTTGTACATTACATCCCGTATTCTTATTTATGTTATAACCAGAAGTTTGGTTTTCTAAGGCTAGTAGTCCATCCATATACCCAGGCCATTGCCAGTTCCTTGGGGAGAGAGCCAGCATCAGCAATCTGTGGTTATGGCATTTGTGTAACCTCATGTGGGTAGATGGTGTATGAAATACTAACATGTGTTTCCCACCCTGCTCACTCAACCTGTATTTTATTGAACTCATTCACTTGTACTCTTTTTCCTTCCTCTCCCAAAAACTAAACAAAGCCTCTCTGAATTAGGAAAGAGGAAGGAGAGGGGGATTTGAGCATAAGCAAGAGAATTAGACTCTGGTGAGATTGATGAGGTGGGAAAGAGCTGGGGAAACAACAGAATCCCAGATAGGTCTAGCAAAGCAGAGGCAGAAGAGACTTTTGATCAACACCAGGAATGGGGTGCAGGAAAGTAAGCAAGATCTTAGGATCCTATCCCCTCCATCTTAACACCTTTCCAGACAAACGTAGAATGATGTTAGGGCAGGTCTAAGAAGAGAAGTCCTGAGACCAATCGTGTGTGTGTGTGTGTTTGTGTGCTCGCGTGCGCGCTTCTGCATTAGGAGCATCCTTGGAGAATGAAAGAGGGCCAGCAGACCCAAAGCCTGCAGTATGAGGAAGATGCAGTACATGCAGCCTGTTGACCAGGACACTGTCATCCCAGCACACTCCATCTGGGAGAGATGTCCATAACCATGGACCAGAGCTACCTCTGATGCCAGCCTCCAACCTAAGACCCCAGAATTTAGGTGTACTATAAAGAGAACGTAAAGGGGAGGAGGGAGTTGTGAACTGATTTATCTTTAACCTGAAAATGATGGCACTTTCTCAGAAATAACTAAGATTCTGTTTTTGCTATTGGTGGAAATGAGGCTCAGTAACCAGGTTGAGAGATAGAAAAACAATTACTTTGGGACGCCTGGGTGGCTTAGTCGGTTGAGTGTCCGACTTTCGCTTAGGTCATGATCTCACGGTTTGTGGGTTCGAGCCCCGCGTCGGGCTCTGTGCTGACTGCCAGCTCAGAGCCTGGGGCCTGTTTCAGTCTGTGACTCCCTCTCTCTCTGACCCTTCCCTGCTCACGCTGTCTCTCTCTCTCTCTCCTAGAAATAAATAAAAAATATTTAAAAAAAAGAAAAAGAAAAACAATTACTTTTTCTTTGCACATTTGAGTTCATACGTATTGAACGAGTGACTCACGTGAGGTACAGTGCTAGGTGTTTCTTGAGAATCTGGAAGGTGCTCTGGGTGTGAGCTGAGGCCAATCAGGAAACACAAAACATCATTGGATACTCTGACCAAGTTTCTGTTTTCACTAAAATTGTTTATTTGTTTATTTGTTTGTTTTTCTGGTCATAGCTGTCAAGAAGGGAAAGCCTGCTGGGGCAGGGGGGAAGAGGGCAGGACTTTTGAATACAAGAAAGCAGTTTCCTGGCCAGACGCAGCAGAATTGGATATGCCAGTGGAAGAGATGAGGCATGAGGAAGTAAAGATCTAAAAAGAGATGCAGGAGACAGCAGCACAGAAAACATAGAATGAAGCTTTGGAAAGAGAGAAGATATTCAAGTCCTAGGCCCAGAGATCAGTACCGGTGGAACAGGTAGGGAACTCTCCCTCTGTAATGAGTTCTCTCCTCTGCAAAATACTGGTCCAGCCACACTCCTCAGAGAGCACTGTGAAGGTTCACATGATCATTTTATAAAGGATTTGAGGCTCCCTCAAAGCACTCTTCCTTATCCATCTGGCAAACATTACTGTCAAACGCACTGAAAATTTATCATATAACCCTTCCATTTTTTTCACCATAAGCACTTCCAAATTGCCCACTGCTGTTGTTAATGACTCACAGGATTCCTATGTCTCCTTCATGGAGACACACAACTTAGTTCTCTCTTTTTTTCCTTCTAACTTACTTTATTTAGTGAAGTCCAATATCTTTTCATGCAAATACAAGGTCCTATGCCTTATGTTTCCCCTTCTAAACATTCTTGGCCTTTGCAGCTAGCTGTGTAACTCCATAGTTAATGAAACCATCACATTCTCAACAGTTGTTTCTGTCCTTAGGATAAAATTTCATTTGATTTAAGAGTCATCTCCTGACCATCCTGTAGGTCTGCCTATAGAGGAATATTTTTTTAATGTTTATGTATTTATTTTGAGAGAGAGAGAGAGAGAGTATGGGGAGGGCAGAGAGAGGGAGACAGAGAGAATCCCAAGCATGCTCTGTGCTGGCAGCTCAGAACCCAACACAGGGCTTGATCTTGTGAACCATGAGACCATGGCCTGAGCCAAAACCGAGACTTGGACGCTTAGCTGATAGAGCCACTCAGACACCCCTGCCTTTAGAGGAATATTTTTCTCCAGGATATATTTGTTCCATTCCAACTTTTCTGTGATACCTAGGCTGGTTCTACTAAAGACACAAGTGCATCAAGATAGAACATTGAATTAGTAAACCTTAGTGCTAGAAAAGACAATGGTCACTTAATTCAATCCCTCCCCCCACCTCAGTTTATAGAGCTAGAAACAAAGCCTCAGATAGATTAGTGCCTTTCTTTCCAAAGTCCATTCCTTGATTTAGGTACTAAACCAGGGATTTTTAGTGCCTTTCTTTCCAAAGTCCATTCCTTGACTTAGGTACTAAACCAGGTTTAGAAGTGTGGTGGCCCAGAGCCCTGTTTAGTGCTTTTATGCCACATTACTTTTAATCTTCTCATTTAAATGTTTGTGACCCCCCCCAAAATTCATAAGTTGAAATTCTAATTCCTAAAATGATGATATTAGGAAGTGGGGACTTTGGGATGTGATTAGGTCATGAAATGGATTAGTTCCCTTCTAAAAGAGACTCCACATCTCTCCCTTGCCCTTTCAGCCATGTAAAGTTATGGGAGCGGTGGGCGGGGGTGGGGTGGGGGGGGCGACGGAATCCACAGCTGTCACTGAAGAGGATCTTCACCAAACACCTAACCTGCTGGTAACTTGGTCAGCCTCCAGAACTGTGAGAAATTTCTGTTGTTTATAAGCTACCCAGTTTGTGATACTTTGTTATAGCAGTCTATCTGGTGAAGATGCCTAGTATGGATGCCAATTTGTGATGGTCACCAATACTTCCTTTAGGGGATAAATGAAGAAGTTAGGCATGGCCCTGTGACTTATTTTGGCCAATGAAATGAGAGCAGAAGTGAAGTGTGTCACCTCCACTTTAAGAACCTGTATGTCCCCCTCTGCTGCCATGGCAACAGGCAGTATACTAGATGACAGAGGTTCTACCAGCTGAGGACAACAAGGAGCATCCCCAACTGACTCATAAAGGACATGTAGCGCAGTGAGAAGTCAACTTTCATGGTTTTAGGTCATGAGATTTGGGGGTTGTCTGTCACTGTAGCATCACCTGGCCTCTCCTTACTGAGGAAGCCTGAGCTACATCCCCACTCCCATGATGCACCTCTGTGCATGAAGACTAAAGAGGGCAAACAATGCATCACATCAGAATACAACCCCTAAAACATTCCAAATTCCATGTCTCACCAGCATTCTTTCTTCCTCTTGGCTTATACTAGGGGTGGGGGATGTGGTTCATTACAAAGAATGAGTATTTTGATAGCTTCTCATTCTTGGAATTGTTCTTCAGGTAAGTGCCTGGCAGAAATCTCCTTTAGTCTTAGAATGAAAAGGATAATAAATTGAATTATTTTAATAAGTCAGTGCATTATGACCTCAAACACATCATCTTGTACACATCCATGTACAAAAATCTTTGGTTTTCCTTGAGGCTTTTTATGTAGGTAATTGTCAGCACTCTACAAGTTTCTACATAACTTTGTAAGTACCAACATACAGTAACTTGATGCTTTGAAAAAAACACATCATCATATATTTCCAAATTAATAGTTATAAGTTAATGGCAGCACCTCGTAGAGTAGTAAGACAGCCTGTGTGACATTGGGTAAGTCACTTAGCCTCTCTGGACTTCAGTTTTCTCCTCTGTAAAACAAGGATAGTAATAATATCTACCTCCCTGGATTATCCTGCGAATGAAGTCGGGTTGTGGATATTCTATCTGGTTCATAATTAGTGCATAATGTTAACAATATTTGAGCCATTGAATAGTGAGAAATCTAGAAAGTAAGATCATCTCAGAACTTTTGCTTTCCAAGAAACTATTAATTCAGAAACTCTTTAGCCCACCAGCTGTTGGTTTTGGGAAAAAGATGTAAATCTTTGGTCCTGTCTTTCTGGTAAAGGTTTTAACACATTTTTGAAAACACAGATGGGCAGACAAGTAGGTATTGCTAACAGTTCGGGAAATTTTTCCAGGCTCCCTGCTGAGAGCACACATCCAGATGGGAAAATCTTTAAAGGGCCACAGTCATTTCAATTTTTGCCATCTTAAATTCTTGGACTTTTGCAGGTTTATAACAAAACTCAGAAAATGCTAAAGCTTAAAGGAGAATTGAGAGGTGCCAAGGAAATGAAAGATGAGGTAAGGCTCCTAACTCTTCTACACACATGGAGTTAAACCTTTGTTACAATTACTTCAAGTTTCATGATTCAAAATTCCAGTAATAAGCATCCCAAAATATCACAAAGAGAGGTAGGCAGCAGACCATAGCATTTAAGAGTCCAGACTTGAGCAAAGTGGGTCGTGATCTAAGAGCACTATAATATTGGGCATGTTACTTACCCTCTCTGAGCTTCCTTTCCCTTACTTAGAACATATGAATAATTTTAGCACCCTTTCCAAAGGCTTCCTGTGAGGATTAAGTAAGATACTGCATGTAAAACTCCAGTGCTCAGGACATAGGAAGTGTTTAATAGATATTTATATTGCCAACATTGTATCTTTATCTGGAATGATATGGAAATGGAGTGTTCTGATTAGTCTAACATTTTGGTCAAACTCTGTTTATCTCTTCCCTCACTTGTTCCAGAAAGCATTTAATGGGAATGTTTAGGTCAGCACAGGATTGTCCCACATGATTTATGCTTTTTAACAGACCTTCTAACGAGAGATGAACACTTTCTCAAAGAGGTATTTCAGCTTTTTTCCTGCTGCATTACTGGAGGAAGCTGTACAGAATTTGTTGCATAGTCTTCAGGGAACAAGGATCTGGCATAGATTTTCTAGAAGGGCATTTCTTCATTCAGCTGGCATCTTTGGACCACCTTAGTTCTAGGGTGTGAGCATAAAGCAATGAACAAAATAGAGAAAGATCTGTATTCTCGTGGAGCTTACTCCCTAGTGAAATAATTTCTCCAAGAATATGATAGAGGAAAGTATGTAGCGCCTGCCCAAGTGCCAATAAAAATCAGCCTATATTCCATAGGAGGCTGACTTCTGCCATATGCCATGTGTATCCTAAACCATATATTTAGGTAGTATGCCAATTTTTAAAGACTTTAGAACACAATAAAATATACTCCTTCAGTAGATGAACAAAATAGGTTCCAAAATTTATGCCCACAGGCAAAACCTTGTATAAGTGCCCATTACTTCCTATTATAAGTAATCAAAACCTGGAATGTTTCTATTGAGGGAAAAGCAAACTCAGGAATCAAGTTAGCAACATTGATAACAGTGCTCGAAATTACTGTATATCACTGTCAACTCTACTATTACACAATAAAATGTAAAAATTCCTGAAGCAATGATAATTTTTAAAGCATAATTCTCACTAGAAATTGATAAATATTGAATGATAGTAGTGGTTAAAAGTGGTTTTCCATTGTTTGTTAAAGTTTTGTCTTTATTCTCAGATGAAAAAGATAATTTCTCAAAGACAATGACCTTTATAGTGTTGTTGGGTGACTCCAGAATTACTCTGGAAGCCACCACCCAAGCTTTCTTGTTCAAGTGCCAAGTCTTTCATGGAATGCTGCCATCTTAAATCTTTGTAATGTTCTTGACTTCTGAGAATACTTCTGAATCACAGGCCTCAGTTTCACATCACCTTCCCCCAAGAAGAAGCATGAGACCATTTGTCAATACTTTGAAGTCTAGAGCAAAATTTCTTCCCAGCTTTTGAAATGTATGTTCAAGAAAACATGCTCTTTGAAAAAGATCCATTTAATCAATACAGAAGATTTGCTTCAGTAAATAATCTGTCTTCCAATAACTATCATGATTGCAACTGCAGTATCAGCACTCACCATTTTGCCTGTGGTTGGTAGCTGCTGCTGATGTCATACTCCTTCAAGTGGTGACCAGGTTCCAACCTCATATAAGTAAAACCAGGGTATCTGAATGTGTGGCTTATAAGTGAAAACCCACCCAGCAGCAGAGGCTTGTGATTTCAGCCATTGTTAATGACCAGATCTAGGGGAGGATCAGATGGTGCCTGCGGGTCAGCATTATGAGTCTCAGTTTCTCTCATGTCCCAGTACTGGTTACAGAGCTTTGATTGATGAAATGTCAGATTAAGTCAATTCCTGCCATGTATGGATACTCAAAAGGCATCTGCCTGAAATTTAGTCTTCATAAAGTAGATCGGATTAGAAATAGTGTACAGTGACCTCTGTGCAAGATATTAGCAAGAAATTAAGCTTACTGGAACCTCAGAAACCCTTGCCTTTCTGGAGGTCTAAGGTGAGCACATCCTCTTCTTACAAGTGCCTATGGTAAAAAAATCTTTCACTATTCATGGGAGTCAACTTGTTGCTCTCCATTTCACTCTTGTTCTGATGAATAAAAACCCCTGTATGATTTGGACTTTCGGAGTGAATGGTTGGAAGTTTCTTTGTTGTTGTTGTTTTTTTTTTAACTTGAGAGAGAGAGAGAGAGAGAGAGAGAGAGAGAGAGAGAGAGAATTAAGCAGGCTCCACGCTCGGTACGGACCCAGACTCAGAGCTCAGCCAATGACCCTGGGATCATGACCTGAGCTGAAACTAAGAGTTGTACACACAACCAACTGAGCCACACAGACACCCTTGATTTTGATCTCAAAAGCAAATTTCATTCAACATACCACAAAACACATCTGTTATTCAGTTGGTTTGCGGAATCCTCTAAGAAAGAATTATTTATTCCAAACCTCTTGTTTCTGAATGAAGAAATTGCCTTAGAGACTCGGAGTCAATGCTAATGTCCAAATTAGATGACATCATCTACATTAAAGATCCAATTCTGAAGTCCTGTTGGTGCATTAGAATGGGGGCAAGCAGGCCTTCTGCTCAGAAGACATCTAAAACTAGAGGGAGATGGGGTTTTTTATTGGCCTGACAAAGAGAGGGCATTTAGCTTTTAAGTTGAAGAGGCTCAAGTTGTATATCATTGCTACTTTGTTAATGAGTCCACAGTGTGCCAGGCTCCATATGGAACAATCGGTGACATGGTCCTCATCTTAAGATGCATATATTCAATATTAAAGCAAGAGTATGGGGCATATGACACTTTTATAAAGCAGGCATTGTATTGTCACCTAACCTGCTCATAGATGCCAAAGAAAGAGTCCTGTGGCAAGAGGGGAGAAGACCCCCTAGGGTCTCAATCCCCAGAGAGCCTCTATTCTCTATTCCCAGTGTGGCAGCAATGAGAAAAGGAATTTAAAGCACTGGAATCAAACTTCTCCTCCATCGGGTCAAGGATTTTGTTTTCTAGTTAGAATACAGTGTCCATACACCATTTTTTTTTAAACTGCTCTACACACATTCTCTTAAGAGAGTCCCTGGTAAATTGTTGTAATGGTAATTACATGCTTGGGGCAGTTGACATCCAGTGTTATTTTTCTGAAAGTGAGGAACAAGGGACAGGAGCAAGAGAGGAAGAGAGAGAGTTTTGAGATAATGAAATCCTTTTAATGACAGAGCCATGCCGTTAACCTAATTAAACTGTAAAGTGGTAAAAAAAAAAAAAAAATCCAGGTACTAAATGGAAATGAAGAAATAAATCAGCTGAGACAGCAGCACTTCTGGGAAACCTTCTGAATTCCGAATACTCTGACATTGCAGTGTCCGATTCTCGTGGTTATCCTCTGGCCCCCCTCAGCCTTGTGCAGAGGTCTCTTAAACTGACCTGTCCAGTAAGACTTGATTTATGATGTCCATATCAGGTCTCCAGCTCCCCTGGGGATGAGTGTTATGTAGCTCATATATTTAAGAAGCCAGAGCAGTCAGTGGGATATGGTGGCAGATCACTGGCTACAGGGTCAGGAGAACAGACCTCCTCATTCTGCTGCTAACCAGCTGTGGGACCTTGGGCACTGTCATTTGGATCACTTTACCATTTCTGTGCACCCATGGCTTCGGTGTGCTTTTGTACCTGAAACTCTCTTAGAAGAATTGCCCTTGGGCTATTGGGGTCACTTTGCTCATAAGAGCAGAGAGCTGGAAGTCCTTGGGAGATTATATCTCATGGGGAAGCCCTTAGCCATTGACTGACTGATAATGAGTCTGACAGCCCAGCTTTTGCAACTAATCAGGACAAACTCCTGAGGTGTTACTTACACTGCAGAGTTCCCTGTAGGATCAGGTGAAAGCAACTGCCTTGAGGACTTGGTCTGAAACGTGCTCTTCCTTGGTTTCTTCCTCTTTTCCCGTCTTGCTTCCTTTATTTCCTGACTGATTTCTCTTAGGAGTGTTTCTTTAATAGATGCTGGGAACCCTTGCCTAAGAGCCTGCTCTGGATAATCATGTACCCTAAAAGTACCGGGCTCAGTTTGAAAATCTAAAACTCAGAGATGGGGGCAGAAGACGTGAACAGACACTTTTCCAAAGACATCTAGATTCCCAACAGACACACGAAAAGGTGTTCAACGTCACTCATCATCAGGGAAATACAAATCAAAGCCACACTGATATACCACCTCACACTGGTCAGAGTGGCTAAAATGAACAACTCAGGAGACTATAGGTGCTGGTGAGAATATGAAGAAATGGGAACTCGCTTGCACTGTTGGTGGGAAACAAACTGGCGCAACCACTCTGGAAAACAGTGTGGAGATTCCTCAAAAAATTAAAAATTGAACTACCCTATGACCCAGCAATACCACTCCTAGAAATTTACCCAACAGATACAGGAGTGCTGATGCACAGGGGCACATGTACCCCAATATTTATAGCAGTGCTTTCAACAATAGCCAAATTATAGAAAGAGCCTAAATGTCCATCGACTGATGAATGGATCAAGAAGATGTGATTTATATATACAATGGAATACTACTTGGCAATGAGAAACAATGAAATCATGCCATTTGCAGCAATGTGGATGGAACTGGAGGGTATTGTGCTAAGTGAAATAAGCCAGTCAGAGAAAGACACATATCATATGTTTTCACTCATATGTGGATCTTGAGAAACTTAACAGAAGACCATGGGGGAAGGGAAGGGGAAAAAAATAGTTACAAACAGAGAGGAAGGGAGGCAAACCATACGAGACTCTTAAATAAGAGAACAAACTGAGGGTTGATGGGGGTGTGGGGGAGAGGGAAATGTGGGTGATGAGCATTGAGAAGAGCACTTTTTGGGATGAGCACTGGGTATTGTATATAAGCCAATTTGACAATAAATTATACTTTTAAAAAATAAATTAAAAATAACAAATAACTAAAACTCAGAGATGGTAGTACCTGTCCTCTTCAGTGTTGTGAAAAGTGTGCACAATGATAGGAAAGGGTTTCTTCCTAATTTCTTTCTATACTGTTGCCACCCACAACAGTGGGAGTAGGCACTGGCATCCTAGTGTACTGCGGCACACACTTTCTTACCACAGCTCTACACCCCCAACTCCACCCAAGTTAGTAGGCTCTGCACTTTTTATTTTGATCTCAATCATTAATCTCCATTCTGACCTAGCTGTAATTAGCTAATCTTTTTCACTTGTAATCAAAGACAGATTATTTTATGCAATCAGCCCAGGGATTTTACTTTTATTCTCATTGGTGTATGTCTCCACAGAAAAGCACCAGGTTTACAGGTGAGGGATGTCTTTAGGATTAGTGGATAGAAGGGAAAGTTAAAATGCTTCCGAATCCACATCAACTCCATCACTGATTCACTGTAGTCCTGACAAATTCATTTGACATCTTACTGTGTTCATCAGTGGCAGAACCATTAATATTTATAGACAGTCTGCTAGGTGCCTGGAATTATTCTAGGCACTGACTTCCTCTCGAAAAACAGGGAAAGTGTCTGTGATGTACCCACAGCAGTGGGTGAAGATTAATTAACGTAAATAAGTAATTGTCTGAATAATGCAGAGCACTCAGACACCTCGCAAATGGATACTGTGTAAATGTTACACTGGATGAGTAATAACAGCTAAGAGTTGACGGACAAATTTCCAGCAAATTTAAAGTCTCTGTCAACCAGTTAAGTGAACAAAAGTAAGCATTTTCTTGATAGTTGATAATTAATGCTTTTGTTTTTTCTGACTGCCAAGGTGGGGGAGAGAGACCGAGAAGTGAGCAGCCTAAACAGCAAGCTCTTGAGCCTGCAAGTTGACATCAAAAACCTGCATGATGTCTGCAAGAGACAGGGGAAGACCTTGCAGGAGAACCAGCTCTGCGTGGAGGAGGCAATGATGAGCGACAACCACGTAAGGGACTCAGCATCTGCTACCCACCTCTTCTCCCTCGACTTCCACCTCTGCTTCCCTAGGCAGGAACGGTAATAGAAAATTCAGCCCCTAGTCATTCAAGAGCATTTATTGAGCAGACAATGAGAAAGAATTAAATACATGTTCTCTCTCTCTCTCTTTCTCTCTCTTTCTCTCTCTCTCTCTCTCTCTCCCTCTCCCTCCCCCTCTCCCTCTCTCTCTCTCTCTCATGCAAGTGCATGAACACCCCATCCCTGCCATCAGAATTTTTTCATTTATCTATCTCCAAGGTCATCTACATTTGAGGCCCTGTCTTTTCCTTATCTGGCCTTTTACACCTGGATTTACAGCATCTGAGGCCAGAAAAGACCTGAAAAGACGAAACCCTGGTTATACAAGGAGAGTAGCATCTACTAATGGATTTTAGACAAACTTCTAAGTCAACCGTGAAAATAACAACTGTCCCACTTGCTCAGAGGTGTCACTGTTCATCAGTGTAGCAGGTGATCTTTATTGCCACCTTTATTGCTGCACAGAGAGTGCAGCTCTCTGCCTACAAGCTTTCTTCTGGTTGCAAGAACCCAGTCACCAGAGATGCTCAAATGTGGAATGGCTAATGCCCCCCAAAGCAGCCCTCAACCAATGACTGATGGGGAAATGGTCAAATAACCTCTGTTTCTTGCCCCTCAGTCATAGAGCACCCCAGGCATGCTCTTTGCTCTGTCCTGGAGTTCCTTAGTGGGATCCTGTGCCAGCTGCCCACCGTGTAACTAGCTTGGTAACACTTCCTTCCTTGTCTCATTTCTCCAACCGCCTACCTGAGTTTACCAAGATCACTTCCCACTAGTACTGAACACTCAGTCCCTTGCCACAGAGCTACTTCTGGAGGTGTGTAAGCCACGACACTCAGTAACACTTGTCCTGCACATGTATGAGCAATGGCGTGATCACCTTCTCCTGGCATGATGATTTTTTTGAACTAATACTTACCTGTAGGCAGTTCGTCATCTGAGGCAACATTTAAGCCTGAAGTTTTCTCTTTTTTGGAAACTCTAGTTCTAGGCTCTATAAACCAGTCTCTAAATTTATCCCCAGAAGCTGAGAAGCTGGCTAGGAGATACTTTCCCATAGCTCTTTGAAAACTTGGGGTTTACAAGAATGCCTTTCTTGCAGTCTTCATACCTTTTTAGGGACTTGAGTGCTCGGCAAACGTGAAGCAGGGACTGGTTGCATAGACCTGCTGCTAGACTCCCAAGTTGGCCTTAGCTACTGTGTAAGACTCCACTGTCTTCTCTACCTTTTGTGGTTTGGTCTCTCTTAATTGTGCCTAACAGACTTCTTCTTGGACTTACTACCTCCCTGTAGAAACCACAGATTTTTCCTCTACAAAGCCCTAAAAATGCTACCAACAAAGCATTTCCACCTTATCTTACTGAGTGTTACTGTCCTTTCTCTAAGAGGTCACAAACGTAGAAAAATCCATTGGTTTTCATAAATAGATCTTGGGAAGAATACTATTATAATTTACTTCTTTCTAAATATTAACATTTTTGGATATTTTCACCATAGCTGTCACAAGTTTATTTATTCCTCTAGTCAGGGATAGCCATATGGCTTATAAATGTACCTAGCAACTTGGAAGGAGAAAGGTATTAAATCGCATTTTATTATTCTAATTGCCCAGAAGAAGGTCTAACAGCTTGAAATAAGCTTTAAAACAGACTCTTTTTTTTCCTAGCACTTAGTGCAGAATTTAAATTGGAGACTGTGCGTACAAACACACAATTAGATGTAGACTTATACTCATCCACTCAGAAAATCCCTGCAAGATCTGCCTTCTACAAGGAAGTGTAATATGGGAACAAAGGGGATACCCAAGACTTTCTGAAAATTTTGACTAATATCTAACAAGGTTCTGGAGAAATAAGCCAGAGGTCATAGTTCAAAACTAGTTAGGAGAGAAAATTAAAATACTATATCATATGTTAACATGTAACTACAGGAATGGCAGGCAGGGGGTGGGTAACCTAGTAAATCAAGAATATGTTATGCTCCAAAACCCAGGAGCAGAGATAGGTAAAGCAAATGAGGTACCTAGGGAACAAATTTTACAGGGCACTCACCTTCAGGTGCCAAGCTGAAGACTGAATGCTTCTTAAAATTTGCACCCCATGGGGACCTTGGTGGCTCAGTCAGTTAAGCTTCCAACTTCGGCTCAGGTCATGATCTCAAGGTTCGTGGGTTTGAGCCCCAAGTCAGGCTCTGTGCTGACAGCTAGCTCGGAGCCTGTAGCCTGTTTCAGATTCTGTGTCTTGCTCTCTCTGACCCTCCCCTGCTCACACTGTCTCTCTCTCTCAGAAATAAATAAAAAACATTAAAAATTTAAGAAAAATTTTTTTTAGATTTGCATCCCACTTGCCTCACTGTAGTCCTGAACCTGCCCAGGAACCTTTCAATTAACATGAAAGGAGAAAAGAACAACAAAGATATCATAATAAAAGAATGATCAAATTAGAAAAAGAAAGGTCTTTCTGAGCAATTTCCCAGGCCCCTTTGGCTCCAGTGGTATGACCCCGGGGAGAACACCCCGATATTATGAGATTATCAAACTCATCTCTGAAGTGGACGAAGGACACTATTCTTAGCATAAAACTAGGCAAGAAATTTGATTTCAGAAAATAAAAGTAACTAGTTGAATATGGGCTAATAATCCTTGATGGAAATTATGGCACAGAAATATGACTTTGAGTCCCTGGAAAAGAAAACAAATTTTTTACATGGCACTGCTAAATGCCTTGTGGAATCTGGGATTGGATCCTGGAACAGGAAAAAAATTAGTGGGAAATGGATAAAATCTGAATAAAGTATGTAATTTAATAGTAATCTACCAATGTTAATTTTCTAGCTGGACAACTGTACTATAGTTAGGTGAAATGTTAGCTTTAGGAGAAGATGGGTAAAGAGCATATGGGAACTCTATATACTACATTTGCAATTTTTCTGTAAATCTAAAGCTATTCCAAAATAAAGAGGGTTTTTTTTTTCTTTAAAGGGAATCTCTGGTAAGCAGAGATCACTGATGAGAAAAATGTCTGAACCATGAAGATGTACCCAAAAGAAATGCATGCCACTTAAATACACAGTTTTACATTCTCCCAATACAAGAAAGGACAAGAAATGTAATTTGTAGAAGATATAACAAGTAACAGATAAACTTATCTAGTGATAAAAGGCTAAACCAGAGTTACAGGCAAAATACCTCACTTAACACCTCAAAAATAAAGAAGTTCATGTCAATGACTGGGGAAAGATGAGACTTTCAGTTCTTAAATGAAGGGGGAAAAGCAGCAGGGATCCAGTTATCAGAGAGATCCCAACCTGAGACAGAAGAGCGTGCAAACTAGAATAGGGAATAAAATGGTTAAAAAGTATTTTGAAAAGCCGGCTTTAGGCAAATCAGCAGGACCTGATGACATACTTTGAAGAGTACTTAAGGAATTGGCAGGTGTTATTACATAGCTGCTAGCGATTATTTTTGAGAACTCAAGAGGATAAAGAAAGTCCCTGTAGACTGAAAAAGGGTAAATGAAGTGCTCATCTTTTTAAAAAGGGAAAAAGGACAATCCTGGTAATTATAGACCTGTCAGCTTAACTTCAATATCAGGGAAAATATAGAACTTAACATCAATCAATTAGCATCAACTTGAAAAGCACAAAGTATTGGGTAGAAACCAAAGTGACTTCTCAAAAGGCAAATCATGCCAGGCCAATTAATTTCCTTCTGTGATCAAGTAGCCACATAGGCAAGGAAAGAGCAATAGCTATAATCTCTTTGACCATAAGTAGGGCTGAAAAATTGACTAAATATGGCAACAGGTTCCTACAGGTGACCAGTGCTGTCCATCTTTTAAAACAGCTAAGGCCTGGATAGAAATCTGAGAAACATGGTGTGTACCTGGCAGCCTCTGGACTCATGTTCAACTCTGGTAACTTCGAGAACCAATCTTACTTACAGAAGATTACTTCCAACTTGCTCATTTTCTCCAAATTGCAGTTTAAAGGTCAAAGCAGAATATAATAAAATATCTATGTCTTCACTAGAAAGAAAACTTTAAAAAAAGACTAAGAGGCAGTAGGAAATTCATCGATGCCTTTCTCATACTGCTCTTTAGCACATCTATAAGTGAAATGCAGACTTAATCCATAGCATGTCATTTTCTATCCATTTAGAATTAAGACAAAATAATCTTTTGAATACTTACGGATAAATAAGTAGAAATTTAATAGGTCTCAAAAAGGCCAGGTATTTCTCCAAGACTTTGAAAATTGATTCTTTTAAACACATAGGTATCTATAGTGTACAAATGTTTAAAATTCTCATCCAAGAAAACTCTAGTTTCTCTACAGATAAGAGCAGTTCTTGGATCTTTATAACCAGACAAATTGGGTCAGGTACAGTGTTTGCCCTGCACTGGAAGATTTGAATGAACTCTCATCATCTGGTTCGCCTATCATATTACCTCAAACCAAAATTAAACCCAGAAGATTCAGTATGACCTCTGAGGAAGAGAAATGGGAAGTAACAGTTCACCAGCATCACTGACAGGTTGCTGAGCTTTATACACATAGGAAATGACCTTCTTTACCCACAGGAGGCTTTCAAGCCAAAGAACAATTATGAACACACTTAAGAATAGGTGATGTACCACATTCTAGGAGGGGAAGACCTAAAGAACGAGTTTGACTTAAAAAAAAAAAAAAACAAAGAGTGCTTCTTTCATTCTTTTGTGTGGTAAAGAGAAAACAGGGACATGGAAATAAGGCAAAACTAAGACTGAACAGTGAAGAGACCACAGTTAGTTTTCAGCTGGGTCATGTATATCCATCGGCGGAGAGGCAGGGCCAAATCAACAGTTAACACACACGTACTGAAGGAATCAGGCATCCAGTTTTTTAATTTTCAGAAATCAAATCACTTCAACAAAGCCAAGAAAAACAGAATTTGGGAAAATTTTAATAAGAATTTTGCTGGGTGTCTGTTTCACTAAACTAAGCCCTCTGAATTAACCCTATCCCAGGATGTTCACCCCTTTGCTTTGGCTCTAGCCACATAGAGTATTTATTCTTGACCGTGTCTTTTTCCAAGCAGCTTCCAACCCTCCAGCTTACCTGCCTAATAGACAGAGACTTGAGCTGTTGAGAACATCCCCCATACATGTATGTCAGCATGCATGCATGCACACACATCACTCCCAAATCCCTTCTCTTTGAACCTCATTCATCGATGAGTTGTGAGAATAGCAACATTCTTTTTTCTTTAATTTTTTAAATATTTACTTATTTTTGAGAGAGAGAGGCCGGGGGAGGGACAGAGAGAAAGGGAGACACAGAATCCAAAGGATTCTCCAGGCTCTGAGCTGTCAGCACAGAGCCCAATGTGGGTCGAACCCACGAACCATGAGATAAGGATCTGAGCAAAAGCACCCCAAGAATAGCAACAATCTTATTTTGAAAAGAATGAGAGAACTTAACTAAAAACATTAGCAATTACAGCTGCACAGAGTATATGTAAAATTCAGCTTTGTTTGTCTTAAGAAAGAAGTCATCATTAACTTCCCTCCAGCCACATACACCAGATGATCTGGCCAAGAGTTTGGCTTGTCTTTGTGGATTTCTTTTGCCGGTAATCATAGTGGTCCATTTTCAGTCTTCTAATTCAGAATGCACTGACACAATTAGCTATTGTCTTTCTGGTTCTGAGCTGGGCTGAGCTTCCCTTCTCTTATCTGAGCCACACCACTCACTCTCACTAGAGAAGATTTTCTCTTTTTTCAGTCCCAGTTCACACAGAATTAATCTCATTAAACCTCAGTCTCTCCAGTTACTCAGACCAAAACCTTGGAGTCGTAGCCTTGGATCATCATCATCTCCCACCACCTAGCACCGCAGCCAATCCCATGGGATCTACTTTCAAAATAGATTTACAATTCAACCATTTCTCCCAACTTCCACCTTGGTCCATGCCACCATCCCTTCTTGCCTTGATTCTTGTAGCAGCCTCTTTGTTTGTCTCTCTGCTTCAGTCTTTGCCTCAGTACAGTTGATTTTCAGTAGACTGGCCAGTGTGTCCTTTGTAAGCTTTAAAGGATATCATTTCACTTGTCTGTTTACTACCCTCCAATTGCCTTTTATCTCACTGAAAGAAAAAGTCAAAGTCTTTAGAATGGACTCCATGGCCCTAAAGGACCTCACCTCTCTTTGTTTCTCACCTCACCTGGTACTACTCTTCCCCTTATTCTGCTCCAGCCAGAACAAATGGCTCCTCAGACACCACTAGGCACCTCTCACCTCCAGGTCCTAGTTCTTGCTGTTATCTCTCCTTGGAATGTTCCTGCTGTAGATTCCCACCAGGCTCCTTCCCTGCCTTCTTCAAACCTTAGCTCAACTATCACCTTCTCAGTTTGATCCTCCATTAAAATACTTACAGTTCTCTCCATGCAAGCATCCTCATCCCTGCTTTACTCTCCTCCATAGCACTTTTTCCTTTTAATACACTACATAACTTATTTATTTGCTGACTCCCTGCTCCCCAAGATGCAAACTGCATGAAGACAGGGATTCTGTCTGTTTTATATACTTCTATATCCCCATTACATAGTACAGTGCTTGACACATAGCAGGTACCCCATGATGTTTGCTAAACAAATTAAAGGAAAATACATCCGTACATGACTACTATGTTAATGCTCATAGCAGCATTATTCATGATAGCCCAAAGCTGAAGCAATCCAAATATCCATCAACTGGTGAACAGATAAACAAAATATGGTACATTCCAACTATTCAACAATAAAAAAAAAAAAAGAACAAAATACTGATTCTTTCCATAGCCTGGATGAACCTCAAAAACATTATGCTAAGTGAAAAAAGCCAGACACAAAAGATGACATACAATTCCATTTATATGAAATGTCTGGAAAGGGCAAATCCATAGAGGCAGAAAGCAGATTAGTGGTTGCCTGGAGCTAGGGTAGGGACAAGAGTGACAAATGGGCATGAGGGAATTTTCTGAGGTGATGGAAATGTTCTGAAACCAGATTATAATAATGGTTGCACAATTCTATAAATTTTCTACAAATCATTGAACTGTAAACTTACAATGGTTGAATTTTATGATATATAAAGTATACCTCAAACTGTAAAAAAAAAAAAAAAGGTTAATTTTTCAAAAGTTTGAAAGTACTCTGCTAATGAGCCCAAGACCACAAGCTAACATTTTTGGGAGCCAATGATATTGTCAGTTCTCTATTTTATTTCCTACTTTCCTCTAATACCTAACTGTGTATAAATCTCTAGGTCCTATAGAAGCAGACATGGCCCCTGCCCTCCGGGAGTTTATAATCTTATTAGAAGATAAGATACACAGAGGTCACTGCAATGTGTAGTGTCAAATGTAGGTAGAATGTCAATTGCCATATTAAAGACATGCCAGTAAAGTGTATGGTATTGGTGCAAAGACAGCTTTGCAGGGAAAACAGGAGGGAAAGGAGGAATTGGACAGTTTTAAAGAATGAATAGGAGGATAATAAACAGAGTTGGGAGTTAAGGAATACCCATGGGCCACCCTCTTCATCCACCTCTCTTTCATATGTCATCAACGATGTGGGGCAAGAAAATACAGACACTTCAGTGCAAAGACCTCAACTGTGTGAAATAAACACCTCAGGTGTACATCCTACCAGCGTATACCTGATAAAAAACAGGTGTTCAGTGTATGGTTATTGAATGAATAAGTAAAAATTTAAAATGGGTTTAGAAGCTTTTCAAGTTGATGGTGGATTAGCAGGAAGAAATCTCTCTCTCTCTCTCTCTCTCTTTCTCTTTCTCTCTCTCTCTCTCTGTGTCTCTCTCCCTCTCTCTCTCTCAAACACGCACACACACGCACACACACACACACACACACACACACACACTTGGCATCTACAGGGTTACATCTTCCTTCAGGAGGAGACGACAGAATCTGTGCCCAGATGTCCCTGAATGATAGCTCTGCCTCCCATTTCCCAGAATTCCAGAAAGCTGTTTCCCCAAGAGCCTACCCATGAGTTTACCTTTTTATCTGAGCATTTTTAATAATTGAGTTTAGTTTAAGAACACTGACCAGAAGTTCATTGCATTCTAGGTCAGTTATCTTTAAATGTGAAGACAAAAAAACAACCAAAAACAAAAAAACAACCATATTAACTTGTGTATCTGTATACTACTTTCTAGATTCTTAGGCTTTATGTTTTTTTCTTATGGCCCAAATAATACAAATGGTAGGTCCAAATAGTAGGAAAGACCTAGGTGTTCTTCTTCTTTCAAATCCTCCTTACAGGATGGAAATACAAAATCATTTTTCATTGTGAATACAGTGAAATGTTTAGTAAGTGTGCTGTGATGAAAGGATGAATGTAGATGGTTGTGAATGGTTGAACAAGTGAGAAAAATCAAAGAATGAATGTATACTGAGTGACAACCTGAAGTTTTTTTCCATATATTTGATCTTAATTGCAGAATAAGAAGCAAGCATTAGCATTCGAGGAGCCACAGATAGAGCTTGAGCCCAGTAAACAGTGCCATCTGAGGCAACTCCAACAACTCAAGAAAAAATTGCTGGCTCTCCAGCAAGAGCTGGAGTTTCGCACAGAAGAGCTGCAGACTTCCTACTGTTCCCTCCTACAGTATCAGTCCGTCCTAGAGAAGCAGACTTCGGACCTGGTTCTTCTCCACCATCACTGCAAACTGAAAGAAGATGAGGTATACATAGAAAAACTGTGGAAATGTCTCCTTGCCCATGTAGCTGCAGAAATCAGGCCATACCTACTAGAAAACAGACGGTGGGCTTACAGAGGAGAACTTCCCAATATCCTGAGCAGGTTTTATCAATGTTCCCTCTTTAATTCTCAATCTTTTTGAAGCTGAACAGAGGGAACTAAACAGAATGACATAATTGGGTGAGAGCTCCAGTAATGATATATGTGGGGCACGTGGTGTGTGTATGTGTGGCGTGCATATAGGTCCATCATTTCCATCCTATTACCATTGCAATTTAAATGCAAAAGACTCTAGGTCTCTGAGGGTTATAAAAAAAAAAGACATAAAGTCCATTAAATGAACCATTTTTAGAAAAATCAGATTTTGATAATATATAAATTTTTAGCACTTGGATAGTTGATAACATAACCAGACATTGAGTCTGAGTCAATCACTGAGAGTACCGTATTGGTCATTTTTTCAGACTGGAGTTTTAGATCATACAGACTTAAGTATATTCTGGACATTCATTTTCTATTCATGTGCCAGGACAGTATTTTTTAAACCAGAAAGAGCATCCTTGTGGAATCCCGAGTCGATTCCAATGACCAAAACAATAGAATATAAACCAGTTAAGCAGTGGTAGCCCTAGCAGCAGTAAAACTATGGGTTCTAAGTAATGAGACAGGCAGCCTCCCCTGGTATTTTCTTCCTTTGCCTTTAGAGATAAAACTCCAGGGACTCTCTAGGATGGTGCTAATTCCAGGGGCTTTATGAGGAGACTTATAGAATGTAGAATTTTTTAAAGGGAATATCATGAGAATTTGCTGAAAAGGATTAGAAGGGAAAGGAACAGAGAAAGGTTATCCTACAAAGTATAACTAAGGACAAAGCCTATGTGCATGAATCATAGTTTAATAAAACTAAAGCAGGGCTGTGTTAATCTGCCTGGTTCTTAAACAAGAGTCCAGCCTGAATAAAGGAACCTTGAATTAATGGGGATTATATTTGGCCACATGTAACAGAAAACCCCAAAGTAATAGTGACTTAGGATAGTTTATTTCTATGACATATAAAAGAAGACTGGTGATGGATGGTCTAGGACTGTTATGGGACCTGCAATCCTAGGCTCCTATCTTTTGGGTCCACCATCATCAGATCCAGACTTCCATTTTGTAGGTCTCCTAAGATGGCTGCTGCTGCTCCAACCATCACATCCTGTGATGGGGGCAAATAATCAGGATGGGGTCAGGAGAGGAGGAGGAGAGAAAAAGACACACTCTTCTATTTTAAGGACACCTTCCAGAAGCCCCACACAATGCTTTCATTTATGCATCATGGGCCAGAGTTAGTCATATGGCTACAGCTAGTTTCTAGGAAGCCAAAGAAATGTATTTTAGTGAGGTGCACTGCTGTCCCAAATATAGTCAAGGTTCAACTGTGAAGGAGGAGGGGGAGAGTTGGTGTGGGATCTGGCAAGTAGCAGTCACTGACAAAGATCTCAAACAAGGAAAGCACTGGGAAAAATTACTCTAACATTCTGCCAAGTTTCCTCGATACTTTGTTAGACAGTAGCATTAAACTTTGTGGAAGCTTGTGTATCCCAACAACAGAGTTGTTGAAAGTGGTTAATTCAGCAGGTGATCCCAGAGAGAAAGTGGGGAAGTAAGTCAAAGAAAGGCAGGAAGCCCATAAAGAAAATCACAAGACTGCTGCCATGGGTACCTGGGGTTCATTCTCTCTGGAAAACTTTGGGAGAGAAATGTAGAGTGTGGTGATCCTATGCCAACCCACCCAGTCAGTGGCTGAAGTGTGCACCTGAGGATATTAACTCCTCAGTACTCGTAACCTGCCGTGTCTTGCTCCTCTGCTTGAGTGGGCTCCTGAGGCCAGACCATCCTTCAGCCAGTGAGTTGAAGATGCTTGTGGTTGGAATGCATTTAGCATGCAAAGGAATGGTGAGTGCCAAGAGATGTGAGCAAGTCACTGACAGCTTCTGTTATAGACACTTGAACATAAAAATATTCCTTTACTCTTCCACTTATCTAATGAACACCTCAAACTAAGTGACCTTTTCCTAAGAGGAACTTCAAATGGCAGGCAGCACGTGTAATTAGCTTAGATTTACAGAATGCATTCTATCCAGATTCTGCACTGAACTATTTGAACCAAAATAAAACATTCCCTGATGACCCTCCCACTCTTATCTCCTTCAGTCCATGTAACTCTAGCCATACAACTAAGCACACCCAATTCTAGACAGTTGTTTGCTAGTTATAAATCATATGTTCCCCAAATTGTAAGAGTTTGTAAACTTCTTGAGGGAGGAGGCTCTGTCTTACAGGTGTATATCCCCTCAGCACCCAAGACATTGCCTATAAGCACTCCATAAATACCTATCATTTGGCTGACTAATTAATTGATTAGGAAGAAAAGGAATCTAAATAAGAATTGTGAAAATCCCAGACGGATTTGGGGTTGTTCCCCTGCTATCTCTCTGGAACTTTGCCGTGTGCATGAGGGGCTCCACATTTTCTAAGCTGATTGCTAGAGAATACCTAGGAAGGAAATAATACTGACATTTCAAGCCCTTAAAAAATGAAGCTATAGAAATGCATTCCTATTAATCAGCTGACAAGTCTTTGTTGAGTTTTTGCTACATGCCACACAGAATGGGAAATAGATAATGGCCCCTGCCTATAAGAAGCTTACCATCCAAATAGGACCATCTTTTTCTTTTTCTCTAATCGTTAACATTCTGGTATTATATATCATGCTTTTAAATCTGTGCTGGGCCTATTCTGGACATCTGGGTTTCTAGTTAAGACATAAGACTCCCTGCATGGGGTCTGATAGCCATACCCTTTCCTCATGAGATCCTTCCATGAGTTCAGTGTGGCTTTATTCCTACACCAACAGGTGATTCTCTATGAGGAGGAAATGGGAAATCATAATGAGAACACAGGAGAGAAGCTCCATTTGGCACAGGAGCAACTTGCTTTGGCCGGGGACAAGATCGTCTCCCTAGAAAGGAGCTTAAACCTCTACAGGGATAAATACCAGACTTCCCTAAGCAACATTGAGCTGCTGGAGTGCCAAGTGAAGATGTTGGAGGGGGAGCTCAGCGGGATCGTCAGTCAGGTAGGACTCACCCCAGACCACTCAGACCAGGCACTGCAGCAAGTGGACGTGCTTCAGGTGCTACCTGCTAACAGTCCCTGCTTCCTCTGTGGGAAACTCAGACCTTCAACCCTTTAGTGTTGGAGCCCTCAGCTTTCAACTTCCAGCCTTTACATCTCCTTTAAGATTCCTCCCTAGGAATTTTGAGGCTCCTTAATTAATATAAAGATGCAGCATTTCTAATAACTGGACGCTCAGATCTTCCAGGTTCTCATGGGGGGTCTGATTGGGGAGCTCATGTAGGTCACAGGACTCGTGCAGACCATACTTCAGGGTCACACAGGAGGAGAAACTCATGAAAGATAACAAAGAAGAGCCAAAATGCCTAAATCCGTTTTTTTCTTTTAATTGCTTTTTTTAATTACACAAGTAATACAACAATGTAGGCTCTCTAGACAGAATCACAGAGATTAAATGTGAAAGCCTGCCTTCAGCCTCCTCTACCCCCCTCTCCTTGCCTTAGGTAATCACTTGAAAAATCTGTTGGGAATCTTCCTCAGACTTTTGTTATACAGTTACATATATAAATGGATAGGATTTTCTTTTTATATAAATGGGTCATTTCATAAATGTGGTTCTCCACCTCGCTTTTTAAATGTATATCTTGACAATTTCATGTAGTAACTACCTTGTATTATATGGTATGACTATACCATCTACTGACCTATTTTGTCCATTACAAACAAGCTGTAATGAACATCCTTATTCCTATGGGATAATTTCCTGAAGTGGGATTGCTGAGTCAAAGGATATGCTTATTTTTAATGTTTAAAGATACTTCTAAATTGAATGTCAAAAAGGTTCTACCAGTTTACACCTTTACCAACAGTAATAAAGGGAGCTTACTTCTTCACACTCTCATGGTATGCTTTCAGTCTTTTTACATTGTGCTAACCTGATGCATTGAAAAAAATTAAAAAAGTTTTTTCACTCAGTTTTCATTTCCTTTCATTCTCACAGTTGCAGGTTGGGCTCCCCGCGAAGCAGACTCTGAGACACATTGGCATCTGCAGTGCATTTTGTTTAGGGGGAGCCCTTGGTATCAACACCTGTGAAAGGAAGGAGAAGGAAGCAGGGTTGAGCAGGCGGAGAAGCTGAGCTGTGATGCAGTCTCAACAAAGGCCTCAGCCAACCCTATAAGGAGTTCTGAGGCTGGACAGACCTTCAGAAGGGTCCCAAATTGGGGGAAAGAAGCAGCGTTTTTGCTCCATGTTGATCAGTTATGAGTGTGAGCTGACCCTAGGAAGAGGCATGACTTCGGGCAAAGCAGTTTCCTTTGGCACAGGCAATCCCCAAAAAGGGCTGACAGCTGAGGGCTGTCTCGGAGCAGCCCTCCCAGCGGCTGGGGGAGTGAGGCCTTCATGGCCGCAGGGGGCCCTGGAGACACAGCACAGTGCCCACCCCTCCATGCTAACCAATATCGGGCACTGTTCATGAGTGTATCGGTCATATGGATCTCTGTTTGATGAATTACTTGCTTAAATCCTTAACCTATTTTTTAATTGGGTATTTTGTCTTTTGTGTATCAACTTACAGAAAGTTCTTAATATACTACATGTAATAGTGCTTTATTACATATGTGACAAATATCTTTATTTTACTTTATTAATGGTATTTGTCACTGTACAGAAAGTTTTAATTTATATGGAGTTGAATCTCTCAGGCCACCTTGATAGATTAGGAAGGCCTTCTCTACCCCCAAGATTATAAAAGTTTACCTCATTTTTTTAGCATTTTTATAATTTTGTATTTCTGTGTTTTTATCTTTAGTCCATTTGGAATTAATATAGATGGACAGATGGGGGAGAGAGAGAGAGAGAAGTGAACTACATTAATAGATTTTCATTTAGAGCACAATCTCTGTTCCTAAAACAAACCTTCTTTACTTATTTTATTATTTTGTTTTAATTATAATAATACATCATTATATTACAATAAACTGCTATACTAAGTTTCTTAAAGTATTATTTTTTGTATCTATTTTCAGAAATGGAATTAGTTTGATGTCTCACATTCTTGTGCTCACATCTCATAATGGTGTCTGGATTATGCCACCCTAATATAAATGAGTTGAAGAGTTTTTATCATTTTTTTAATCTCTGGAACGGTTTATATAACATATAAAATATGCACATTTCTTTAACATTACAAATAAAACCAACTTTTAATCATTACTTACGCAGTATACTCCACCTCTTCCAAATTTGTGGATGTTTCCTTTTCCTGCAATACTTCTTTGTTAATTCTTTGGGAAACAATTGTGAGTGGTAAGAATTCTCAATATTCCCATGTCTGAAGAAGATTATTTTGTCTTCATTCATTCTCATTAGTTTGGCTGGGTATACAACCTTTCAGAAACACCTTCCTTTAAGTCTTTGAAGATATCGCTGCATTATCTTGTACCATCTAGTATCAAAGAAAAATTGTTAGGTTTCAGTCTGTTTTTTATTTTTTGTAAGTCACCTGTTTTATCTCTTGGAATTCTAGAGAGTTTTAGACTCAAAGTTTCTTAGTTTATTTTTCATTAACCCTCTCAACATTTAACTTTTCATCTGAAGATCTATAATTCCTTCAATCTAGAAAATTTTTCATCTATTATTTTTAAATTAATTTCTGTTTTTCATCCTGAGATATCGAACCTGTAGATAACATCTTCCTGTTAACTTTTCTATTGTTTTCCATTCCTTTGCCCATTTTCACACTAACTTATTTATGCGAATATTATTTATGGTCAATTTTAGACTTCTCGCTGGCCCTTCTACAGCTTGTTTATGGGTAGTTTTCATACTCAGTGAACATAAACCATTTTTTAACGTTTATTTTTGAGAGAGAGACAGAAAGCGTGTGGGCGAGAGGCAGAGAGAGAGGGAGACACAGAATCTGAAGCAGGCTCCAGGCTCTGAGCTGTCAGCACAGGGCCCGACATGGGGCTCTGCTCAACTCACAAACCGCGAGACCATGACGTTAGCCAAAGTCAAACGCTTAACTGATTGAGCCACCCAGGTGCCCCAACATAAACTATTTCTAACTTTGCCTGAAAAAGCCCAGTTAAGAAAACAAGTTTAATGGGGAAAGATTTACCTTCCAAACTAGAACTCTTTGCTCTTCTCTGGCTATCTAAATCAGTTCACTTCATTATTAGTGCAGACCAATGTGCATGTAGTAAACTCCATGCATGATTTCAAATGACCTAGGGAGAAACGTTTTTTAATGTTCTAGGAAAACAGACATACTCATGCTGATGAGAGTGTCAATTGGTATAATTTCTTGAAGGATAATTGTGTAATATCTATCAAAATTGTAAGTATGTCTTAGCTGTCCTACTTCATGAATTTAATCCATACATGTACTAGAACAAGTACTCAAAGATTTATGTGCAAAAATATTCATTTCAGCTTCATTTTAGAAAAATACTTGGAAACAACCTATATTCCCATCAGTAGGAGACTGGATAAACATACTTGAAAGCAATTTAAAGGAGCAAGATCGAAGTCCCTGTACTAACATGGATAAATTTCTAAGACATCTTTTTGAATGAAAAAGATATATTTTTATATTTTAAAAGGGAAACATAATATTATCTGTATTCTACAGATTCCTTTAAATGTATGTAAGTGTATAGATAAATTTCTAGAAGTATATGCACAAATTGTCATCCATGGAGAACACAGCAAGTATGGGATTAGAGGTGGTATAGTCAGAGAAATTTAGGCTTGCCTATAATGTTATTATGTTTTAGAAAGATTTTATATATATGTAGTATATATTTTACTTGTGCAATTTTAAATTAATTTTAAAAGAAGAGTCAGATAAATCTACAAGTAACAATATGGAAAATATCCTAAATAAATTGTCAAGTGAAAATACAGTGTCAGAATAAGGTGTAGAAGATTTTCATTTGTGTAGGGGAAAAAGCAGGGAGTTATATACATATGCATATACAAATATGCATAAAATATCCCTGGAAGGATACCCCCCAAAATTGGTAACACAGACTGTCATAGAAGAGGATAGCTGAGTCATGGAGGGTCAAGATGGAAGACTAACTTTTCAGTATATTCTCTAATGAACTGTTTGAACTTTTCACCATGTGTATACACTGGTTAATTTTCTTCTTTAATTGTATGATTCACATATATGAACATGAACTTTTAGAATATGGATCAAAGAGATTTTCCATGCTTATGTTATTTTGAAGTTAACTCAAATATCTTGAACAAAACCAACCCATTATTTTTAAACATCGCAGGAGCCTGAGAACAAGGGTGATCATTCAAAAGTGCGTATATACACTTCTTCCTGCATGATTCAAGAGCATCAGGAGACCTTGAAACGACTGTCTGAAGTCTGGCAAAAGGTCTCTGAACAGGATGATCTAATCCAGGAACTTCGAAATAAACTAGCCTGCAGTAACTCTTTGGTAAGTGACCTCTAAAACATTTTTCTGAGACACCAAAAATAATGCTATGAGGACAGAAAGAAGGAGAGAAGAGTCATCTAAAGTAATCTCTTTACCACGACTCCTCAAATATCTTAAATATACTTGCCCCTACCTTTTGCTCATGTTTTCCATGAGTGCATTCCCCCCACCAACACAAAGTATGAGATTCTAAAGAAACTTAAAATCTCTCACACAGCAACCTAAGTACTCATCAGTAGGGTAATGGTTGAAGAGATTTTTTTTAAATGGCTAAAGAGGAGTGCCTGGGTGGATCAGTCGGTTAAGCGTCCAACTTCAGCTCAGGCCATGATCTCATAGTTCATGGGTTTGGGCCCTGTGTTCAGCTCTGTGCTGACAGCCAGCTCTTGCTCTCTCTCTCTCAGAAATAAATAAAACATTTAAAAAAAAATTTTAATGGTTAAAGAGATATCCATACTGTGGAGTAATATGCAGCCAAAAAAATGATTAAGTAGACCTGCAAGGACTATGTGGAAGGATGTTTATGATATTTTGTTGAGAATGGTTACAAAATACTATGAATAGTTCAATTCCACTTTTGTTTTTTAAAGTCTTTGATCATATATGGAAGTACATACTGTAAATTGCCCATTGTGCTCACTACCTCCTGGCAGAAGGGAGAGAAAGGAGACTAAATGGAGAGGAAATTTCACTTATTTTTGATCCTTGGGTTTTATTTGAATTATTTTCAATCAACAAGAACAAAAGATTTCATGATTTTTTAAATTTTTTTAAGTACATACACATCTACCTACTCCATAAGAAACTTCCTTCTTCAATTCTTGAACTTTGCATCCCATCTTCTGATAGATCAGGTATTTTTTTTCCATCACAGTTTTTAAAGAAGCTTCTGCCTCATAAACTGAACCACACAGGTTCAGGAGGGTGTCTAAAAGGTGGCCACTGACAGACTTGAGACAAACCACTGTCTACACTTTATGGAACCTTGACGTAAGATTGAGAATCTAATTCTTTCTCTGTACTAAGCCCACAGGAAGTGTGTGATAACTTGTATAATATTACAATGAACTTAGTCTGAAAAAAGGAACACCTTGTAAAATTAGTCTAGTAATAACCACATTCCATTGATCACCCAGCATGACTGACCTACACTTATCTGCAGGTTCTGGAGCGTGAAGAGGCTTTGATAAAATTACAAGCAGACTTTGCTTCATATACAGCCACACACAGACATCCTCCTAGCTCCTCAGAAGATTGTGAGGACATTAAAAAGGTAGGAGAACTTTTGCTTATTTGTGCCTAGGGGGTCAACTGAAGTTGAGTTTGATTCTGGGTTTTCTTGCTTATTTTTTTATTTTTATATTTGTGTGAACTTGGTTGGCCCTGTCACAGATACTGTATGTAATGTATGCCAATTCCCAATGAATGTGTCTGGCAATATTCAGTTTTGCAGCTGAATTTTGGAATTGCACCTGCTTCTTAACCCCCTTTCAATGGTACTCCCAACAAGACAGAACCTCCTCTTGGCTTGCCAGGTTCAAAAGGATCATCCAGCTTTCTAGTTCCTGGTTGGAATTGAAAAGCATCAAATTTAGGGAAGACTATCTGTTCACAATCAGCCCTTTTTTTCAAAACCTCATTATTTTCAAAATTCAAAGCCATCTCAAAAGTTGATTTTAACAGTGAATAAGCATTTAAACCATGTAAACAAATAGCAAGATTTGACCAACTAGTAGCCAAAGCTAGATTCATTGCTTTCCTAGGTGAGATTTTTTTAAGCTATTTTAAAAAAAAATTTTTTTTTGGTGTTTATTTATTTTGAGAGAGGGAGGGAGGGAAGGAGTAGGGACGGAAGGGCAGAGAGAGAAGGAGAGAGAATCTCAAGCAGGCTCTGCACTGTCAGCACAGAGCCTGACATGGGGCTTGAATTCACAAACTGAGATCATGACTTGAGCAGAAACCCAAGAGTCAGATGTTTAACCAACTGATCCGCCCAGGTGCCCCTTAAGTTTTTATTTTCATTACAGTTAACACACAACATTATATTAATTTCAAGTGTACAATACAGTGATTCAATAATTCTATACATCACCTGGTGCTTATCATGACAAATGCACTCCTTAATCCCCATCACCTATTTATTAACCCACTCCCCCCCCCACCTCTCCTCTTCAGTTTGTTCTCTATAATTAAGAATATATCTTTGTGTTTTCCCCTTTGCTCATTCATTTTGTTTCTTAAATTCCAAATACGAGTGAAATCATGGCATTTGTCTTTCTCTGACCAACTTATTTTGCTTAGCATTATACTCTCTAACTCCATCCATGTCATTGCAAGTGGCAAGATTTCATTCTTTTTTGTGGCTGAGTAATATTCCATTGTATATGGAGTATACCACATCTTCTTTATCCAATTCATCAATTGATGGTCACTTGGGCTGCTTCCATATCTTGGCTAATTGTAAATAATGATGCTGTAAACATAGGAGAGCAGGTATGCCTTTGAGTTACTGTTCTTGTATTCTTTGGGTAAATACTCAGTAGTGCAATTACTGGATCATAAGGTAGTTCTATTTTTAAGTTTTTGAGAAACCTCAGGGGTGCCTCAGTGGCTCATTTGGTTAAGCATCCAACTGAAGCTCAATTCATGATCTCATGGTTCATGGGTTCGAGCCCCACATTGGGCTCTGTGCTGACAGCTCAGATCCTGAAGCCAGTTTCAGATTCTGTATGTGTTGTCTCTCTCTCTGCCCCTCCCCTGCTCAGGGTCTGTCTCTCTCTCTCTCAAAAAATAAATAAACAAACAAACAAACATTTAAAAATCTTTAAAAAAATTTTTGAGGAAACTCCATACTGTTTTTACACAGTGGCTGTATCAGTTTGCATTTCCTTGGTGATACCTTAAGTCAGTCATACCTGAACCTGAGATTCAAGGCAAAGCCAGCCACCTGAGGCCATACTATGGGCAAGCAGGGTTGCTAATCCTGATATAGCAGCAAAGGCAGATAGCAGGGAGAGCAAACAACACATAAACACTCTCCAAGGGTCCTCCTGTGGAGAGATGGAGACTTCTCTTTCCAGGACTTTCTGATCCCTGAAAGTTTAAATGAATGAGGGATCAGTATTGAATTTTGAAGTTCTTCCTTGGACATCTGTCAATATTTATTTTAAAGGTCAGTCTCATATTAGTCCTGACCTACAACGAGATCTCATAACACTCCTGGGGGGTTTTATTTGGTCTTAAAAATGTCTTTATTTCTCCCATACTCTTATTTTTTATAGTGGCAAAAAAAAAACACCATATAACGTTAAGTTTACCATCTTAATCACATTTGAGTGTACATTTCAGTCATGTTAAGTTATATTCACATTGTTGTGCAACAGATCTCTAAAACATTCTCATCTCACAAAACCAAAACTCTATATCTATGAAGCACTAATGCCTCTTTACCAGTACATGTTTTAAATTGATGCAAACTTCCCCATAAAACAGACTGTACTTTCCCCTGCCGCTTTATGTGTCCTATCCCAAACTTTCATGTTACCTGGATATTCTATTAGGAGTGGCACTGTCCAGGTTCCAGCGGGTCGGGCATAGAGTGAGTCTTTTTTTTATTTTTAAGTTTATCTATTTATTTTGCGAGAGAGAGAATCCCAAGCAGGCTTCGCACTGTCAGTTCAGAGCACAATCCAGGGCTCCAATTCGTAAACCACAAGATCATGACCTGAGCACAAGTTAGACACTGATCAACTGAGCCACCTCAGCGCCCCATAAAGTGAGCCTTTGAGCCTCTGCATTGCCCACACCTGCATCATATGGTGATTGTCCTGTATTCCTCCAGCTGGCTCCCCACCCCCGCCTTCATGCTGCAGTCCCCTCTTCCTGACAACTGAAATCACATAACTCCCTTGATGCCCAGATGACTAACTGCTCCTTCTCGACCACATCTCCCTACCCTCTCTTAGTTATAGCCCGTTCCCCTCTCCTTCAGGGTAAAAGCTGAAGTCCTTGCCCAAGGACTACAAGCCCCCCATGATGCAATGACTCACTGATCTCTCACCTCATGTCCGCCTACTCTCTCCATCATTTATCCCTCTATCCACTTGACCTCCCCCATGTTCTCTCCCCAGGGTCTGGTCACTGGATAGTTTCCTGTCTGCAGATACCTAGAGACACTACAACATGGCTCACTCCCTCACCTCCTACAAGCCCCTGCTCAGAGACACCTTCTCAGTGGGGCCAGCATCTCCATTCTATTTATAATGAAAACCCCATCCCTCCATACACCTCCTCCACTCCTCTTTCACTGCTCTGTTTCTTCCATAGCACCCATCAACTGTTAACGTTGTCTACAAGTGACTATTTATACTCTTTGTCTATCTCACCTCACTATGAGGTCAGCTCCATGGCAGCAAGTATTTATGTTTGTGGCTTTTTTTTTGGTTCCACTGTCCCCAGCACATAGGATTGTGCCTGGCACATGGTTGGTGCCCCATCAATGACTGTCAATTGTTATAGGACAGAAGGGGACAGTGCCTAGCACATAGTAGGTGCCCCATCAATGACTGTCAATTGTTATAGGACAGAAGGGGACAATGCCTAGCACATAGTAGAAGCCCCATCAATGACTGTCGACGATTACAGGGCAGAAGGGCTAAAGGCTTTTGTGCACATTCCACATGAGGATACTAAGTCTGCCACATGCTTTTTTTTATTATTTTAATTTTTTTAAATTGAGAAATAATTAACATACCTTAAAACTCACCATTTAAAGTATACAGTTCAGTGGTTTAAAAATAGTCACAAGGTTGGGCCACCATCCCCATGATTCCAGAATATTTTCATCACTCCAAAACAAAACCCTGTATCCATGAGCAGTCACTCCCCCCCAGCCCCAACCCCCCACACACACACACATACTACTCTACTCTGTTTCTCTGGATCACCAGTTCTAGACATTTGGCACTTGAAGTGTTTATCTCTTTATTTTGAGACAGAGAGAGAGAGAGAGAGTATGGGGACGGGGGGGCGGGGAGGAGAAGGAGAATCCCAAGCAGGCTTCCCACTGCCAGTGCAGAACTCGACATTGGGTCGATCCCACAAACGTGTGATCAGGACCTGAACCGAAATCAGTCAGATGCCTAACCGATCGAGCCAGGCAGGAGCCCCAAGAGTTAGCAGCAATGTTCCCCCATATTCGCGTCCTGCCTTGCTCCCCTCCCATCTGCCCAGATCCTAAAGCACTTGCAGGAGCAGAAAGACAGCCAGTGCCTGCACGTGGAGGAGTACCAGAACCTGGTGAAGGACCTGCGCATGGAGCTAGAGGCGGTGTCGGAACAGAAGAAGAACATCATGAAGGGTAAGCCGAGGACTGGTGGGGGGCGGCGGCGAGAGGCACAAGGAAGCCGGAGGACCCCACCCCCACCCCCACCCTGAGCAAGAAGCACGCTGCCCCATCCCACTGTAGACATGATGAAGCTGGAGCTGGACCTGCATGGGCTGCGGGAGGAGACCTCCGCCCACATGGAGAGGAAGGATAAGGAGGTCATCATCCTGCAGCGGCGGCTGCAGGAGCTACAGATCCAGTTCACTGAGACCCAGAAGCTGGGTTTGAAGAAAGACAAGGTAAGGCAAGAGGAGCTCTCTAGTTAGAGCCGCCGCCAGAGCAGGCCCTGCAGCTCGGCACCCACTGTCACAGCTAGGGGAACATCAACACAGCAGCAGTGGGACTGTGGGGTCCTTAGGCCCAGAGGCAACTCTGAGCACTTCTCTGGGATTTCTCACAGTACATAATAAATAACTAAAATACTTTTATTTGTACTTGATAGTGGAAAGAGATTCTGTAAGGTAGCCTTATGATGAATTTCAAGAAATTTCAGTTTATAAAATTACAAATAATTTCTGAATATGTAAATCAGGCAGCTTGAAAATACTAATGGAACTATGCCCTGGAAGATGTAATTGCCAACATAAGTCAAGGTCCTGGAAAAGCCTACAAATGGAAGTAAGGACAGAAAGTTTGTGAAACACATGTAAGCTTGTGTAGTCAGTGCCATTCCGTTCCAACTCTGAACCGTCAGAGCTAATCCAACCCATCCATTGGCTGGTCATTCAAACCTCCCATTGAAGGTCCGGAGGAGATCCATTAGTCAAAATGGAAGTACCTGGAGAGATGACCACAAGAGGCAAGGAGTCTGGGTAAATGGCTTTGAGTCATTCATATATTCAGTCAACAAATATTTTAGATTTCCTGTGATATGCCAAGCACCGTTCTAGGCATTAAGAGTATAATAACTCAGGGGCATCCGGGTGGCTCAGCTGGCTAAGGTGACTGACTTTTGGTTTCGGTTCAGGTCATGATCTCACATTCATGGGTTCGAGGCCCTTGTCAGGCACTGCGCTGATGGCCTGCGGCCTGCTTGGGATTCTCTCTCTCTCTCTGCCCCTCCCCTGCTCAAGCTCTTCCTCTCTCTCTCTCTCTCTCTCTCTCTCTCAAAATAAATAAATAAACACTGTTTAAAAAGAATACGATAACACATGCAGCATCCCTACTCCCCTGGAGCGTACATTCTAGTACCAAGAGACAGATGATAAACAAATCACAGAATCATATATAATACAATGCCAGGTACTAATAAATTCTTACAACAGCTTTGTGGCTTGTTCACACAGGGTGGTCAGGGAAGGCCTCTGTGATGAGGTAATATTTGGGCAGAGATTTGAATGAAGTGAAGGTGCCACCCAGGAAAAGGTCTTGAGGAAGAATATCCCAGGCAGAGGGAGCAGCAAGTGTGAAAGCCCTTAGATGGGAGTCTGCTTAGAATATTCTAGTAGACAAGCTAAAGTCGAGAGGGGTAGGGGTGACAAGAGTACGTTCAGACCAGATAATGAGCACCCTGGGAAGTCATTGTGAGGACTTTGGCCTTTTACTAAGTGAAAGGAACCAACGGAGGGTTTGAGTAGAACAAGCAGAACAAGATTTGACTTGGACTTTCAGAGACACCCCCCCCCTGCCCCCCACTCCTGCTCCGACTGCTGCATTGAAAGCAGCCTGACTTGAGGCAGGAAGCAGAGGTAGGAGACTACTGTGATGTCCAAGGCAGGAGAAGATGGCAGCTGGAGAGGACACTAGACAGTCTCTAAACTGGCCTTACCAGGTCACTGCTCAGGCCTCTATCAGCAGTCACACTTTACTTTCCTCAGATCCTCCAAGAGAAAGATGAGATGTTGCACGAGCTCGAGAAGGAACTGGCCCAGCTTCAGAACAGCCTCATGAAAAAGGAGATGGAGTTGGAGAAGCAGCAGCGAATGACAACAGAACTTGAAATCGCCATCCAGGAAGTGAAGCAGGATAAGTCCAGGGCAGAGTGTGGGGCCCTGCGGGCCGAGATCCAGAAACTGAAGGACTGTCTCGAAGATGCGCAACAGCAACAGAAGCTGACTGGTGAGGCCCCCGGCAGGCAGTGTCCCCAGCACCCTTAAAGCCCACAGGGCCGGAGCCATCTCCTTCTTTCTCTAAACGGCCACTTTCCTCTCCTTCCTCTACTTCTTCACTCCAAACCTTCAGTGACCTCAGGGCACATCTCCCAGGGACCACAATGCCCTCTCAAGCTCCTGCACACACCCCCTAACTGGGAAAGTGGGCTGCTGAGCTCACACACCCACCACCTTCCCAGCAGCCTCAGTTAAAGGTCTTCTCCTCTCCCCATCCGGGGAGGACACTCCCTGTGCACTGCTTTCCTCCCCATCTTCTCCAGGACCTTCGTCACACAGTTTGCCTCTCCCCTCCCTGATTTGCACACGTTCTCTCCACCCCCTTTATTTTGGTCTCCAAACGTATTCTGTCTCCGCAGCCTGCACTGCAGATTGTGTCTTTGCTCCGCTGCTGAGACTGCTTTCTCAGAGGCGGCAGCTAACTTGTTTCTCTTGGGGTCATGAAAATGATCAGAAATTAGACACTGGTGATAGTTGCACACCTCTGTGAGTGTTCCAGAAACCAATGGCATGTGTGCTTTAAAGGGTTCAATTTTGTTATGTGAGTAATGTATCAATTTCAGGGGGAAGAAAAGGTCCAAAGCATGGCCTCTTTCCTCCCTTCCTGTGACAGTGTGTATCTGTGTGCAGCTGGGCTTCCACATTCAGCTATTGTTTCCCAGCTTTGGAGATGTAACAGGTCCCTTCTTTCACAAACATCACCATCGTTTCCTCTTTTCCCTCCTTCTCTGGCAGTAGTCACCTGCCCCTTATACTCTGCCCTCCTCCCTCTGCTCTCATTCTCTGGACACTCTAGAACCTAGAGCCCCCACCCTGACTTGGCACCTGGGGTCCCTCTTGTTTTGGAGACCAGCCCACCCTTCCCTCTAATTCTTTATTCCTGTTCTCTTCCCTGCTTAAAGACAGAAATTCCTCCTCCTCCTTCCAAGCTATATAATTATTTCTGTAGTGATACCATCTTTCTTCCGGTCTCCAAAGCTGAAAAGTGGAGATGAGGGTAAGGTTGAAGATAGAAACAGTAGTAGAAACTTTAGTATATAGGAGCATATTCTGGTGTAGAGAAACTCCAGGAAGCAACATATTTGAGGTTTTCCCTTTATACCCAGCAGGGGCAAGGAAATGGACTAAAAAGATATTGGTAGGAAATCTTTCTCCATTGAATACATTCCAATCTTCCTAAAATAATCTTTTCTTTATGCCAGGTCCCTGCTCAACTACCCACTAATTAACTCTGAATATTTCTCTCTGGCTTTCAAAGTCCTCCAAAGCCCTGCTCACCTGTCTCCGGCACCCGTTCCCACTTTTCTTTCCAATCAAACCAATCTTCCCATCCTCCTCCCACATGCCTCCCCTGTTCCCTTCCCGTGTGTTTGCTCTAACAATACCCGTATCTGGAATTCCCTTCCTCCTTATTCTCAGGCTCAGCGCCACCTCTGTTCCTCCATAAGTCCATCCCCACCAATCTGGCTTCACAGGAGTTCACAGTGAGTGCACGCTTAACATTACTGTGTCTTCTGTGTCATGTGGGCCAGTCATGTCTCCCTCACTAGACTCTAAACTCCATTAAGGTCAGATTTGTCCATAATGACAGAATAGGCCACCTAAGAGATACCGAGCAATTTACACCGACTTGTTGAACGATAGTCCAAAAGCAGTCCATGGCTGGAGCATAGCTGAAGACAGATAATTTGGCAGAGCTCCTTAGGAGTGATAATGAAATGGAGAAAAGTAAGGACAGGCTGGAAATTGAAGTAAGGCACAAAATGAAGGAACAGACTTTTTAACTGGTCTTATTTGGGAGTCTGGTCTTCACGCACAATCCCTTCTCACATGCACCTGTATCTGGCTTGTCCCCTGTGTTCTGCAGCTCAACAAGCAGCCCAGTATAAAGAAGAGGCCCTTCTGGCAAAGAGTAACCTAGAGGATTCCCAGAGGAAACTGCAAAGCTACCTATTAATAGAGAAGCAGAAGACAGAAACCATCCAGGAGCTGCAGAGAGAACTTCAGAAGCTGCAGAAGGATTCCTTGACAGCTGGAGAAGAACTCGCACCCAACAGGTACCACCGTGTCACCTCCAGAGAGAGGCTGTGTCCCTTGTGAGCCAGCCGGGACACTGCAGCAGCTGCCCAGGAGTGGGCCAGCAAGCCCCGTGCAGCCGGCTCATGATCTGCCAACGCAGAGACTCAAGTCTGTCCTTCTGTTGTTGCCATTTTCCTTTAGGAAACGGATAGAGGAGCTGACATCAGAACTCTCTGAGATCCGCAGAAAGCTTGAACTTTCCGAAAAGGAAAAGAGACAGTTTCAGAAGACAATGGCGGAGCAGGACATAAAGCTGACTGACCTGCTAGACCGTCTAAAACTCCTTCAACACCAGGTATAAAGGGCAAGTAGGCTGCCAGCCCAAGCCTTTGCTCTGCTTCAGATTAAATATTTGAGTCTTTATCTGGGAAGATGCCACCATCAATCCGTTCAAACTCATTGTCCAGAATTTGTGTTAGAAAGCTAAGCCAGCCTGTCAGCTCTAGGTTCCATGACCAATAATAAGCATTTTCAAGGGCTAAGCTTAAAAACAGTCAGAGGACAATGTTGGGATTTTTTTTATAGGATTCAAAAGCTATCCTTGTCAGTCATTTTAAGTCTTTGATCTCTGAATTATTCTTTTTGTGCTTTTCTAAGATTTTTTTAAATTTTCTTCAAAGTGGTTTTTATATGGAAAGATTTAGTGAGTAAGTGAGAGAGAAGGTTGATGCTATGGGAACTGGATCTGTAAATAAAATAAGTTGGTATATTTAACTGAACAAAAAAAAATGCTGAACATCAGAGGAATCTTTGTTATTATCTCTGCTAAATAATCAAGGAGTTGCCCATTCTCTTTGTATAGTTGTTCGGGGCGAGGGGGGGGGGGTTGATTTGGTTTGGTTTGATTTTTTTGTTTTGTTTCAAAAATATACAGCCTTAAGACTATGTTCCAGGCCAGTCTTTTTACTCCTCAGCACAGGGAGCAAGCTTCCACCAAAAGCAATCTAGAAGAGGAGCTTCAGGAGGTAACAAGATTACTGGAGGAGAAACGGGAGCAGTTGAAAAAGAGCAAAGAACAGGAGAAGTTGCTGGAGCAAGAGCTCGAGACATTCCGACAGGAGGAAAAAAGGAAGGAAAAGATGGTGAGGAGAGTCCGTGAAGAGCTGGGGTCCTGAATCAGGCCCAGACTTGAGCCCCAGTGAGCCTGGCAGGATACAGAGGCCATGGGGACTCAGACCTCAGGAGAGAAGGGGGAGGGGAAGGAGAGAAAGGCAGGTGATGAAGAGAGAGAAGGTAGGGTGCAGAAGGCTGGAAAGGGGCAGCAGGCTTATAAAGGAATCTTAGGTAACACCTCTTTTCTGGGCTTTGTTCTCTAATGGGGGAGCAGACAAAGGAAAGTCTGAGAATATTGGAGGAGGAAAATGAGAATCTCAAAGCACAGTTATTGCAATATTCCACACAACTGGATTCCTCTCTCAGCAAACAAAGCGCCTCCCAGCAAGTGATCCAAGACCTAAATAATGAGGTGAGTTGACAGAAACCCCGAGGGAGTAAGAAACTTAAATGCTGTGACCCTTGACCTGAAATCGCAACTATCTCTCCTCCACCACAATAAGGCAGCCAACCTCCCAGCCCACGCGCATCTTCCAGTGGTTCCTGTAGCTCCACTTCTCTCCTTGAAGTGGTAACCCTGCCACATTCATTTGCTCCACCAAAGAAATGTTCCTTCCACATGTGGAAGGTCTTATTTACTATCTGCTGGCACTCCCAAACTACCAGGGCTTTGATAGCAAGTATCCCACTACAGCATTTCAGACCGGAGGTGGGTGACTCCATGGCTTGGCGTGCTTTGCTAGGGGAAATAGTGCCAAAGCACAAAAAGCGGATGGAAAGGGAGACATTTCTTTATCGTCACACAAATGAAGAGGACAGAAAAAAGTAAATGGTATCTAACATATGCAAGGTACTGTGCTTGACGTCAGTCATCATTTATTGACAGTCTACTTAAGTCCTTCATGTACCTTCCATCTGCTTTACTCCCAACAACATATAGATTTCTATGATCCTCATTTTACCAAGAAAAGAAAGGCTGAGGCTCAAAGTAACTGATTACCAACTGATGAGATGGACCAGTATTTGAACCTGGATCATCTAGCTCCCACACCTAACCTCTTACCCCTTCATCATGAATGTTGATACTTTCCCCCAGCTGAATATATTTCATCTTTCTGCAAGACCCAAATATAGCATCTTGATAGGTGGTCTCTTGGGTTGCTAATGAAAGATCAAGCAGCCCTCATTCCTTTATAACTTAAGATAAAAAGAAATGCTAATCTTAAAATGCTATGGACTATGCGAAGTATAAGAATAGCACTGCCCAGGGTCACCTGGCTGGCTCAGCCAGTTAAGCATCCGACTTCAGCTCAGGTCATGATCTCACCATTCGTGGGTTCGAGCCCCACATCAGTCTCTGTGCTGACAGCTCACAGCCTGGAGCCTATTGTATTCTGTGTCTCCCTTTCTCTCTGTCCTCCCCCACTTGCACTCAGTCTCTCTCTCTCAAAAATAAATAAACAATAAAAAATGTATTTAAAAAAAAGAATAGCACTGCCTAATAGAACTTTCTGTGATGATGGAAACATTCTATATTAGAGCCCTCTTGTATACTATATCTACTAGCACATGTGGCTGTTGAGTGCTTGGAATATGGCTTAGTATGACTGAGGAACTGAATTTTTTATCATTTTTTAATGTTTATTTATTTTTGAGAGAGAGACAGGCCATGAGTGGGGGAGGGCAGAGAGAGATGGAGGCACAGAATCCAAAGCAGGTTTCAGGCTCCAAGCTGTCAGCACAGAGCCCAACACAGGACTCAAACCCATGAACTTCGAGATCATGACCTGAGCCGAAGTCAGATGTTCAACAAACTGAGCCACTCAGGCACCCCAGGAACTGAATTTTTAATTTTAATATTAACTAATTTTAGTTTTATTTAAATTTAACTAGCCTCATGTGTCTATGGCTACCATATTAGACAGCACAGAGGCTGACATTTCTGGAGTTTTGCCCTCCAGATATATAAATCTCTCCTTTGTTGTGGTCCAGAGTTGAGCTCTGAGCTACTGAGATTGCTAAGGAACCTCCCTCAATATAAGCGGTGTTACCTAAGTATTTAATATGGGCCTATTATCACTTTTGCCAAAAGAAAGATAGCCGTTAGAAGTAAAAGCGTTAATTTCAGAATTCCTTTGATAAAAACCAGGAGGCTAGAAGGGGTTTTTTTTGGTGTATAAGCATGTTCAACTTTTTAAAAGCATACCCACATATAGTATATGTATTATAAATTGAAACAGTCATTAGAAAGAGGCTTAGTTTCACATTCTAAAATGCATTTTCTTTCACCAGCATCCATGTCCTAATTTTCCAGTTTCTCATTTGAAAGTAATAGATCCTGAGATTCTTCTTCATCTCTTTGATTCTAGGACATTTTTCCACCATATTTTATAATTAATTACTGTTAATAAGAAAACAAATTTATTTTATATATTTATTATATTTGGACATCTTATTGAACTCACTGCTAAGCAGTAACAATTTTTCAGTTGTTTCTCATGGATTTTTTAGGTGGATGGTTATTTCATTTACAAGCAACAACAATTTTCTAAACCTAAATAAGAATATTTATTCTTATTTTATTTTATTATTGCATTAGACATTTCCTGTAGTTTGGTGTTCAACAGCAGGATCCTTTTGCTTTGAACATTAATGGAATCCATCTATTTCAGTATGATGTTCTTTGTAATGTGGTGAATGAAATTAACTAATTGATCCTAATTTTGGCCCATCTTTACATTCCTAGTACAAGTCCTAACTATGTGTCAAGTATTACTCTTTTTTTTTTCATGTTTTATTTATTTCTAGGAGAGAGAGAGAGACAGCGTGAGCAGGGGAGGGTCAGAGAGAGAGGGAGTCACAGACTCTGAAACAGGCTCCAGGCTCTGAGCTGGCAGTTAAGCACAGAGCCCGACACAGGGCTCGAACCCACGAACTGCGAGATCATGACCTAAGTGAAAGTCGGACGCTTAACCGACTAAGCCACCCAGGCGCCCCAAGTATTTCTCTTTTAATATAATACTTGGAATATTCTAGGAAGTAAAATAAAGGCAGTATGACTGGAGTGTTAATCAAGAAGAATGTTAGTATAGGATAAAAGTAGAAAGATAGTGAGGGGTGGACATTATGGCTTCTGTTAAGCAATTTGGGATTTTATTATTAGAGCAATGAAAGGACATTGATGACATTTCTTCAGAGGGGCAAGAGAGGTGATTTGATCTAAGTTTTCAAAACATAACTCTGACTAATGTGTGGAAATGGATTGCAGAGAGGAGGAGGAGTAAGGAAGGAAGGAAGGAATCCAGTTAGGAGGCTATTGCCATTCAAACTAAAGTGTCATCAATGAAGACACAATTTAGCAAATTCATGATGTGTTTTAGCAGCAAAATTAACTAGACTAACAATGGACTAAATGTGAGAAGAGAGGAATCAAGGATGACCTAGTGGAACTCACCTGTAAAACCACCTAGGCCTATTGCCTTTGACAAGGAAAAGAGTATATCTTTATGATAACTCTTATTAAAACTCCTTCATTCTATAATTTATGTGTAACTACATATAGGTTTTCAGTATCTCTCTCCAAGCTAAACCCTTGATATTAGAGAAATTTAAAATAAAGCCTCCAAACTCCAGTGGACTTTTAGTTCATAACAGCCCTCCCAACTTACCCCTTTCTCCTTTAATAAGCATACCTCTTCTTTGTTCCCCAGACTTGCCTATGGTTTGACACAGCTTGTTTGTCCTAGATTGCAATTCTCTTTCATTCCCAAATAAACTCATCTTTTGCTGGTAAAATTTTAAAAAGTAAATAAAGCAATAAATAAATAAGTAATAAGTAATATATATTTTACATATAAATAAATAACACAAAATTAATTAATTTAATTAGGCTTCTGTTTTAGCTTGTAGCATCATTGTGATTTTTGTCCCACCCTTCTTTTTAATATCTCACCTCTGTGGTTACACTTCTTGACTTGGCCACCATTTATCAAAAACTTACAATGAATTGCACTTTCTTCAGTGATTCCCCTGGTATACTGGGGAGACCCAGATGACTCCATGTTTTCAGAAGTCCCCAAAAAAGATGCACTTATTTTACGAGAAGACCAAATTATTCTATTTTTAGCAATGTTTTCACTCCTAGAACATGTAAATATAGGATCAGAAGTACAGTCTAACACTTCTCATCTAATTCCTAGAGTTGAAGATACTCAAAATTCCATCTGAGACAATAATAAACTTCAAGTCCTGAGCAGCTACTGAAGAAAACCCAGCAGAGTGTGTTTCTGTGTATATGGCCATATAGAGGATGTGGGTGTAACTGAGATACTAAAGAACAGATAAAATATCAAAGAACAGAAGTTGGGCATATGAATTTCTAAGGTCTCTCTCCTGCTTCCAGACTTGGAAGTAGATCTCTGCCCTGTACTTAGAAGTATTTAATAAAATGGCTAGTTACCTAGCATATTCATGATCATACTCACAGCTACATAGTAATTTATATCTCACTAATAAGCCCTTTTTACCTACATATACCTGCATAATCTCATCTTATCATCACCAAAATTCTATGAAACCACTGAAAGTATCCTGGCTTAAGAATGAGAACTGAGGGTTGATGAGGGGTGGAGGAGAGGAGAAAGTGGGTGATGGGCATTGAGGAGGGCACTTGTTGGGATCAGCACTGGATATTGTATGGAAACCAGTTTGACAATAAATTATTTTTTTAAAATATTTTATTATTCACCAAAAAAAAAAGGTATCCTGGTTTGCAGAAGAGGAAATTGAGGCTAAGAGAGATTAAGTAAATGATAGAACCAGGACCTCTAACTCCAGATCTTAATTCCTTTTAACTATAGCATGAATACTAAGTTTAAGACAAGGACTTCAGTTTTTAAACACACTTCTACCAGAACTATATGTTCACTGGATCTATAATTCCAAACATCGCCACACATTATATTTCATTCAATCAAAAAAAAATTATTAAGGATTTACTGAGCACATATTATGTGCCATGACCTGAGCTACAATAGGCAGTGGGGATAAAGCAGCGAAGGAAGCACACACAGTCCCTCTTTCGTGGTGCATCAAGTCTACTGGATTATGTCAGGAACTAAGGAAGGCATAAAATGTACAAATGAAATGTTGTATCATGTCTCTTAACCTAGAATTGAATTCCAGGTTATAGAGTCTGTGAAAGGAACTATTCATGTGCTCGATACATCATGGTCCAGAAATGCCAGTACCCTTTGCATGTGGGGGACCTGCTAACTTAGAAGGGAAAGTGTCAGGCGAGGGGTGAAGAAGAGCCTGGAAAGGCAGCTGTTCCTTTTATAACAGTGAGGGGAGGGTATGGGCCTCATCACAGACTGCTTTGCAGATGAGTGCAGAGAGAAGAGAGCCCAGCTCTACAGGCATGAATCTTAACGGCAGTATTTCCCCTCCCTAAAGCTAGTCCTTCAGAAGGAGGCCTTAGAGAGTCTGCAGTTCCAACTGGACAAGACTGTACAGAAAGAGAAGCAATATCTTCAGACCATGGTCAGTAAAGAAGCCTATGACGAATTGTCCAGAAAGTCAGCTGCCTGCCAAGATGACCTGACCCAAGCTCTGGAGAAGGTAAGTCACACCCTCTCATCTCCAGGACTGTTTTGGGCAAAGAAACATCTGAATAGTGTGAGAGATGCAGGAGTTGATCCCCTGTGTGACTGGCTGCCACCAGGACCATCTGGAAGTCCTTGCATGAGCTGGATGTCCTTCCCGAGAAGGCCTGCTTGCTCTTACTGAGGGGGCAAGATTTTCACAAAACCTAGGTTATCTGGGTAATTTGTGCCGCACACAGTGCCAATCACGCTTAGCTGATCAGTTCATAGAACTGGAAAAAGAGGAAATAGGGGAAGAGAGGGAGGATGTAGAAAACCAACCACTGTCACTTCCCACCCCTCTCTGGGATGCTAGGCAAGTGACCAGGTGTCTCTGGCACCTTGAACAGAGAGGATGGGGAGGGTCTGGAACCCTTCTCCATTCAGTACTCAACAGAAAGGGCTAAATGGCTCTGACAGCCACTCTCATCTCCTTTGTCTTTGCGGAAGCTCAATCATGCGACCTCGGAGACCAAGAGCCTGCACCGAAGCTTGGCACAGGCCCAAGAGAGGAAAGTTCAGCTGGAAGATGAAATCATTGCTTATGAGGAAAGGATGAAAAAGCTCAACATCGAATTAAGAAAACTGCAGGGCTTCCATGAGCAGAGCGAGCTAGAGGTGAGGAGCAGTCAGGAGCTCAGGCTGCCTTCTTGTTCCAGGCCCCCAAGGTCTCCTCTCGCCCCCAGAACTCTAGCACTGAGCCATTGCCTTTGGCTAATCGGTTCCCTCCACTTGCCTGGCTCTGCAAGCCTAGGGCAGAGGAGGCAACGATCAGAGCAGGGCCTCCCTCTGCTGGCACTGCAAGTAAACTGCTCCCTGAGGAGTCTCCCGAAGCTGAGAAAGCGCCCTTAGGCCTTGTCACGGGTGCTCTGGGGTCAGGGCCGCAAGCCAAGTTCTCCCTTCTCACTTTGCGCCCCTGAGTAGGTGCACGCCTTTGACAAGAAGCTGGAGGAGATGAGCAACCAGGTGCTGCAGTGGCAGAAGCAGCACCAGAGTGACCTCAAGATGCTGGCAGCTAAAGAGGAGCAGCTCAGAGCCTTCCAGGAGGAAATGGCCACCCTGAAAGAGAACCTCCTGGCAGATGAGAAGGAGGTGGGCACTCCTCAGCTTCTGACCACTTCCTCCCAGACCCTCCCAACACATCCACGACCACCAGGATGCCAAACAGCCCTTGATGGGGATGGGAGCACCTAAGAGCAAGGAAAGGACACCCCAGCCCGCACTCTAATCAGTATAAAGCAGGGTCTCAGTGTTCTAAGGCCCATAGCAGTTGTCTTGACCCAACTGTCTTCCTGTGTCTTTGTACAGAAATATTGAGCAGAACAAAGGCCCATTCCAGAGAAGAGAGTGCCATTGCCCTGTCAGGTATACCAGCTGCCCCTGACTTAGATAACCCACGGAGCAGTTCCCCTCCAGAGCCCATCCTGACACTCTCACTTACCCTATATTAGAATCTGCTAAAAGACCTTTGGGCATGCCCTATGCCCTGGTCCCTGAACAGTGAAGTTCATGGTAGGAGGCCACAGGATATCTCAGGGTAGCCACAGGCCTTAGCTTGCATCAGAAAAAGGGCATCCATTCCTCAAGATATTTTTTTCCATCTGTTAAAAAAAATGGCTTAATGTATTGCTTTTTTAGAACAAGCTGTTTTAATGCCTTTGCCAGAAAATCATTATTGTAAGTGTACACATGCCCTGACACAGATGTCACCTTCGTGTGCCTGCACTGCTGGAGGCAGAGGTCCTGCTGTGGCAGTCTCATCTTTGGCCTAGCGGTTGGATGGCAGAATCAATGTTTCTTCTTCCAGGAAGAGAGATGAGGCCTGATTTAGAAGTATGGAGGTGACAGGTCTATGCTCCCACCCCTAACGATTTACTTTTCTTCTTGTACCAAAGCCCTGTCATGTGTCCCAGCGGCCTGCACCTAAAGATACTACCTGTAGGCTGCGCCAAGAGAATGATCAGATTATGTCCAACATGGAGCAGTGGGCAAAAGAGCAGAAGTAAGTAAGGAAGAAAAAGTAAGGCAGGGTTCCAAGGCCTGGGCTGAGCTGTCAGTTCACACTCAAGGGCTGGGTATAAGATGGAGGGGCCTCAATTCTTCAGGCAGAATCAGGAAGACCTGCTGACTTAGAAACCGAGCAGCTCCAAAATAAAAGAGATGTTTTGCTATGGGTCATATTTCCTCTTCCTAACCTGGAATCTGGCTTCACTCCCTGAATCCCTTGAATCACCTGAGACTGTGGTGATCTTGCATAGGAGTTTCAGAATGCAGAGTCCCCTTAATTGCAGGTGCTAAGGAGGCTTTAGCTCTGGGGACCGGGTGATGAACAGGGTCTAGGGCTCAGCAGACACCTTGCTGAAAACACCAACATTCCATCCAGCCAGTTCATGCCCTTCCTCACGGAAGTCTGGGAACTGTTTCTCTTTTGGATTTTATTACAGGATCGCCAACGAGAAACTAGGAAACAGGCTTCGTGAACAGGTCAAATATATTGCCAAGCTGACTGGAGAAAAGGAGTAAGTCATCCCATACCACCTGAGCTGCTGCTTGGGCCCCAAGGAGAAGCGTCAGGCATGAGCCAGGGCTGGTTTTACCATTAGGTACCTACATCTGACCTCAGGAAAGAGTTGGGACTTTGCAAAGATTCTGAGTAGTGAATCTGCATTTATGTGACCTTGGGCACATTACTACCTCTTTGGGCCTTTGTTCCCTTGCCAACAATACAGGAAGAAGTTAATGGTCTCCATCCCACTGTTACCTTCTGTGATTCTCAGAGGTCACAGAAGGAAACAGGAACTGAAAGGTAGACACTGCTAGTTAGGGTAGAGACTAAGCTACTATAACAAAGAGACCTCTGAATGAAGGGATATAGAACATGGAAGGAACATCCCTAGGAAGTGAACAGCCCAGGTTGGTGGGGTTCCTCTGTCTCCCATGGGCATTTGGGGACCAAGGCTCCTTCTACTTGCTGCTCCAATCTCCCCTGTGGCCTTATTTCACCCTCCTGGTCAAAGCTAGGTCAACAGAGTGACATGTGGGAGGAGTGTTGGAAGTTTGGGAACAGAGGTGAATGTATAGACGTCTAAAGCCAAAAATTTGGAGATGGTACAGGTAACAGATAATAAGCTCCAGGGCAATGCTTCCAACCCTTTGTCAAGAAACACTTAGAAAATAGCCACACTTGTTTGGCACAGTGGAAGGATTTGGGACAGGTTATTTATGACAAAGCTGACCAACCAGTGGCTGCCCCAAGAGCTGAGGGTGGCCATATCTCAGCCCCAGTTGGAAAGCTCTGTTCTGAGCTGCGACCTTAGGAGGGTGGCTAAGTTTAAGGTCAAGATAAGATCACTGGAATACATAAGTCAAGTAACCGAGAGGCCAGGACTTAGACAGAAAGTACAGGATGTTGAAGGCACTTGGGAATGCTGACAAAAGTGGACCAGAGAGAGTGGCAGAGAGCCAGGGAATGAAGGCGTTGCGAGGACCCCACCTCCAGGTCCAGTGGCATATGGAGTGTGGCAATGACATGTAGGACTTCAAGGAAATAGGTGTCTTGAACACCAGCCAGGTTTATAGAGAGCAAGAGGGCAAAGCACAGGCCCAGAGAAGTTGAGAATGAATTCTTTGATTTCTTCTAGAAAAGACCATGAAATTTTTCCCTAGGACAAAAGCATTTTCTAAAAGGGATTAACTGAAAGAAAAATTGTAAGAATCTGAAGGTAACAGAAAAAAGCATTTCAGCCTTTTTCTTATATTGTGCCAAGTTCCAGGAAGTTCTCTTTCACAAAGAACTCATTCTTAAGTGAACCTATTTGAAGAAAAACCATCTTTTAATAATAATAATAATAATAATAATAATAATAATAATAATGCAAATACTGTCTATCAGTTTCCTGTGTAAGGCACTGTTCTGAGTGATTTATATGTATTAATTTATTTAATCTTATAAGAACTCATGAGTTCAGTACCATTAAAATCATAAAACCATAAAAAACCATCGTGGATGAAGAAAGAGAGGAAGCCAGAGGCTAAATAACTCACAAGTAGTAAATGGCAGAGCCAGAATTCCAACTCAGGAAGTCTAGTCCCAGAGCCCGCTGTCACCCACTGCCCTCAGCATTGGTTTGGAGAAATATGACCATTTATTGAGCTACAGGAGATATGCTAAGTTCTTCCACCTCACCTACATTGCCACCACCATTTCCTCATCTGTAAAATGGGGATAAGTTACTTGTCCAAGCTCTCATCAGAGCTGGGATCCCCTGTCCTCTCAACCTTCCAGCAAAGGGAGGCAAAAGAACCTGGGCTTTGGCATCACAACTGGACGAGAGTGTTTCCCAGGCATGGCCAGCCAGACAGCCCAAGCACATGTGATTGTTCATAACAGCCTCTGGCTTTTCAAATCAAATTTCTAACATTTGTCAAACTAATCTTTCTATGAAGCACAGAGGGCAGATCAGGCTCAACTGTCCCCATCTGACAGATATGAAAACAGGCCCTGAGCTGACATGACACAATGGCTCAGGTGTACTGGTTCTGGGTCCACCCCAACCCCAGGCCTGAGCTTCTTCCAGAGGGCACACATAGGCCCTCATTTCTATGGAACGTGAGAGCCCAGGCTCTGAAAGGACCTGGATGTCCCTGACCCTCCTTCCGGGGGCATGTTTATCTGTCCTTCCTGGTGGGAAACTCAGGAGTTGCAGCAGACTGAACATCCTCTGTCCTTTCCTCTCCTTCCCCAGCCACCTCCACAATGTAATGGTCCATTTGCAGCAGGAAAACAAGAAACTGAAGACTGAGATAGAGGAGAAGAAGCTGAAAACCGGGCACCCAAGACTATGCACCAAAGCCCTAGGCCCAAGCAAAACAGAGCCCATACCAAAGGGGAAAGCATGTGCCACCTTGGGCTGGAGGGGGACATCCCAGGACATGAGCCAAAGAATGGACATCACCAAGTTTGTCAGGATTCCCCACTGTTCAGGTATTCTGCCATTTGTCTTTTGCTACTTGTATGATGTCATCTCGCTTAGTCCCACAGTTCAAAAAAATAGCAACAGTCTAATATTATTTTTCAAGGGATCACTACATTGGGAATTCAAAGTGGGAGCTGAGGGACAGATATTTTGCTTAGCTACTCTGGACTAGAGATAATTGTTTCCTCATCTATAGAGGGAAGAGGTGAGTGAATTAAGGCTCGTTCTGATCTAAGACTCTTTGATGATACCCAATGGCCTTACACGTCATCCCTATCCCTCCCTCCAACCCAGTCCCTTTTGGGAAGTGTAGGGACAAGGGGGAAACAGGCAGAATAGACATCTTCCTCCCCTAATATGTTCTAGAAACCCCACAAGAGCAGCCCAGTCCCCTGTTCAGTCTGGGTCCATTGCTACCTTTTCTGTCACCTACAGACTCTATGTTACCCCCAAGGGAAGAAGTCACCCCACAGCTGAGCTGCCTGCCCATGAGGCCAGTCCTTGAGGAATCACCTCATTAATTCCTCCTCAAATCAAGACTGTCATTTCCTCCTTGTTCCCTCAGGTTCCTCACTTTGCTAGAATCAGTACCTTTGCCCTGAGTGTCATTTCCACACACATTTTTCAGAGGACAGTGATTTCCTGCCCCTCTCTCTTGAATCAGCTCTTATGGGAATGGATCAAGGTCCCAGCCTATTTTGCAAGATGCTAACATTTTATTGACTTTTGTCCACTTTCTGCAGTGGAGTGAGCATTGGAACCAAACTACTGTCCCCAGACCCAAACTCTAAAATAAAGACATGAGCATAGCAGTGTCAGTGAGCTCTTGGCGTCTTGCAGACATCTCTGCCCCACTCAAGCCCCCAGCAACATGCTAGTCCCTGTTTTCTCTGTATTCTAAAAGATACATTCTCTTTCACAGATATAGGGAAGCTCTTACTCCCAAAACAAGCTTCTGGATTATCTGTATTAGTTTTTAAAACTACAAGAGATAATTAACTCCTTTATTTCCATATGTCTGGAATTTTAAGAAAAAAGATATTTAAAAACCTCAAAAATGAAAGTAATCCTGAGACCCAAAAGAAAGGAATAGAAATGAGTGATGCATTTTCCAAATGGAAGAGGGAGAGAGAGCCATCTGCTTTCCCCCTGGCTGCCATATTCCATTTCTCCTTCTAACACTTTTATTTTTCTCCCCAGCTGGTTCAATACAAGTAAAATTCCATTATAACAAACTCCAAGGACAGCCAAACTATTTTATCGTGGCAGGATTTTGTTAAACTGAATACATGTCTGGAATTTATATTCCTCGTCTGTAGGAGATTGAGGAAAAAAGCTACTAAGATAAAGTTAAAGAAAGAAATGAAAGAGCTTGCCTCTCGGGGTGGGGACAGGAGAAGTGAGGGAAGAAACCCACTAGTTGGTAAGGATTCTTAATATTCTTGCCTCGCTCTGCAGCCAAACAAAAGCTAAGAAAATTCATTCCTAACAGGGACATGTTGCATAGGATGCCCCTGTCAGTACCTGGGAAAAGCACATACCAGAAACACAATATGAGGCAGGAGTGACGGGCATCTCTGATGGGCTCTGCTTTGACAGTTGTCTGTTTGTTTATGGTTATTTGTAACTATGTACCCCCAATGGGTTTAGTGTAAGAATATATTTTGTAGAGTAAACAAAGTTTGAATCATCTAGTACTAATGAAATGGTTTCCTGCTTCTAGCCTGCAGCCCATTTATTCAAACAAAAGTTCAGTGTCATTAAAATCCCTAGTACAATCGACTAAAAAAAGACATTTTGTGTCTATATTTATGAAAAGTTTTCATATATGTTGACCAAGACAATAATAGTTGGATACTTTTTTTTTTTTTTTTTGAAAGAGAGAGAAAGTGCATGAGGGAGAGGGAAAGGAGAGAAAATCTCAATAGGCTCCACACCCAACATGGAGCCCAACACGGGACTCAATCTCACAATTGTGAGATCATGACCCAACTAAGACCAAGGGTTGAATGCTCAACTGACTGAGCCACCCAGGTGCCCCAATAGCTGGATACTTTGAATGTTGTACATCTTTTCAAAGTTATCTTTTGCTTCCTGTGGGGTGACTACACCAGAGCATGGCAGGTAGTGGACTATGGGGAGCAAAGTGGCAACAGAGCAGCAAATCACAGATATGTCACCACAGCCATCTGGCCTTGTGAGCCCAGCCAGGCAGGAGATCTGATGGGGTAGGGGAGTTGAATTTATGGAAATTTAGTTTCGCTAAAAATAAGACAAAGGACAGGGAAGCTGCCTGTTCTTTAAGAAATAACCAAAGGGGTTTCTGAAAGGTATTTGAATAGTGATATTAGAAATGGTGTCTGTAGGATATAGTAATGGTGGATACTTGGTTCATCATACATTTGTAAAAACCCATCGGATGTGTACCACCAAGAGTGAAGCCTAATGTAAACTTTGAGTTCTGTGGGATCATGTGTCAACATAGGTTCATCAGTTGTAATAAGTGAACCACTCTGGTGGGGAAGGCTGTGCATGTGTGGGAGCAGAGGGCATATGGGAAATTTCTGTACTTCTTGCTCAATTTTGCTACAGCACACCTGAAACTGCCCTAGAAAGTAACCACCCCCCCCCAAAAAAAAAAAAATTAGTGCTTCAGCCACCCATTGGGAAGATGTCACTCAGATTCTGATACCTGGAACCCACAGAATCCTTTACAGCAGATCCTCTTCTATCCACCTGGAGTATAATTTTCTCCACTGAGCTGAAGAAACCCAGAGCAAACATCAGCCACCCTCAGTGTGTCTCCTTACTGAAGAGAAGGAGAAGCTCATTGTAACCACCATGTTGCCCTATAAGCACTTGTCTTTTGCACCTTCTCTACACAGCCCAACTGAGGAAGAAGCTTCCTGCCATAGACAGGGCCTGACAGACAAGCTCTGGGGTCCCCAGAATGAACCCCCATCTCAGCCCAAAGACCCTCAACTGCCAACACGTGTCTAAAGTACTATTACCATCAACTAGGCATTTAAGCATAGATGCCCATGACTGCAAACAACAGGGAACCCCCAGAAAGATGTCCAGTTCGACAGCTTCACTGTCCCTTCACACCAGGAAGCCTGATAAACAGTCTCTAGAACCCACTTCAGGGCTTTTTTCAGAGAAATGCTTTTGTATCCCTGGGGGTGGAAACTGGTTATTATCTGAGGAAGAGGTGGTAAGAATCAAAACATTAAAGCTGGAAGGAACTTTAAGGTGGATCTGAATGGAAATCGCCCAAAATTTAAAAGGAAGTATTAGAGCAGAGGTCCGGACAGACTCTTGTCCAGAAGTACCAATACCAAAGCAGATTTGGGAAGCACTGCTGGGGGGCAGGGAACCTCCCCAAGCATCCTGTGGCACCTGTGTGTGGCAGGTGTCCTTGCCAGATGCTCCTTGTTTTTAAATGAGAAGGTCGGGTTGACCCATGGTTTTCATAATCTCTGGCTTCATGTTTGTGATCTAAGGAATTTGAGGATAAGTTCATGACCAAAGTCACAGCCTGTGTGTTGGTAACAAAGCCATTCCCTGGAACCTCAAATTTCCCCCATTCTTTTGCATCCCGAGCCCACATCTGTAAATAGATCACATTTCCCACTTCTTTCCACAGAGCAGGTAGACACCTTCTGCTAGCCCTTCAACTCGGTGCCGAGATTAGAAGCCTTCCCTCCCAGAGGAGCAGCCAGAAGCCCTCTCTTCACTGCAGAGCCATGAAGTCAGTTTCTACATGAATTCCCAATAAAGGCAGTTAGAGGTAAAAAAGAATGGAAGTAGAGGTGGTGGCTGGTGCTGGCTGGCAAAGCCAGGCTTCCAAATTCATTCATAAAATTGACATAAATTTTAAATTCATATCCCAGGAACAAGGTGAGAAAGGGAATAGAAGTAATAGCAGCATGACCCAAGGGGCTCCAGCCGAGTGCTGGCCTGGGATGGAGGTGCTTCTGAGCCCCAAGCCACGCCCATCAGTGATTCAGCGCTGACACAGAACCTTGCAACCAGCACACCAGGCAGAAGCCCAGCCCCAGGGGATCACAAAATAAGAACCGTGTGTGATGCAAAGAGCCAAATACCCAAAGAGCCACCTCAGCAGATATAGGCCGCTTAACAAGATAAAAGCTTAGTGATTTCAGTGCAATGATCATCTTTTACACAAAAATCAAGCAATATTTTACACTATTTTTTGCCAACACAGCACCTTTACACACGCAGAGCAGAAACTTCTGCCATTCTGAGCAATAAAGCAGGCAACCCACCCCTGGGGAAGGGCAGAGGTCGCATGGCTACTCGCCTCCCTCCCACTTGGCCATTGGCCCGCCTCGTCCCGCCCACCAGCCTTGGGAACAACCAAGCACCCTCTGAGTTTGGCCCACCCAGTGCCCCAGGCCATTATCTGTCCCTACCAGCTGTGTCCCACCCTGCCAACCTTCTCTAAGAGGCACTGGCTGGAGAACAGAAATGAGGTGAGCTGAGGTTTTAGAAGGAGCCACCTAAAGTCAAGTCGGCATCCTACCCATCTTATATTATTAGGCAATTTAGGGTAGCGAGGGAAAAAGGAACAGTCCAAAATGCAATAACATTTTACAAACAATAAATTTATTTCCAAATCCTGAATTATAATCAAATTACAATTCCCTGTAGGTCTATTTTGCTGCTTTACACAGAATTTTAAAAAACCATAGTCACAGCCAAGTCACTTATACACCAAGCGTCCCAGGAATGGTTTATTTGGACACAGTGGGTCTGGCCACCTCTCACTGCCCTGGCAGCTCTCGCTGCTCGGCACCCTGGCTGGCACCCATGCACTGAGGACCTCCCGCTCCCTCTGCTGTAGAGCTGGCCCCTGCAGAAGCTTCCCCCGGGGGGCCGTCATGTCCACAGACGAATGCGCGCAGATGAAAGGGTTTTGTTGGCAGGCCCGGCTGCCCTGGCCACAGGGCTCAGGACTCAACATATGCTGCGTCCTCTGCAAGGAAAGCCTCGGCTCAGAGCCCAAAGCGGGCTGGTGTGCGGCGAGGGGTCATGGGTTCTCCTTGCTCCTTCCGACCTGGAGTGTAGATCTTTGTAGACCTGGAGACACGGAAAGAGGGGTGAGGAATCACACTGCTATTCCACTCCAACCAGGATGCAGAGCAGAGCGAGGAGCCTGAGGCCTTGCTCTTTCTAACTGGTGTGTGAGCAGGCTTTGGGGCTGAAGGGTCTTCTCCCCCAGCACATTTCACCTCTGCTGCCTTCCCCTTTCCTGAGAGGGAGCAGAATAACACCACCACCTGATTCTGATATCCACCAAGGACTGCTGGGAGGTAGATTTTTTTAACAAGTTCTCTAATGCCTCCCAGGTGAGCTCTGGAGGCAGTCTCCAGCCACCTTACCAGACTGCCACTCCACTTGCTAAAGAAGAACCTGGCTGGCCTTAGTCCCCAGGTCCTAGGAGGTCATCTCTAAACCATGGAGATTTCCCGAGGGATTGATGTTACACATGGTAACATCTGACAGTTTAATCTAACAAGATGACTCAGGACAAGGGCTGGCCCAGCTAGAAAGACCAACTACATGATCAGGAGGCTATACTTTGAGCCTCGTGATATCAGCTCAGCCTCTATGGAAAGGAAGCTGGAGACTGAATCAGTCATATGGATACTTACTCAACCACTCATGACAATGTAAACCCCAGTAAAGCTCTGGACACTGAAGCTTCCCTGGCTGGCAATGCTCTGTGCACACTATCGCACACCAGCTGGCCAGGAGGGTGATGCAGCTCTGAGGACAGCGGGAGCTTCACATCTGGGACCATCCCAGACCTCCCTCTATGCATCTCTCCTGTGGGCTGGTTCTGATTTGTAACCTTTTGCCATAATAAAACTGTGATCTCAAACATCGTACTTTCCTGAGTTCTGTGAGTTATCGAGTGTGGGGAGAGTCCGTGCAGATCCCCAAATTTGTAGCAAGTTGATCAGAATTGAGAGGGACCTAGGGCACACCCCAAGTTGCAGAGTCCAAAGTGAAGGCAGGCTTGTGGAGACCTGTGCCCTTCCCCTGTGAAGTCTGACCGAACTCCAGGCACCGGCAGACACAGAAGCCCAAGACTCTCCTCCTGTCTCCACTGTGACTTCCAAGCCCTAGTTTGTCGGTAGAGCTGCAAGCCCTGCCTACTTCTCCAGCCCATCGCAGGCCTCAGTACAGCGTGACGATGACCAGGAGTGGCAGATGTATCACTGCCCCTTGAGAGTATGCCTTTCATGCCTCCACATGGCACCAGTTAACTTCTGTCACCAGCTCAGCTCCTCACACTCAAATTTTCTTAGATCACCAGCCTGCACGGCGGCCTGTTCAGTCTATCAGGCTGGTCCCCAGAGCCTCCCAGGGGCAGGCACCATCCCAGCCCGGGGTCCCGCGGCCGCAGCCCACCTGACACTGCCCAGGGGGCTGCGCTTCTCCTGTTCCTGTCGGCGGGCTCGCAGCTGCTCCTCAGCCAGCGCCATCTCCTCCTCCATGGCAGACGCTTCCTCTTTGGCCCGTCGGCGGTTCTCCTAGAAAAGGGAGGGACAGGTCTTGGGGACCTCTCGACCAGCTGGTGAGAAGCCCTGTCCGCACCCACCTCCCTGCCAGAAGCCAGGTGCTGTATACACAGTGCCAGCTTCCAGAGGCGGAGCCACGTGGCTCCCTGCCCCAACGCCAAGGCCATCTTTTCTTCTGAGGCAGATTCACGGATTCAAGACAGGCACTACACGATTCGGTCCGGACCCTGTCGTGTCTCAGCTCTCCACTCAATTCAGTAAGTACTTTCACTCTCTTACCGAGTTCACAGTGATGCCAGGGAGTACAAGAAATAGGGGAAACATGATCACCTGGCTGAGAAAAACAGATATAAGGAAGGTGTGCGCAGACCCGGTGGAGAGTATGGACAAGAGAGGAAGGAACGTCCCCACAGTCTGCAGCCCTGAAGGACAGCTTGAGGCAGCGGCCACCCATGGACTCGAAGACCATGCGGAGGTGGAGTGGCAGGAGAGAATCTCTACCAGAGGGATCAGGCAGAACCACCAACCATGCTCAGCCTCCTCAAAAGCAGGGTTACCAGCCCTATGTGCTTCCTGACAGGCTCTTGAAGTTCATAGCACCACACGCATTTGTGCATCTTTGCCCAACACGGCTGAACCTGAATCTTATCAGGCCTTTGGATTAATTACTAGTTTACAGAAAGAACATAGGATAGAGGCACAAGTTAAATGCCATCATGAAAAAGCAATCGACCAAATACAGAAAATGGAACATTCTACAAGTGACCTGGTTTCTCCAATAAACCAATGCCATAATAAAGAATGAGGACAAAGCACATTCACATACGCCAACTAACTGTAATGTTCAGATCCTGATTTGAGCAAATGAAATCATAAGAGTTTATCTTTGAGACAAATGAAAAAATACAAATAAGGACTGGAAGATATTAAGGATTAATTCTGTTGATTGATAATAACATAAAGGTTACATCTTAAAAACCAGTCCTTCTAGAGAAGCTTACTCATCAGTGAAATAATATCAGAGATAGGTTTTAAAATTTTTTCCAGGAAAAAAAAGTCAGCGTGTGGAGAAGAGTAGGAATAAGCCAAATTAAGACTGGCCAAAGTGTTGATCATTATGGAGATTTGGTGAGGAATGTATGACGGCTCCCTATACTGTTTTTTGTACTCTTATGAATAGTTGGACTTTCAATAATAAGGTTTTTTTAAAAGCAGCTGGAGCAGATGGGAGGAAATCTACCGGATGAACCTGGCTCCATCACAGCTTTTATGTCTGAGAGAGAAGTAAGGAGGGCAGGGGTCAGACGATGACGTGCCTTCCATCCCAGGCTGACGGAAAAGTGGGTCCCACGGGCAAACAGCACCTCCATGGCAAGCGCGGGATCCTTACCTGCCGAGACTTTCCCGCCTGTTTCACACTGTAGAACATGGGGCCCAGCTCCGCCAGCCACTCTCCATCCACGGCAGTCACACACTGCATGTACTCCTGCAGGCAGAAGGGTCACAAAGTGGTGGTCACAGGAGGGCTATTGCTTTGGGCTGTCCCTCCCCAAGCAGTTCCACAATCAGGACCTACGTCGGAAGGGCCTGACCCCCAGCTCTGTGAGGCTGAAAAAGGCAGACACAAGCCTCAGACACTGGAATCGTAATCCTTTCTCCCAAATCCGTCCACGCTTGAAAAAATGCCCCCCTAATATCCAAGACAAAAGGCCTAACCCCTCAGAGAGCCCTTCTAATAATACCAAGAGGAGTTGCTCATCACCAGCAGCAAGAAACAGATAATCCTGCTGGCACAGCTGAGGCCACTGGCATCTGAAGGTTAACTCCCTGTCAGCGTCCCCTAACCCAACTGAAAACCAATCTCTCAACTCGTCTCAAAGCAACTCTGTGGCCTCAAGTCTCCCAGGCTCAAAGCTCATACGGGAAGGCAAGGAAGGGTTACAAAGGCCCAGCCCAGCCAGGTAGGCCCACATCAAGCAAACTGCATCAGAGAAGACTCACCTTGGTGGTCATGACCAGCTCATGATACACTATGTAGTCTGGGGTGTAGCCCATTCCGAAGAGGGAGCTGGTGGGGTGCAAGTGGCAAGGCATCCCCGTCCGGATATTCACATACTCCCCGATTCCCTAGGGAAGAGACACAACAGGTGGCCACACTAGGAGAACGCTGCTCGCCTGGGCAGCCACCCTATCCCCGACCTTGACAAAGGCGTTGGTAGGGAAAGCCCAGATCCACAAGACTGTGCAAGGAGAAAGCAAGAAGTCTGCACTGGTACAATTATCAGGCCAGGAAAGGGCCACAACTCCCCCAGAATCCTCTAGGCTCACCTTGAGCTTGGCTGCCTGGTGGAAATAGGCAGCACAGATACACTTCCTGACGATGTCCCAGTCAGTGCCACACGAGGCCAGGCTCATCCGCTGCTGTACCATGATGTCCTTGAGTTGAGCCCGCACTTCCCGCACCTAGAGCAGGACACAGGGCGGACAAGGATGGAACCCTCCTTCTCCCCTCCCCGCTTCACCCCAACATCCTGCTTATCTGGGCGACTGTCCATACCTTCCGCATGGCCTTGGCATGGATGAAATGATCATTACACCAGATGGTGCTATAATTATTATTCTTCCACTGCAGGTAGACATTCAGGTAGGTCAAATGATCACTCTCGGGGACAGCAAACTTCTCCCGGATTTGATCGCTCTCCTCCTCTCGGCCCTAGGAAGGGAAAAGGACCCTAACTGTAAGCACAGGGAGTCCAGGCCCACTGCAAGGTTCCTGGAGCTTTTCACACTCTCTGTCACCTACCTGCACATGCAGCTTCAAACACATCAGTGTGTTACCCTAACGGTCCAGGGAAAATAACATAGCTTATGACAAAATACTTACTCTAAAACGTGACGGCTCAGGCCCAACTATACTAAAAGACAAATACTCCTGCAAATTTCCAAATCACCTGAGAACCACTGATCTAGCCCATGCTTTCCTCTACCCCAACCTGCTTAACAGAAAAGAGCAATAACCATTCTTTGGGGACTTGAGACTCCCATGCCTCCGTTCCATTTTAAAAGAAATCAGTCCCCTCTCACCCTTCCTCAAACTGGTAAAGCCCCTATAGCTTTGAGGAGGAGAGCAGAGCGGTCACCACTGCCCACCTTGGGCCTGTAGAAGATGGCTGGCACCGAGAGCATGGACACAATGAGCAGGATCTCGGAGCTGCAGCCCATGTCACAGGACACGATGAGCATCTTGGACAGGGCCGGGTCCAGTGGGAACTCCACCATCAGTCGCCCAGTCGAGGTCAGCCCACCTGGGAGAGGAGCAAATCCAGACATTCAGCAGACACAATGACGTAAACAAGGAAAGAAACCAATTGCCAGAGCCCGTGAGCACCCATCCCCACCCCTCTGGCTCCTGGGCCTTGGCACCTGTGTTGTCCAGGGCCCCGAGGATCCAGAGCTGATACATGGAGTTGAGCATGTTGTCCTCAGGGGGCGGGTCCATGAAGTGGAACTGCAGCAGGTCCTGCACCCCAAGGGACTTGAGCAGCAGCACCACGTTGGCTAGGTTGGTCCTCTGGATCTCGGGCACTGTGGTCGTCAGGAGCTCGTTCTTATAGGCGCTCTGGGTGTACAGCCTGCCAGGAAGAAGATCGCACTCTGCTATACCTACCACTTCGGGGCCCGGCTGCCCGCGCAGAGGTCCTTGTGGTGGGAGACACAACACTACACAGGCTTTGCCCTGCACCTGTGCCCCACAGAGACCAGTAGCTAATTCATGGATGAAAGCCATGGGCAGGGAGGGAAGTTCTCATCTCTTCCCCCACCTTCCTTGTTCTCTCTGAATCCTGGGTTTCCACCCTTTCTAATCAGTCCTGCCAATTCACTCTTCTGCTGGAGTCTCCTACATGTTTCACTTCTGGAACCAGCGAGCCTGGGACTAGATTTATGGCTTGGTTTTGTTTTCTTTATGCTCTTCTGTATTTTCTGAATTTCTGTAGTCCATACGTTACTTTTTTAAAAATCAAAAACAAAACTGCAGAAGGAAAACAGGAGCTATGATGTAATATGCTCAGACTTCGTCTCTGCAGGTCTTCCGGTGCAGGTACGTTCAACACAGCTCTGCCCAACACCAAAAGCTGCTCAGACCTCTGAGGTGCCTGGAAAGGCTCCTCCCTCAGCTCAGCAGCATATGAGAAGACCCCAAGTGGCAGCCTCACTATCAGTCCCGAGCCTTGGGGGTCCTAGGGCCAGCATCCCTCTGCTGGATCAGGGTCCGGTCCCTGCTGCCCCAGCCCAGGCTCCACACTCAGCAATCCTAGGGCTGCCCCAGAAAGCAGACTAGCACAGGGCTCCTACCTGAAGCACTGACCTGGGCCTGTCCTGCCGGCTCGCCCTGACCTCTGGTTGGCATTGGCCTGGCTGATGGGGTAGATCTGTAGAGCATCCATGCCAATCCTGGGGTTGAAGACCTAGGAGGAGACAGTAAAGAGCTGATTAAGGACAGAGTAAGGGGCAAAGGGGAGGGAACCTTGAGACAAAGAAAGACAAACCCTGGCTGCTACAAGCACAGAGTACAGTTGTTTTAGCAAGGCAGGACAGCTATTCTTTTCCCTTATTAGGTAGGCTTCATGTCCAGTGTGGAGCCCAACACGGGGCTTGAACTCATATCCCTGAGATCAAGACCTGAGCTGAGATCACAAGTCAGTCGCTTAACCCGTACCAAGCCAGGTGCCCTGGCAGCCATCCTTTTGAAACCAGGAACCTTAAGAAATTTCCCCACAAATACCAGTTCTGTGATGTCCATGGAGTTATTAAATCATCTAACTCAGGCATTATCACAAAGATTAAGTCAATGAAGTGGATAGCAAAAACAGCACTCAAATGTTAGCCTCTTAAATACCATCACCACTTCCAAGTCCATCCCTCATGTAAGGGCTGAAGACCCAGGGCCTACCTCCCCACCTACTACACTGAATTAGCTTCAGGTAAAGGCCCAGGGCCCTAATGCCTGTGTCTTTTCTTACCTTTAATTTGCAATAACCAGAATCAATAACAAACATGATGCCATCGACAGTCAAAGATGTCTCAGCAATGTTGGTGGCAACAATACACTTCCGAACGCCATCTGGAGCCTAGAACCAGGCAGGATGTACAAGGAGGGAAGGGCTGTAGACCCTCAGGTAGGAAAGACTCCACAGGGGAAAGAGCATACCCCACCCATGCCTCTAGGTTCTCCCTTGGGAGAATCCAGGGAGACCCAAAGGCCAGGACCCAAGACAGATGTTCCTGCTATCTCACCTTCTGGAAAATTTTGGCCTGGAGGTCAGAAGGCAGCTGGGAGTAGATGGGCAGCACAGCCAAGGCAGGTGCATTCTCCAGTTCCTCCAGATGTTCCACAATCTGGTCTGAGGTCACCTAAGGGCACAGAGAGGAGCCATGAGATACCAGAGCCCTAAACTCTCCTACGCAGGATCCTACCCGCTGATCATAGTCATGACCAAGGCACGCACCTCGATGTCCTCTTGGCCAGGCATAAAGATAAGGATGTCCCCAGGGGCCCCCGACAGGTGGACCTGTAAGGACTGCTTCACCGCGGCCTCCACGTAATCCTCCTGCGGCGTCTGCAACACCAGTCAGAGACATGGTCAGAGGGAAGCATCAAAGGAAATGCAGGCTGCACACCCCTCAAGAACTGGTGGCCAGTCACGGTGTAGGGACAGATCCAGTGGACTTTCAGGGCAACAGATGGGCCCGACTGCCCTCCCTGGGCCGTACACTGCTGCTCTAACAAAAGAATAAAACTAGATCTCCCCCGGAATACAGTCCTTTTGTGTCTCAGCCTTAGAGCTACAGGCTGCTCCACCTGCCCCATGTAACCCCAAAACCTTTCCCAGCTCGCCCTCCAAGTGGCTTCTCATCAGAGGTCAGAACTGGTTCAAAAAGGAGGCCTAGTACCTTGCTGAAAAGAATGTCAACAGGGAAGGTACGACCAGGGATGTGGAAGATGGGAACATTCCCAAAAAAGGCAGCAAATTTCTCTGCATCCATAGTGGCCGATGTGACAATGAGCTTCAGGTCTGAGCGCCGAGCCACCACCTAAGAGAAGAGGTCAATCCGAGGCTTCCCCATAGATTTGGAACCCTTGGCTCCCGCCCTCCAGTCTCATCAACATTACTCCTAGATGAAACAGGCTGAAGCAGACAGACCGGCACGTTAGATTCCTAAGAGTCCTGAGGACCGAACCCATAGAGCCATGACGAAGAGAACCAGGATCTCTCAGCTGAGCAAGAACAGAGTCAACGACAACTCAGGTCTCAACCCGGCAACCTGGAGGCCTCAGAAAACTCGAGCCTCTCAGAGAGCTTCTCCGCTCCCCCAGGCAAGACCCCAGCCCACCTGAAGCACCTTGGTCACAAACTACCAATAAGGCACGCGTCAAAGCCCCACAGGCGCAGACAGACCATGCCCACAGTCCTCACCTCCCGCAGCAGCCCAAAGAGCACGTCGGTGTTGAGGGAGCGCTCGTGGGCCTCGTCCATGATAATGGCGCTATAGTGATCCAGGTCTGCTTCCCGGAGGGACTCCCTGAGCAGGATCCCATCGGTCATGTATTTGATCAAGGTGTTCTCTGAAGTGCAGTCTTCAAAGCGGATGGCATAACCCACCTGAAGGTCAGGGAGAGACGGCTCAGAAGCTCTGGGCCCCAGCTCACCGCCAGCATACCCCGTGTCGGGCCCAGGCCTGAGCAGGTCAACCCAAAAGGACAGAAGCTGTATAGCTCAGCCCTCATGCCCACTCACCTCCTCACCAAGGTTTCCCCCCATTTCTTCACTGACTCTCTTGGCCACCGACATGGCAGCCACACGCCGAGGCTGGGTGCACCCAATCATCCCATAGTCCGTGTAACCATCTTCATGTAAGTACTGTGTCAGCTGGGTGGTCTTACCGCTCCCCGTCTCTCCAACCACAATCACGATGCTGTTATCTCTACAAGGGAGAGAAGACAAAGGGCAAATCAGGCCAGAGGGATGGCCACCTCCGATCCTCCGATAAGACGCTGCTGCCTCCTATGCCCATGTCTGGCTATCCAAGGAGCATGACTGCTTAAAGGCGATTGCCCTGGGAAAACAGTCCTGAACCGAGACACCCCCACAATGTCTAGAAGATGGTAAGGTTTAGGGGCATCTAGGTGGCTAATCTGGTTAAGCATCCGACTCTTTGTTTCAGCTCAGGTCATGATCTCACTGTTTGTGAGATCAAGCCCCACATCAGGCTCTGCGTGGACAGCACAGAGCCTGCTTGAGATTCTCTCTTTCTCTCTGTCCCTTACCTGCCCGTGCCCCCTGCCTCTCTCAAAATAAACAGATAAAACATTAAAAAAAAAAAAGATGGTGAGGTTTAAACAAATGAAATACAACAAAATAACGCCATCTTGCTTATCACTTCAAGCAAAGTAGCCCAGGGCACCCAGATCAGATAAGAAAAAATTCCTTCCCTTCTCCACCAAATGCAATGGCCCAAAGTAAGAGAGCTGCTGAGTAAATGCAAGGGACCCAAGGGACACCCAAGTCAACACTGGAATTCTCCAGCAAGTTACCTGATAATAGTGAGTAGCTCCTGCTGTACAGCAAAGATGGGCAGGTACTGCCTTTGCTCCAGAATCGACTTCTTTTTGGCAAATTCGCTGCTCGCTTCACTCTTTTTCTTCATGTGATCCGCAAACTTCTGCTCTGTCCTGAGAACACACGGCAGCCTAAGCACCCTACATGATTTCCCACACTGTTCTTCCTGTCTGGGTTACTGCCCTTCTTCCTACACCCAAGAACAAGAACCACCCCAACAAGATGCAAGAAATCTTTGGGACACTAGATCAGACAGATGATCCAAGATGCTTCTTCTCTCCTCCTAAGGGACTAGAACTATGGTCTGAGAATCCACCATCCAAAACATACCCAACATTCCCGGGGCAAAGAGAGCTAAGCATGACTCAGAGTTCAGGTCAGCAAATGAGCCAGTTCTCTGCCCCCAAAAGCTCAACCAGCAGAGGAGATGAGATCACCAGGTCATTATCTTGTACAGAATACCCTTGGGCAATTTCGGCACAACACTCAATGCTCGAAAGGCTAAAAGGAGGAGTCACGGCTGCAGAGTCCTGACAGGGGTCAAACCTCCTTTCTCCTCCTGGCAGGACAGCATGGTCTGTAAAGCTTCATTTTCAAAGAATTGTGAGAACAAAAAGTCCCACTTAGTAGTGATCTCCAGCTTCTACTAAAGCACACAAATACCTGACACATGCACACATGGCAAGACTCAAAACCACTATGTAATTTCCCCAAGACTGCAGAGGAAAGAGAGAGCGCTTCCGTGTTGCTGGTGGGTGTCCACGTCTGCCGCCTACCACTCTCCCAGAGAGACCTCTCCCCCTTCAGACCTCCCCCACACCCTCTCAGCCTTCCTATTCTAATTTCTCCATCATTCCCGGTCAGCTAACAATTAATGTCTATGGGATTACATTAAGAAACTAACAAAGACTGACCAACAGTACTGACTTCTCATTTGGGTTATTTCTCAGAGGGGTGAAGGGAATTAGTCACTCAGATCCCAGCTCAGTAAGACTTGCATATGTTCAAAGAATGAGATTTAGGAGGGACATTTGAGTGCAGCCATCTACCCAACATGGGACCCCTAATAGGCAGCTATCTACCATCTGCTTAAATACTTCTATAAACAGGGAAGCCACTCCCTGATAAAAACAATCTTTTCTATTTTCAATTTTTTTTTAACATTTATTTTTGAGAATCAGAGTACAAGTGGGAGAGGGGCAGAGAAAGAGGGAGATACAGAATCTGAAGCAAGCTCCAGACTCTGAGCTGTCTGCACTGAGCCCAACGTGGGGCTTGAACCCATGAACCATGAGATCACGACCTGAGCCGAAGTAAGACACTTAACCAACTGAGCCACCCAGGTGCCCTTCTATTTTCAAACCACTGTTAAAAGTGGTTCTTTCTTCCATTAAACTGAAATCTAAGGGGGCAAAGCCCACCTCCCAACACTGAATGTCAGAAGAGCACTTTAGCACCATGACTAAGACACCAGGTCACCAGGCTCCAAAGCTACACTGTCTGGGTCTGAGCATCACTCCATTTACAGCTGGGTGACCTCAAACAAGTTACTTAAGCTCCCTAGGCCTGCACACGAGAAACAGGACGGAGAGCACCTATCTCGTGGGATTGTCATGAGAATTCAGTGAATACCTATAAGGCATTTAACGCCAGCAGGCACCAAGGTCACTCCTATAGCAGTAGCAGTGGTGATAACAAGAATAATATCCAGGCCAAGCTGAAGATGGTAGGAGAGAAACCAGGAGGAAAGGACCAGAAGAGAACAGAAGACCCAAAGTGACCTAATTTTCCTGTTCACAAGCCACAAATTCCATCAGTTCCCCAGCAAGTGTCCTTGAGGGCCCCAGGCTCAGGAGACGGCCCACTGCTGACCAAGACTCCTACCTATAGTCCACTTTACCGTCTTCTGTCAAAGCTTTATCTGGCTCTTCCTCTTTTTTGACACCCATTATATCTCCCAGCTTGGTTCCAGCCAGTTCCCAGTGTTTGTGTTGAGCCTAGAAAAATATACGAAAAGTCGGCTCCATTGTGTAACATGACTGTGGTCAATGGAAAACCAATCCCACTTGAAAAGGAGGCTCCATCTAGCAGGTGATAAATTCCCACAGGGCCACGGTGGCCCAGCGCCCACATGCCCTTCTTCTACCCCAAGCCATCAGAGCATCAGGCCCTGAGGTTCTCTTAATGAGGGCCTTGGTGGAGGAACACGAAGCCCTCCTCCAACAACTGGTTCTTGCTCTGTGAGGGTCCTCTAACTTCCAAGAGGAACTCTACCCGTGAAGTCTCATACGATTTTTCCCCAACCCCAAAGGACAAGAAACCAACCTTCTTGCGTTCCTTCTGTTCCCTGTGCTTCCGCACTGTTTGACTGCCTTTCCGGGCAATTATGGCCAGGTCAGAAGTGGCATCCTTGACTGGAATCACAGGCTCTGGCTGTAGAAGGTTGGGGAAAAAGGAATTCTCCACTGATCATTAACCTCAACAAGAGGGACCACTTCGTGACAACCCTAGTAAATGAAAGGATTTCTATCCTACTGGGGTGGGGGCTTTTTTTCCCCTCTTTTTTCCCCTTTCTCAGCTCAGTTCTATCTGAGCTTTCTTCTCTCAGGCCCCAGAGGCCTCACCTGCTTGGTGAAGACGATGCGCCCATCAAGGAAGGGAGGGACCAGGTTGTGCACCATCAGATGCACCTTGGCTGCACTGTCCTCCTCAAAGTCCTCGTCCACCTCTAGCCGATGGACCACCCCGCTGGTGAGCATGCGGTTGGTCTCCCAGCGCTCGTTGTCCTGTGAGGACACAACAGGGGGCCATGCTCAGAGTGCAATCACAAGCCATCCTGAAAGGTCACCGGGCGAGTCCACACATCAAGTCCTGAGAGAAGGGCCACGTGAGGCCAGGCCGCAGATGAGTCACAGGCTTCTGTACCCTGCAGCTCCTAAGAAGAGCCACTGATCCCAAACCACCAGCGATATTTGTTCCAAGCAGCAGCCCTTTATATGGGAGTCAGAAGCTCTACACGGACAGACGGCGAGTGTCCCCGACCCCACGCAGACACACAACATAGAGCAGGTCACACGCTACCAGTTCCCATCCCAGCACCCCTCAAGGAAGGAGTAAAAGAGAAAGAGGTTAGGAGACAACCACGGAAAGGCTCCACGCCCACCCTCCTCCGCCTCCAGAGGCACAGTGACACTTGGTACTTCAGCGACAAGAGGCCAGCTGTGCTGCCACCATGCGCACGAGGTCTGCACTTCTCCCACGTGCCCAACACGAGCTGGTCCACCCCTGCCACCCTCGGCAGCCCACCTCATTGATCTGCCTCCGCTGAGCCGAAATGCGCTTCTGCTTCTGTTTATGCAGGTGCTGCTCCCGCCGCCTCACGTAGTCCTCGGACGAGTAGGCCAGCGGGTTGTGGAACTCATCGTATCCCTCATCCATCATGTACCAGTCGCGGTCAGCTTGCTGCACGAGGAGACAGAGCAGTGAGAACGAGGGACAGATCGAGTCTACGTGCAAGACAAGACCAGAGGAGAGGTGTCTGGTGAGACGTCACTGGTGCGGTGGAGCAATGCTTGTGGGAGGTGCGGGAACAAGACCACCCTGCTCTAGGACGAGCCATGCGGAGGAGAGAGGCAGGGAAGGACTCTAGGGCCACCCATCGTGACGGCACTTCTTACATTCACCACACGGTGGCACCAACGCTTAACTAAAACAGGTCTGCCCTGCATCAGGTGAAAACTTTCACCTAGGAGCCTGTGCTTCCTGAGAGACTCCAGGGCTTCAGGACTGAACAGGGCTCTAAGAGGACAGTCTCCAGAGCTGACTACCCTCATCGAAGTCCAATTCCACTAGAGCGTCACTCGTGGCCCATTCACCCACGGAGATCCACCACCCCTCGTGCAGAGCCTCAAAGACATAAGGTTTTACCCTCTGGTCATCTTCCCACTGTTGCCGTTCCTCCTCTGTGTCAAATGAAATTCCTTCTTCACCATCCTCCCGTCTTCCTGAAGGAGAACACGTAGCAGGTCAGTCCAAACGCCCCCAGTGGCCACCAAGAGCCCCACAAAGCCGCACAGCTCCAGAAGCCCAGCTTTGCTCAGCCTCCCTGGGACGAGTGCTCCTACCTCCCTGTCCCCTCCCCCCACCCTGCCTTACCTCGGCCCCTGGACAGACGGGGCGTGGACCCCAAGTGTCTCCGGTCATCGGCCCACTCGTTATATTTGTAGGATGGAGTTGGCAGAGGTGTGTCATCTGAGTACCTGCTCCTCACAGACCTGGGAGACGGCACAACCAGCATCACTAAGTCACTAAGCTGAGACATGTTCCCCAGCTGCCATCTGCTCCCCCAGCCCAGGTTGCGTTGCCCTCATCACTTCTACCCTTTGCCACCCACCAAAAGAAACTGGGCTGCTCTGCCCATAACATCACCTATCACGATCTCGACTGGACTGCCGATGGCTCCGCTCAGAATCTCGATAGGAAGGTGTCGGGGAGGGTGACTCCCACTGCGAGCGCCTTGAGGAGCCGTAGCCACTGTCCTCTTCCTCCCAGGTAGACCTTGAAGGGGTAGCTGCATCTGGGGCCACAGAGAACACATCCAGGGAAACCTCCAACTTAACCATGACACAGCTCAAGGCTAATCAGCCAGAAGTTAATTCCCCAAATTTCTTTCTTTCACTGTTGACAGACTTTACACCGACTTGTAACAGGTAAGACAATCTCGACAGTTTTTTAGGATACCTGGACTTAAATGGGCCAGTTTTCTTGTGTTTATAACATTTTTCTTGGTTCTTTTTTTTTTTTTTAATGTTTATTTATTTCTAGGAGACAGAGAGAGAGACAGCCTGAGCAGGGGAGGGTCAGAGACAGAGGGAGTCACAGACTGAAACAGGCTCCAGGCTCTGAGCTGGCAGTCAGCACAGAGCCCGACACGGGGCTCGAACCCACGAACCGTGAAATCATGACCTAAGCGAAAGTTGGACACTTAACTAACTAAGCCACCCAGGCACCCCTCTTGTTTTTTTTTTTTTTAACGTGTGTTTACAACACCCTAAGGAATATCCAATTTCTCTCAGCAAACATACTCCTCTTGAATATAAATAATTCTTTTTTTAAGTTTATTTATTTTGAGAGAGTGTATGTTGTGTGTGCACAAATGGGAGAGGGGAGAGAGACAAAAAGAGAGACAGAGACAGAGAGAAAGAATCTCAGGCAGGCTCCATACTGCCAACACAGAGAACAAGATGGGGCTCGATCTTATCCATGAACTGTAAGATCATGACCTGAGCCAAAGTCGGATGCTTAACTAACTAAGCCGCCCAGGTGCCTCTAAATAATTCTTTTTAATAAATACTTCTGTTACCCAGCTCCCTATTCTTTCATGACATTTGGAAAACCAGCCATTCAGCCAACCAGCCTATCAACTTACAGGAGCATATCCATCTCAGCAGGGAGGTCCAGGGCCTTCCCACCTAACTCAGAACCAAGTATTCCAAGAAGATCATGGTGGAATGGGCAGTTTTGACTCTGCCCACAGCAAATCAACTGAGGACGCTGCCTTTTATACACTTGACCCCTGACAAATTAGCACAAGAAACAGCTCAGTCTACCTTTAGGTCGGTGTCTCGGGCTCTCAGGTTCATTTCTTCTGCTGCGCTCTGACCCTCCATCCCGCTCAGATCTGCTGCTGTGTCTGCTTCTGTCCCGCTCATCTGTTAAGAGCCACGTGGAGAGCTTAGAAAATATGTGTCCCATCCTAACTTCCACCCGTCTTCACCCTAGAGAAAGGACAGGCCTTCCCACTCACTCACAGGTGCAACCTGCACTGTTCTAATGCGATCCATGGGCTCCTGAAACTCACATATCCCCATTCTTTCAAGGGAAAAATTAGTTACTGGCTACAAAGTTTCAAACTCACAGTAACAGTTATTTTCCTGCAAGAATTCAAAAAACAATAGTTATAAGTCTACAGTGAATAGCTACTAATGGTAGTCTATAAGCTACAAAACTTAAACAATACTGAGCAAAGCCAGCACTGGATTTTATGTCTAGCTTTGCTCAACAGCACTGCCCTTTCTCTATCACTGACACTACTGTAAATTCTGGTTTCTTATACACCCTGCCTGTTAACACCTTTATCACCAATTTTCATAATTAATCAAGAACCACGCATTTAAGCAAAGCAGCAATGCTGCAAATGACAGTTCTTAAATTATCCCCAACCCCAACCCCATCAACACCAGCAGGGCTCCCTAATATTGGGCATTAGAAAAACTCCTGCAACAGGAAAGAGGCTGACATGTTCAAACACTTATTGGGCCATAGGAACTATGCTGGGCTGGTTACCTCTGTCTCTCTTCCGGTCAGAGTCTCGATCCCGTGATCTCTCTTTCTTCCGATCCTTTTCTTCTTTGGACGAGGCATAGACACCATGTTCCCGCCGCTCTCGCTCTCTCTGCCGACTGCGTTCCCAAAACTCTTCACTCACACCACCAGGATGGGATGGAGTCTCTACCCGAGCAGATCGATAATGCCTGAAACAAGGAGGGTAACTGGTAAAAGGCCCTCCCAGAGGAGAAAGACCTTGCCGTCAAAATGGGGCTGGCTGGGTGACATGTCCTTTTCCAACTAATCTCCCTGCAGGCTTACTTATCACAACAACCAAGCATTTCTAACCTCCATGCTCTACTCTTTTGTCACCTTTGAATGCTCCCCACGCATCTGAAGAAAATACCACTTCCTATCTACTTCAATATTACGAAATCAAATAAAATCATAAAGGTCTGTATGTCCAACAAGAAAACAGAAATAAACAAGGGATGTTATTCCCTGGCCTCCACTCTCATTCCATTTGGTCAACCCATCCATAAGGCTTTACCTGTCTTTTCGGCTGTGTCGGCCAGCCTGGTCGCCATCCTCCTCCTCAGCATCTCTCTGGTCATCCTTGCTCTCTTCCCAGTCCTTGTAGGAAGAGATTCTGGACTTCTTCTTGTCCTCCCCATCGTCCTTCTCCTCTCGCTCCCTTCGTTTCAGGGAAGCCAACAAGTCCAGTCCCAGCAAGGAAGGGCGGGGGGCAGGGGCCTTGAAGACATGCTGCTCACTGGCCGCACTTTTGGTCTTGCAAATAAGACCGCCAACCTGAGAGTCCAGATCAGTGCCTTCCAATCGATGGATCGAGGCATCCTCGCTGGTGTCCTCCATGACAGGCTCTGGGACTTCTGTGGAAGGAAGACAACCCATTTTGTATTGGATACACAAGGAGGAAAGGTGCAGCTCTGCCACATCCCAGGATAACTGTAGTTATAGGGATATCCAGGGAGTTAACCTCCCCACCAAGACCAGGATTTGTTTACCAACCTCTTGCCAAGATCTTTCCATTATGTCAGTGACAATCTCAAAAGATCCTCCTACTCCCACCCCAATACACATCAGAAACAGAGACCCACATTCACACACCCACCAAACACTGGGATCCAAGAGGGTACCAGCCAGGCAGTACCTATACTAAGGACACTTAACTAGAACATGATGGCATCTAGAAAGCGACTGTAGGGGAAATACCACTAGATTTGAAGTCAGAATCCTCAATTAGAGTACAAGCTTTTGACATGTTCTACTTGTACTAGAAGCAGTTAACTTAATATTTGGTCAGGCATAATTTCTATATCTGTGAAACAGAAATACCTTTTGCTTTACTTAGTCCGTGGAGTTACTATGAGAAATAAAGTGTACGTGAAAGCTCTCTGTAACCATAAGGCTGTACGTAAAAGTAACTGTTACGTTATTCTATTTGCTACGCTACTCTATACTAATTGAGGCTCAACATTTTCTAAATGAGTTCTTCTACCTCTCCAGTCCTTTAAACTACAGATACAGCAAAGAAGGCATGCTGAGGTATAAGGTTACCATATACTATGTGATCCATATACTAGGGAGTTTTTGGACCACATGTGTTTTGTAGAAAAGAATTACCTCACAGCAGTTGGAATCTGTTTAATAACAATCCGTGTTCACCAAAAATACTGATGAGAAACACTAGGTTATGAAATGGTGTTCCCAAAAAGTATTAAGGTGATTATAAGATTTTCTGACACTCAACAAATTCCTCTTTACTTCCCATACACACCATCCACTTATAAACATACACTGATTCTAGGTGCTTGGATAACTTTCCTCTTTCAACAAGTCAGTGAAGCAAAGGAACTGTAAAGGTGTAGGGTACCACCAGAATCCAGGATGTTTTGCCCAGTTCTAATTAACATGAACAGCTCTATAGAGAAATTTTGTCAAATATAATATCAACACAGACACAAGAGTTGCATTTTGAAAAATGCCATCAGACATGGAGGAGGGCACTTTTTGGGAGGAGCACTGGGTGTTACACGGAAACTAACTTGACAATACACTATATTAAAAAGAAAGAGAAAGGAAGGAAGGAAGGAAGGAAGGAAGGAAGGAAGGAAGGAAGAAAGAAAGAAAGAAAGAAAGAAAGAAAGAAAGAAAGAAAGAAAGAAAGAAAAAGAAAGGAAAAGAAAGGAAGGAAGGAAATGCCATTAGGCATAGGAGAAAAGACGGAGTTGCATATTGGTGACATCTGTGTGCATATAAAGAAATCTAAACAGTAAGATAAGCATATATATGCTATGTGCAACAGCAGTATGAACTAAAAATTATACCCCTAGGATGCTGAAGAGAACCTTACTACAGCCAGTGCCTAGTGAAATAAATGGTGAATAAATGGATGAATGAACTTAAACTGATTAATGGAAAACAGGAAACGAAACACATCTAGAGACAGCAAAGGAAGATCCCAACAGCACAAGACGAGGAGTCTCACAAGACATAATTAGCCGCTGAGAACAAATAAGGAGTTAAGGGGCTGGGTTGTGGAGAATGATTAATGGCAAAGAAGCCAAGTAGGAATAGAAAAACACTTTAGAAAAACTAGATTTACTCATTAAACAATTTTTCATTGAATACCTTCTGTGAGCCAATCACTGTTCTAGGCAATAGGAATAGAAGAAGAAGAAAACAGACAAGAAATCCCGCCCTCTTGGAGTCCACATTCTAGTAGAGGAGATCGCCTACTAAAGATACCACTATGACACAGAAGAGAAAAACACAAGGAGCCCTACTTGGGCTCGGCCTCTGCCCCGGAGGGGGCCAATGCAGAGGCCTAAAGAAGGGTACAGGGTAACCCCTGGGCAGCATCCCTGGACCACAGGCCCCGCCAGGCAGCAGGATCTGATCAGATCAAGGAGAAAGGACGGGACAGGCCGGACCGGCGTAGGATCCCGAGGGTGAGAAAGGCAAGCTAGGTGACAGGAACGAGATTTTGCAAACCCGGACCGGAACCTGAGCGAAGAACCCGTATCTGCCGCTTGGAGCTGCCATAATTGGCGAAGGGCAGGTCAGGAAGAAAGAAGGGACACTCACCTCACCAAACCCGACTCTTGGGACCTCGTGTCCCAGATTCTGAGGCGCCGGCACCGCCGCCCCTCACTCAAACTGCCTTAGACGTCCAACCCCAAACCTTGAGCGCAGCCATTATTGTCCCATAATAACCTGCGAGATCCCCTCTATCCCTCCAAAGATAACCATCGAGAGCAGCCCGGAAACCGTCAATTCCTGGCGCCAAGTGTGCGACAGAAAGCAACCAACGCTAGAGTATCCTCCTCTGGGGTCCTGATCAGAGACATTTCCGAGTCTCATCGCGACCAATCATAGTCTGAGAGGCGAGGCTCCGCCTCGGCTCCGAGAGGAAAGGGCAGAAGGTCGGTCATGTTTAATAAGGGCGGAAGTGACGTTGCTTTCTGTCAAAGCCAGGCAAAGTGGGCGGTGACTAGAATAACGAATAATCTCATCGATTTGTTGGACTCCTGAGGGGAAGGACTGCAAGTTTTTCTACTGGCCAGTGAGTTTTCTTCTTCCGGTTCCGTTTTTTTTAAGTGGTCGGCCGAGAGTTGGAAGGCAACTCTGAGCTAGGGTCGCTGCTGGCGGAGAAGAAGGGAACTGCCAGTGTACCGACCTTTTGGAGAAGTGGTCGAGGTTGCGGACACTCTTCAAGTGGAAGAGAAGATAACTTGGACAAATAAAGTAAGTATTTTTTATTGTAGCGGTTGTGGGTCAGGAGTAGCCCAACCACAGGCATCGTTAAGCATATGTATATTAAGTATGCATGTATATCGAATAGTTTGGAAGGAGGACCCTCCGATGTAAATAAAAATCACCTGTCCACTGGTAGAGAACCACTGACGGGGTTTTGGGATATTTATTTCCAGTTATTTTCCTATGTAAATGTATACGTTTATATTAGGTTTTGTACAGCAGTGGAATCCCACTGTATATGTTGTTTTGTAACTTTTTATCATGACAAGTTTTCAGTATGTGAAATGTTCATCGGTAACAGTACTTGGCAGCTGTGTAATACTGTGTTGCAGGACAGTACCAGCATTCATTTTTTCCAATCCCTTATTTTGGGCCATTTAGGTTGTTTCCAGTTTTTCACCTTAAAAATGTGATAAATCATTGTGGACTTGAGTTAATTCTCAGAAATGGAGTTGTTGCTCAAATTGTTTTCTTTCTGGAAGAGTTTTTGCTTCTCTGCATTCCAGCAGGGAGTAAGAATGTGTGGCCCTTTATTCACACTCTTGCAAGTTTGTTTCATCTTTACCCACTTAATGGCTTTGTTAAATAATCTTTTATTTGCTTTTCTTTGTTTACTAGTAAAGGTTAACTTTTCATATATTTTTGCCCATTTGTACCTCTTCTTTTGTGAAGTCTCTGTTGGTATCCCTTGCTATAACCATTTTCTCAGGTGTCGCATTAGTTTTACTCCTCTTTATCGGCACTGGAGTTGCTCTTTGAATTCTAGTGTGGAATTGATCCATCCTCTCTTTGAGATTCCCTTTATCAGTAATTTGTTCTTCTACTGACATTTAATGAAGTCCTTCCTAACAATCAGCTTGCCTTTTAAAGTATGACTCATTATAGGAACAATTTCATTTCCTATATACATTTTTATTAATTCCTAATATTAAAATGTGACACCTCTCTCTGTCTCTCACTCTCTCACACACACGCGCACGCACACACACACACACACACACACACACAGAAATCCTTTTCCTAGCATTAACCAACTTGGGGGCCAAATTTAAAATATCAAGTATCTCAGTGGAGTTTTCTTCTGGACGGACTCACAAATAGAGTTTCTTAACCATAAAAATAGGAGCTTATTATAGCAGAAGGAACCTACACTGGAAATTTGGTGGCTTGAGAACACCTGGGTGGCTCAGGCAGTTGAGCATCCATATCTCTTGATTTCAGCTCAGGTCATGAACCCAGAATCATGCAATCCAGCCCACGTTGGACTCTGTGCTGAGTGTGGAGCTTGCTTAAAATTCTCTCTCCCCACTTGCACGTGCTCTCTCTCCCTCTAAAATAAAATTTTAAAATTTTAGAAGAAAAGAAATGGTGGCTTGGATTCTAGTCCTTGCTGTAGCTAGAACCAAAACTATAAGCCAACAAGTCTATAAAAGGAGGGAATTGGATTAGTTCCAGTTTTATCTGAGTATTTTATGATTTGTTTATTTTGTTTGTGTGGTTTTCACACAACCTCTTAATCATCTGTTTGCCATATGATGGGGTGCACCTAATAAGATACGCACCAAGAATCTTTAAGCCAAGACTCATGATAATGCTTCATCAATAAAAGACTGTTTTAGAAGTATGGTACCTGGGGGCGCCCGGGTGGCTTAGTCGGTTAAGCGTCCGACTTTCGCTCAGGTCATGATCTCGCGGTTCGTGGGTTCGAGCCCCGCGTCGGGCTCTGTGCTGACTGCCAGCTCAGAGCCTGGAGCCTGTTTCAGTCTGTGCCTCCCTCTCTCTCTGACCCTCCCCTACTCACACTGTCTCTCTCTCTCTCCTAGAAATAAATAAAACATAAAAAAAATTAAAAAAAAAAAAAAGAAGTATGGTACCTGTGTGAAATAATATGTCTCTGTGATAATGTGTGTAGAGATATGGGAAGGTGTGTGCATTCTAGGTAAAGAAAAAAAAAGTGCAAAGTGCAAAAGAGTGGGTAAAGTATATGCGTTGGACATCTCTCATTTGCCTCTCCAGATCCACTCTTGTCCTTCTCTAGAACGCTCCGGGACCACAAGCATTGGCTGCCTTCTGCATCTCCCCTGCCCTCTGGTTCCAGTGGGAGTCAGCCAGTGGATGCATTAGGAGGGGATCAGATGGGGGGAGAAGGGCGGCTGCGTCCCTTAACTGCAGGCTGACCTCCTGTACAACAGCCTTCTCCACCCCACGTGCCCCACCACACACTTCTAACTACTCCCTCCTGTAGCTCTTTCGGGCCTAAGCGTGGGAAAGCACACTGCTCCTACCAGCCTGAGTACAGCCCTGTACCCTGCCTTAATGAAAATCTCTTGAAATTACCAAATTTGAGAATGTCATCTTTCTTCTGCTGAACACTGGCCAATAGAATAGGCTATCTTCGGGGTAAAAGAGGGAAAAACCATAGGAATGCATAACAAAGCTGGAAGATACATGAGAAGCTAATGAAAGTAGCTACCTGCTGTGTGGGGAGGAACAGGCCAGTACGAACAGGGCCAGTGGAGGACAGACAGACGGAGCGAGATTTTTCACAATATACCTTTTTACGTTTGTGTTTCTTTTTAAGCTGGTGGACTTGCCACCAGTTTGTGCATTTAATGTGTTTCTTTTACTGTTTTGATACTGTGTTGTATGAAACTATTTCTTTCCTCTGAGAATAAAATATATGTGTATTACCTACTCCAGAATTATTATTATTATTTTTTTAATTAGGACCCATGCACTTAATCTGTCTTTAAATATTGCGACTGTATTTCAGGACTGACAGTGAGGATAAAATATTTGGATTATGTCAAGATGAGCTTCCTATTGCCCAAGCTAACTAGCAAAAAAGAAGTAGACCACGCAATAAAAAGCACTGCAGAGAAGGTATTGGTTCTCAGGTTTGGGAGAGACGAGGATCCTGTCTGTCTGCAGCTAGATGATATTGTAAGTGAATTTTTAAAACGTTTTCATTGAAAATCTATATGTTCTCACTTCAACATCTACAAAGTGCATGAAAGGCAGTGGCTGGGCCCGGAAATACTGCTTTTCATTTGTTGGCACGCTTTCACTAGGAGCTGGTCATGTGCCTGCCCTGAGCTAAGCCTCCAGACCCGTGATCATGCTGGATCTGTCCTAGACGTCCCTCCCCACCAGCAGCCATCCAGCTTCAGTTTCACTAACAAGGCAGTGGAGGACCAGAAGCACGTAGTGCTCACAACAGTGGAATAATTACCATCACTATTACTACTCCCACACGGAGAGATGAATGCCAGGGCGGCCAAGTGACTTCCCACAGGACAGACCAACTTGCAGAGCTGGGGTTCGAACTTCGTTTTTTTCTGCCTGCAAATAAGCCTTTCTAGTGTGTTGCCTCCGGTGTGTGCCTGATGGTAATCTCTGATTTCGTAACACATCTTCATACTCTGATGAGTAGGGAGGGGAGAATAGGACAAAATGTGTTTACTCTTGTCTCTGTCTATTATAGAGAGAGACTTACCCCGGAACTAACACCTCTTCGCACCATTTCTATTGCTGCCACCCACAGTGTGGATCCAGTATAAGAATCTGTTTCTGTGATTAAAAATGAATGTGTGATGCGTTAATCTGAGGGAGAAAAGGGCCAGGGGATTGTACTCTCAGCCATAGAGGAAAGGGAATATCAGCGGCCAAGAGTATAGACTGAAACCAAGCTGTCCAAGTCCAAATCCCAGCTGTACTGCTTACAGCTGTGTGAGCAGTTTTCTGATCTAAGAAATGGGGATAATAATAATCTCATAGGAGTGTTGTAAGGATCAAATGAGTTAATAAGTATAATGCACTTTGGACATTTAGCGCATAATAACCACCACAGTTGTATTCTCTGTTTTTATTATGATTATCATTTACAGGGGAACTGGAAGGAAAGAGATTTGGGGGAATTTCAGTGTCTGGCGTACATATTTATGAGCTGTTTTTCTTTATGCGAACATGGATTTCATAAACCTATAAAAAGCTTATAAAAGCTTTTTACAACCAAAAATCTATTTTTATTTAAGAAGAGAAATGTATTCACACGGTTTACCCAGGACCCTGTCTGAATGATAAGGTTACATTGTGTCTAATGTGGAACTCGGGATAGTCTCACCCCAGGAACTTTTTTCAAACAATATCGCAGTAAAAAGTTTCACAGAAGAAACCTTAGCTGCCTCTCCCATTGTAACCTACGTGCCTCTCTCTGTTCACAGCTTTCTAAGACCTCTTCTGACCTGAGTAAAATGTCTGCTATATATCTGGTTGACGTGGACCGAACTCCGGTTTACACGCAGTATTTTGACATCAGTTATATTCCATCTACTGTGTTTTTCTTCAATGGGCAGCACATGAAAGTGGATTATGGGTAAGTTAGATTGACCTGAAGTCATTGCAGCCGTGAGAGGTTCTTTCACCCAAGTGGTTCCGGTAACTCACCTGCCTGTGACGGTGGCTCTGTGAGCCCTGTGTAGGTGCTGCATGCCCAGCTGACCCACTCCTTGGTCATGTGAAACTTCGGCCCAAAAACGAGAGCGTTTCCAGTATGATTGGCAACTTTTACTATCCTACTTAAGTAGGAAAGAATTATACAGTTTGTGCAGCACTAAGTACCCTTCGGTGTGAAAAATATTAGAACAGCTTTTTAAAAGTTTCCTAGGAATTTCATTTAAAACAAAATATGTCATTGTTCTTAAACTTTTGGGACTGGTAGGCTGCATTTATAAAAGAAGTATTCCTTCTGGAAAACTGAGACATGTTTCTCTCTGGCCAAGTGTCCTGTCTTCTGCCACTCAGAGAACACTGATGTCACTCTCCAAACAATTCTGTCAAGAATATGTACCGTGAGGGGCGCCTGGGTGCCTTAGTCGGTTAAGCGTCTGACTTCGCTTAGGTCATGATCTCGCGGTTCGTGGGTTCGAGCCCCGCGTCAGGCTCTGTGCTGACTGCCAGCTCAGAGCCTGGAGCCTATTTCAGAGTCTCTATCTCACTCTCTCTCTGACCCTCCCCTGCTCATGCTGTCTCTCTCTCTCTCCTAGAAATAAATAAAAATCTTTAAAAAAAAAAGAATATGTACCGTGAAATCTTTAACACCTTCTACTGTATCCAGTCAGCATCCCAGTACTCAACATGTGTTTTCAATGCGTCCATAATTCTTATCATTTCTCACTGTGGTTGAGGTGTCTGCTTGTCTAGATCTGTGTATCTGTTTTGTCATTATCTACTTGAAAGTGCATTAAACATTACCTGTTTTAAGTATTTTAAAGCTATTTATTCTCCTAGGATACAGGTGATGTATTAATTTGGTGCAATCTTTTTTTTTCTTTAAGAGAGAGAGCATGCTTGAGGTAGGGAGAGGCAGAGGGAAAGAGAATAAGAGGGAATCTTAAGCAGGCTCCATGCCCAATGTGGAGCCCTTCACAGCAGTCACAACCATAAGATCAAGACCTAGCTGAAATCAAGAGTCAGACTTTTAACCAGCTGAGCCACCGAGGTTCCCCTGTGCAATCTTTTTTGTTTTGTTTTTTAGTTTATTTATTTTGATAGAGAGCACCCATGCGTGTGAAAGTGGCCAGGGGTCGGGGTGGAGGCCAGAGACAGAGGAGAGAAAGAGAATCCCAAGCTGGCTCTGCACCATCAGCACAGAGCCCAACATGGGGCTCAGTCTCCTGAACCGTGAGATCATGACCAGAGCTGAAATCAAGAGTCAGACAGTTAAACCACTGAGCCATGTGGGCAATCTTTTTAAAAGGTGATTTATGACACTATTGGCCAACTTTAATATGTAAAAATGTTAACCTAGCAATTGCATTTCTAGGAATTTATCTAAAGGAAAATAATCTTGAAAGTGGGCAAAATTGGCTGCATGAATATTCATCCTACCATTATTTAGGAAGCAAAATACTTGGAAATAACCTGGATGTCCCCAGAGGGATACTAGATGTCAATTTCATATGATGTTGTAGATACAGGTTTAATGACTTTGAAAGAAGTAGGTTTTATGTTGTTTGGAACATTACAAAATAGTTTGCATGATATAACTACCATGATTTTTGAAAACAGAAATGCACATGTGTGCACACACACACACACACACACACACACACACACACTCGAAGAATATGTACCAAAATGTGGCCTTTGGCCTCACTGGTAATGTTTCTTTCCTGCAGTAAACATAACTGATGCTTGACATAGAAGAGGAAAAAATGATTTCATACTCCCTAGTCAAATGTATAAATGAGGGGAACTCACAGACAGTGACCAGTTAACGGGCTCTGCACAGTGTAGCCAACAGCAGCAGCAACAAACTACGCCCCCGCCAGTGCCCAGGGCATTGTACTTGATAAGGAGCTGCGAAGAGATTAAAGTAGATTTTTGAAGTGGAGGCTCTTCACGTGGTAGCACTTGCGCGCCCTCCCAGTGGCTCACAGCTCTGCTTTTAGTCCTGTATCAAATAGGCACTGTAATCACAAACGGAGAGATCAGACGTCAGACTTACATCTGAAATCTCCATGGTGAGCAGAAAGAATCAGAACTGTGCTTCATTTTGTTTATCCTGAAGGCCTGCAGTGAGAAATTGCTAAAAGTTCTGAGCGGTTGTTTTTCTCCCGTGCTCTCTAGGTCTCCCGATCACACTAAGTTTGTGGGAAGTTTCAAAACCAAGCAAGACTTCATAGATTTGGTTGAAGTAATTTATCGAGGAGCAATGAGGGGAAAGCTTATTGTCCAAAGTCCTATTGATCCCAAGAATATTCCCAAATATGACCTTCTCTATCAAGACATTTAGCGTATTCAGTACTGTCAAAGTTGAAGAAAAAAAGCACATCTTGAAACAGTACCTGAGCCTAGCTGTGCCGTTTTCCTCGAGTCCTTCAGACATGTGCCCAGCGTCACAGCAGAGAAGAGTGCTGACTTGGGTAGAAGATCCCCCACCCCCAAGTAGAAGACCCTGCGGTGGGCAGGGATACTTAAACGTCTGTAGCCTGCAAACCCCAGAACAGTCAAGACGACCGGGGTCAGTTTTTTAAAACTGATATTGTGCTTCTCTTTATTCCTTAAGGTGATATGGAATCCTTCTAAACATTGGCTAGCATATTTATGTTTATTTTGATATACAAGTAAAATAGAAAATCACTTCCCACAAGAGCAGAAGTACGTATTTTCTACCCTCCATGTGCCCACACACACGCCCTCCCCTCACCCATTCCTCCACTCGTGTGTGTGTATATCATGCTCTCCTGTCTCCAGTCCCTGTTATCTCAGTTTCTCTTGGAATAAATGATTCTCTACTGAGAGTGAGAAAATGTTTTATTTTGGAAACTTTCTGGCTTACACTTAAACAGTATCCCGATTTGCTCATTTGACTAGGTTTTATGTTATTAAATTGCCCAAGAAGTGGGACATCGAACCTTTACCATCCAGCACCCAATTTAAGCTGAACAAAAAATAACTACCCTTAGTAAGTAGGAGCAGATTTCTCCCAGAAGTCCCAGTTCTGCCTTTTTCTGAAGCAAAGGATTTTACTCCAGGGATTCAAGACTGAAAAGAGATGTCAGAATCCTTAAAAAGAAATAACAACTTTGTGATATTTGCCTGTTTTAATAACTTTATGAAGAATTCTCGCACTTCCAGCAGCCCTGGCATAACCTGCCACCACTTGGGCAAGTCCCTTTTCTCTCAAAACCTCACTGAGCCTCTGGATACTGACTTTCTGGAACAGGGGAATAAGTGCAGAGCCGGAGCACAGTGCGCCCGGCAGCATCGACTTGCTCGGGAAGCAGCGTCCTCGCAGCTCTGTGCAGACCAGCTATCTCTGCAAGTTCATTCTCCCCTTCACGGGGCACTTCCTTTCCAAGCCTTTTCTGCAGGAACAGGTGACCGCGCATCCTCGTTCTCACTGACGTGGCCTAGAAGGAAGGCTGCTGTGGCCTTTGTGTCTTTTGCTGATGAAAGGGGAGAGCTGCTCCAGGAATAATATGGGGAACTGGCAGCAACCGTCCCAGGACCGTGAGGACCAGCGTTGGGACGAAACGTGAACGTGCAGAGACGAACAATAAAACCCCAGGTCCCTGGTGATGCTACTGAGCTACTCAGTGAACTCTAGACTGCCTCCTTGTACAAAGAATAAAATGTCTTCATTGCCTGTCACTGTTAGTTGGATTTCTGTCAGAACTGCAGTCACACAGTACTTGACGTGTCGTAGGTGCTCAGATACCAACAGAACTCAGAACTTGCATGCATAAAATTCTCATATCTTCTTTCTTCCCGAGGTCTTTAGGGAATGTTTCTCTTAAGTCCTGATTTTTCTTTTAATTGTTTTTGTTCCTATCTTAGTTGCTTTCCATTTCATAAGTACTGAGTTCATACTGAATGCCCTGTCCTGTGCTCAGTTCTATAGAAAACAAATGACTCCTGAATAGGAGAAGGCTTCGTAGAGGAGACAATGCCTGAACCTGAAAGGAGGGTGGGATGTACTTGTGTGGAAAGGGGGAGGCATTTCAGGAGAGGGCGCCAGGAGGAAGAAGCCCATTCTGGGGACAGCAGAACGTGTTCAGAGAGCCACACGGAGTTCCGTGTCACGAAAACCCAAGGGGTAGAGCAGAAGGGCAGGAGGTGCTGCTGGGGAGGAAGCCAGGGATGAGAAGTGAATTGAGAAAGTGCCGAAAGTTTCCTCTTATTTTCCTTTGGAACTGTGGCCAGAAGCCACTTAGTGCAATCAGAGAGTTCTTCAAGAAAAGTGGAGTGGTTTTCTCTTCAAGAATATTTAGTGCTGAAGCTATACCAGCAGAAAAAGGCAGAACTATATTGAGAGGCATGTTGTTTATGCATTTGTATAATACTCCGTTTCTGGCTATTCTCTCTTTCACAGCTTTTAGAATATAGATGTAAGATCTTCATTGGTCTCTACTAGCTCTAACCTGTTGACAGTGCTGATGGACCTGGAGAGTACACGTGGGGACAACTTCACAGTGAAGGGCAGACCCTGGTGCGAGAATACTGACATCAGGCATTTTATACCAGAAGGAGAGGCCATATTTTCATAGGACACAAGGTCCATTGATGGAAGGTCAGTGTACTGAAGGCTTAAATAGCAGGAAGGAATAGTAGAAGAGCCTCCTGTTTACAGGGGTTCTGAAACCTTTCTTCTGAGAGACCCTTCATAGCAAGACCCTGTTTTTGTGAAAGGGTAGACTCAGGTGGCTTGCATTTGGCCCCTAGTAAAGGATAGGTTTCTTCCAACTGGGAAAAGCATACCCTATTTAGGAAGAGACTTGTAACTCTTTAGCAAGTTCCAGAATGTTCATAGGGACGTTAGACATAATCTATTTCAAGCCTCTCAGGAAGGAAACCGGAGACTGATGGCAAGGGACTGAAGGCACTTGGCAAATGTATGACCACGCTATGGTCTGGACTCAGCAAGTCCAGCAATCCTGGTTTTACCCCATCTTACTTTGTTTTCCGAAGTGCTGGTTTGTTAGAGCACAAATAAAATAATACCTGTGCCAAAACCCTTCTTTTCATCCCACGGTGAGCTAGCGTCTTCCTCGTCAGCCTACACTCTTCCCCCAGAACACTTCAAAGAAGAGATGCAGTGCAGAGAGCTAAAGGTCACATCCAGACGGACCTGGGCTCAAAGTGAATTCAGCCTTGGGACGCCTGGGTGGCTCAGTTGGTTAAGCGTCCGTCTTCGTCTCAGGTCATAGCGGCTCAGTTCATGATCTCACAGTTCGTGGGTTCGAGCCCTGCGTCGGGCTCTGTGCTGACAGCTAGCTCAGCCTGGAGCCTGTTTCAGATTCTGTGTCTCCCTCTCTCTCTCACCCTCCCTTGCTCATGTTGTCCCCCTCCTTCTCAGAAATAAATAAAACATTTAAAAAAATTTTTAAGTGAATTCAGCCTCATTATCTACTAGCTGTATAGCCTTAAGCAAATCCCTTAACTTCTCCGAGTCTGTTTCCGTGTCTGTGAAACGTGGGCAACAGTGCCTTTCTGAGGTCTGCCATTTGGTGGGCACTCAGTCAGTGAGCATGATCCCTAGGGTGGGACAGGTTGTTTCATCTTAGGTATTTCAAGTTGGCTTGGTGTGTTTTCTGCCACACTCCGAGTAGTCTATACCACTTAGCTGCTGCTGTACCATAAATGAGAGAATAAAAAAGGTCTGAGGCTAAAAACAGCACAGAAATGACTCAAAAGAAAGTTCTTTATTGATTGACTCAGGACTGCTCATCCCCCGTTTTATCCCCCCTCCTCCCATCCAGTTTCCTCTTCCAAAGCAAAGTCTTGCTGTCAGGCTAGGGCTCCCAGCCAGGCAGCATTAGTTGCCAGCTGTGGTTTCCTGAATCCAGGCCAGGATGGAGGGCACTTTCACGTACACACCATACTCGGCAACCCTACAGCTCTTATCAAAGCTCAGGATTCCAGCTGCGTACCAGGTGTCATCGTCCTGGTCGTGAATGGCAAAGGCACTGCCAGCATCACCATAACAAGTGTCTTCCTGAAACTCGGACAAGCCAGCACAGAAGGTGTGCTCATTCAGTATGGGCTGCACCCCTACAGGGCTCTTCGAGGACTTCTTTTCGGGCACTGTGCTGCCTTCGTAGTGCTTCACACAATTGTTTTGATCAGCCACAGGCAGCATGACATACTTCAGTAGCTCAGTGAAATTAAAGTTGGCATTTCGCCCCCAGCCAGACACGTAGCCCACACGCCCCACTTCTGCATAATCTTTTGAAGGTAGACAGATGGGCATTACTCTCTCATCAATGGGCACCTTTTCTTTGAGTTTGATGAGCCCGATGTCTACATTGGAGTAATTAGGGTGGAGAACCACCTTCTCAATCTCCACAGGCTGATTTTTCCCCACATAGAGTTTTAAAGTTGGGGCAATGTCTTTTGCTTTTGCATCATCCTTATGGCCAAGGAAGAGATTTTTAGCCGTGGTCAGCAGCCATTGTTCACTAATCAGTGTGGCGCCCGAGGTGAGATTATGATGGGAAACCATCTTGGCCTGCCAGGGAAAGCTGCCTTTGGCGTCCACTAATCCACCTATGATCCGCTGCACCTGATCCACCGGGTTCTTGGGCTTTCCGCACACTATGAAGGAAAGTGAGAAAGTCGAGCAAAAATGTCAATCTCCCAGTGTGGGGAAAAGGGCAAAACGTTGGCACTTGCTGCTGTCTAAACTGTCGTGTTAATTTCTGCACAGCTAGGAATATTTACACGCCTTGCCTTACCACCTGTTCCTCCCATTTCCATTGTTTACAGTTTAAAGTGGCTCTTTTTTATAAAGTTGTTTACATCACTAAGACACAGTTCTATTTCTTGCTTTTCTAACTCATGAAAATAAAAGTAGTGCTGAGATTTTCAAACGCTAGGTGATGTATATTTAAACGATTTATCACAACAAAGACCTGTCCACAACTCCCGAAAATTCACTGTGAAGGTGAGAAGCTATAATAATTCATTCTGAATAAAGAGCCATCTGTTGCAGTGTTGGCTAGAACTCAGACTTTAGGTAGAAGGCAGGTTAGCAGATCTGCACCACTAATCATAGAAGAGGGCAGTCAGAATCCTCCTGTCCCAGCAGGGAAAGGGGAGGAGCAGCAGCTCTTTCTAAAAACAGGAAACAGAAGCCCTACCCCTTTCCCACGTGCTGCCTCCTAATTCCATGGCTTTAGTTTTGTTCTGTCTTCCCACGACTAATTCTTCCTGGAGCTGGCTGTACAATTGACCCTGGACTCCCTAGGCAGCCTCTCTGTACACACAGGGCCTTCTGACCCTCTGGGGGCAGTGTGGACAGTGAATTAGTCAATACCCTGAAGACCCAAATGAACAAGATCCTTAGTGCGCTTTTTTGGAGAGTCATCACCCAAATGCTCACTTACCGGCCTGACCATTTTAGGTTCTGCCAGGTCCCTCATCTTGGCCCTCAGATGCTCAGAGGAAACCACTCAGGAAGATTGTGCCTCTAGAAGACTTCGACCAAGATGCCTGCCCACACACTAGACTCTCAACACCCACCCTTCTTCAGCTTCTGAAGGCCCCTGGCTTCCTACCTGCTTCACATTCGGGAAGTTTCTCTCCAATGGCCTTGTTGGTCCAGTGCTTCTCGGTGTTTAACATATACTCTCCTAAACCAAAAGAAAAGAAAGGAGTTAAACAAAACAAAACAAAACAAAACACTGAATCTGGACTCAGCATGAGGAGAAAAGGTGTTTAAAGAGAATCAGAGAGAGAAGGAAGGGACAGGGGAGGGGAGGAGGGAGGAATGCTGTATGAGAAGCCAAGTGGGCGGCAGGGTGGGGGGTGGGGGGTAGCAGTGAAACCCAGAAGGACAGATTTGTCGTCATGGAGACATAGTACAGAGTAGGAACCAGGGTTCAAATTCTGTCTGTTCATCTTATAGGCTACCCAAACTTGAGCAAGTTATTGAGCCTCTCTGTGCCTCAGCTTCCTCATCAGCAAAACGAGAGTAACAGTATCTCTTCAGAGGATGTTGTGAGAACTAAGCAAACAGATGAACGTCAAGCACTTAGAATAGTGCTGGGAACACAGTACTCACTAGGTAAGGGGCACTCATCATCATCACCGGCACCACGCTTGGTTCCTTTATTACATCTCCTTTGGGAGATCTCCTTTACTACATCTCCTTTGGGAGATGTAGATCTCACCCTGAGATGGGTAGGCTGCATGGCATCACCTCCCCTAACAAAGGAGAAAACTTGGAGCTAAAGTTAATTTGCTCAAAAGGCCATGGCTACTGGTAACAAAATTGCTATTAGAATCTACCTTTTCTGGTTCCAAGGAGAACATGTAAGCTTTCTGACCCATCACCCCTCGCTTCCACTCATTGTGGAAAGGCGGGGAAGGAGGAGGGTGCAGGGACATTGTCCAGGTCTTACCATTTCCTTCGGTGCGCAGTTTATAGAAGGCCTTACACTGGTAGCGAACAAAGTGCTCCGCATAGCCATTCGCAATCTCTGGGGGTTCTGGGCAGCTCACATCTGCAAAGAAAATGTAATAGGAAGAGAGGGTTCATGTCCAGAAACTCATCCAAAAGACCCATGAAAAGAGTTGAGAAGAAGCTGTTCTGCATATCACCTGCCCTCCACCTCAAAGGGAAGACAAAGGGAAGGCCATCTCCCCTTTTCTCTGGCTGGCTCCCCAGTGTTCTTCACAGGACTGAAATACCAGAGACTAAGACGAGAAGAAGGAAGTGGCTCTTCCCAAAGAGAGAGTGCAGATCTGATAGGGTCAAAATGAGACCCAGCAGTACTGGGACATCCAGCTCCCACCTGAACCAAAGACCTACCTGTGTTATCTGTGGTCTCATTGCCAGCATCCACTGCAGAAAGCTGCCCCCAGAGGAGGAGGGCGACGACAGCTCCCAGGGCTCTGCAGAGAGAAGATGAGGGGTGCTTGCTTCACACAGACATGCGCGCGCGCACACACACACACCCCTCCTGTACACAGACACGCATGCATGCACACACACACACACCCCTCCCATTAGCCAGCCAGAGAAGAGGCTCCATGGAAGTGTCAGGACGAGAAGTTGCCTCCCACCACCACCTACATACACAGTCCACTGGGTTCCAGTGTGTTCTGTATTGCTGGGAATTCCACATAAGCCCCAGAGAGGAACTATCAAGATTGGAAGGTACATAGGCTTGCAGGCCTCAATTTCTGGCAGCATTTGGGAAACATTAAGTTGCTAATAATATATGAGCTCTCCTACAAAAAGAAGCCTCTGTCAGGTACCCCTAAGGCAGTACAGGATATTGGGCAATAAAATGTGGGTAACTTGAAGGTGGAAAAGTAGGGATTTCTTATGCTATTCTCGACTTTTTAAATTTTTCCACAGTTAGAGGTTTTAAATATACAGAATTTAAAATGTTTCTATAGTTTCCCTGTTATTTTATAATTTGCCTTCAGGAAACAGCAAAATGCCAAAAGGTCGCCTGGAAGATAACAGGCTTCCGGAAATCATGACCACCAACACGGGCATCACTGCACAGGCCACACTTACCAGGTAATGGTTCCACTGACAGAAGCCAAATGCACAGAGATTGCTTAGTTATGTTAAGTTGGTAGTCTTGTTATTTCAGTGTTTAAAAAAAGTTTTTTTTTCCTTTGATAGAATCTCAGTGCCTTAATTGGTCACTCAGATGTGTTACTATTGGTCTTACACAATTTAAAAAAAAAAGTCTGCTAATGAACACATTTTAGATACCAGAAAGCCTACTATGGGAGCCTCTGGCATCCCCCGTAAGGATGGAAATTTTGTAACCTCGAGGAAAATGATACCCTTTAGAGTAAGTCATGTTCTCATGGACGCAGAGAAGCAGAAGATTTAGCACGCTAAACTGAACCCCTTAATTCACTGTAGTTTAGCCCAGTAGCCCTATTTCTTTGTTCTTGATTTCCAACTCTCCTTTGGTTCCCCCCCCTCCCATACCTGCACGATCTCATGGGTAGATGTGCACAGAGAAAGATGGCATGAGCGAGGAAAGGGGAGAAGTGGTGGAACCATGGACTCACCTCATCTTTGGTTTGTCCTGCCAGATGGAAGAGCAGTGCTGTGGGGCCACCTGCTGTTGCTTTTATGTCTCCAGTATCTCACTCCACCCCCTTCTCGATTTTGTAATTGCTGTGTCCGCACAACTTTGGCCTTGTTAAGGTCACTGCATTTTCCGGTAACAGAGCCACAAACAATATCCCCGTTAAGATCTGGCTCTTGCTTCACACTTGAGTTGCCCCGGTGTTTCTTTACAAACCCCAAAGAAGCCTGGCCACATCATGACCCCCTGGAGCTGCCAAAGTGCTTCCCGAAATCTGCCAATGCAGGAGTGGGGGAGGAAGCATCAATCTGTGTCTCTTTGTTTTGGAGACTTTTCAGCACTGAAAAAAAAAAAAAAGCCCTTCTTTGCATTATTTCAACCCCTTGAAGATGTTCCTGCAACCTAGCTGAGACAGGGCTCTAAAGAAAGCATTTCCTTTTCACGGTCATCTTCCTCACCCTGTGTTGACATCTCCCTATTGCTTAAAACTTCTCCAACCTGCAATCAGTAAAATGTACTTATTGTGTCTTCTCTGATAGCTCTTCGCAAAAAATCACACAAAATGATTAAAGCTATACTGTAGGCTGATGCACACCATGCTCGATGGCAGCAGTTCTCACGATTATAATCCAATAATTCATACAAATAGCAGGTGAGGAAAATCAATACACTTCAATCAAATGTCTGCACCTCTATATTCCAGGTCTTACTCAATTGAAATTTAGTAGCAACTCAGTAAAATACTGTTTTGTTCATTAAAAAACAAAAAACAAACAAAAAAAAAAAAACCAAAAAACAGGTCAGTATTTCTCAAGTTAGAATGTACAAAAGAACCACTTTGAGATATTGGCGGTGGCACTGATGTAGCAGCAAGATAACTGGAAACCAGACACATGCCCATCAGGAGGGGAATGGGTACAAACAAGCAAAAAGCAGAATTAGACCTGTAAATACTGAGAACAAAGTGATGGCTTCCAGAGGGAAGGGATTGAGAGGGTGAACAAAATGCGTGACAGAGAGAGGGAGATACAGCTTCCGGTTATGGAAAGAATAGGTCATGGGAGTAAAAGGCACAGCATAGGGAATATAGTTAATGATATTGTAATAGTGTTAGAAGGTGACCAATGTTACGCTTCTGGTGAGCACAACATAACATATAGAGATGTTGACTCACTATGTTGTCCACCTGAAACTCATGTAACATTGTGTGTCAACTATACTCAGAATATTCCTATAAAGAAATGTAGATCTTCCTCAGTTTGTCATGGGGCTGCAGCCTGATAAACCATCTTAAGTTGAAAATATTGTAAGTCAAAATTTTATTTAATACACCTGACATAGGTTTTAATACATTTTGATGTAGGTCAAAAACATCAAAATTTAGCCCGGCCCACCTTAAATGTGGTCAGAATAATCACACTGGCCTACAGTTGGGGAAAATCATCTCACTCAAAGTCTGCTTTATAATCAAGTGTTGAATATCTCATGTAACTTATTTAATACTGCACTGAAAATGAAAAACAAAATGGTTATGTGGGTAAAGAACAGTCATTAAGAGTATTGATCGTTTACCTTCATGATCGTGTAGCTGACTGGAAACTGTCAAGCATCACAAGAGACTGTCGTCCTGAATATCACTCACACAGGCAAAGATCAGAATTCAAAATTCAAAGTACAGTTCCTACTGACTACATACTGCTTTCATACCATCATAAAGTCAAAAAATCAGAAGTCAGCGGTGATGAGCTAAGTGAGGTAGATGATGGGATTAAGAGATATTAACTTTCAGTTATAAATTAAGTCACCAGGATGTCATATAAAGCATAGGAAATATACTCAATAATATTGGAATAACTTTGGTGACAGATAATAACTATACTTACCATGATAAGCATTTCATACTGTATACAAATGTTTAATCATTATGTATCTAAAACTAATAGAGTATTGTATGTCAACTATACTTTTAAAAAAAGGAGGAAAGAAAAACTCATTAAGCCAAACCATCTTAAAAACAGGATGGCACTCCTACCTACCTAGGATGGCTACAATTAAATATGTAGATATGTTGGGCACCTGGGTGGTTCAGTCAGTTGAGCATCCAACTCTTGACTTTGGCTCAGGTTATGATCTCAAGTTCGTGTGATCAAGCGTCATGTCAGGCCCTGGGCTGATAGCACGGACCCTGCTTGGGATTCTCTCTCTCTCTCTCTCTCTCTCTCTCTCTCTCTCTCTCTGCCCTTTCCTTGCTCGCATGTGTGCATGCTATCACTCTCAAAGTAAACAACACAATACAATAAATATATATTTTAAAATACATATGTATTTATATGTATAAAATAAGTGTTGGCAAGGGTGTGAGTCGGAACTGCCATGCACTGCTGTAGGGAATACAACGTGGTGTAGTCTCTGTGGAAAACACTATGACGCTTCCTCAAAAAGCTAAACATAGAATTGTCGTATGACCCAGCCCTTCTACTTCTAAGTCTATAGCCAAAGTCATTGAAAATAGGGACTCTAAAAGATTCTCGTACACCAGTGTTCATGACAGCGTTATTCACAATAGCCAGAAGACAGAAACAATCCAAGTGTCCTTCAACAAATGAATGGATAAACAAAACGTGGCATATACATACAATGGACTACTGTTCATCCATAAGAAGTTCTGGCACATGCTACGGCATGAATGAGCTTTGAGAATATTATGCTAAGTGAAAGAAGTCAGACCCAAAAAGACACATATTGTATGATTCTACTTCTATGAAATATCTAGAGAAGGCAAATTCATAGACACAAAGTAGATTAGAGGTTACCAGGGACTGAGGGAGGGGTCAGAGGAGTATTATTGCTTAATGGGTACAGAGTTTCTGTTTGCAGTGATGAAAACGTTTTGGAAATGGTAGTGATGGTTACACAACATTGCACATGTAATTAATGACATTGAATTGTACGCTTTAGAACTGTTAAAACCAAGAAATTTATGTTATATACACTTTATCACAAAAAATTCATTAGAAAAAAATTCTTTCTCTTGAGGCCAAAACATTTTTTTAAAAAGCAAGCAAAACTAAACAATGTTTTGTAGGGATAGATGCCAAGGAGACAAAAACTACATTTTTAAATATTTTAACAGAATGCAAAACACAAAACATAAAATGTTACCTCTCTAGGGAGGCAGGAGGAAGGCATAAGAGAGAATCACATAGGTAAATATAAATAAATTATTGTTAATGATCCAGTTTTGGGCTCTCTCCCTCTGCATGTCTCCCCCACTCACACTGTCTTTCTAAAAAACAAAATAGAATAAAATAGAGTAAGAATGAATACATAAATTATTTTTCAAAATGTACGTTAAGTATCAAATAACATTTAAAAAATGAAGGAGGGTGGGGGAGAGTCACCTGACAGACACTAAGAGGCAAAGCCCAGGCCCCTCTTTCCAGATATTTAATCCAGTAAATCTGAGAGGAAGCTGAGAATCTGGATTACAAATGTTCAGAACCTCTCTCTGCTCTGTGACCCTGTGAAGCGGAGGAGGGGGAGCTTTTCTCTGGGGCCGCAATTGCCCCTCCTAGAATATCTAAAACGAGACATTTCTCACCACCACAGTAGAATCAATGCTTACCCCACTAGGTGCATGAAAATTTGCATTTGCCTGTGAACAAAACCTGAACTCTATCACACCTACCCCTTGTGTTGGGCAAGAAGGGAGAGTTCACAGCTTCTCTGCCTCAGGCATCCTTTATTAACTTGAGAATAAAGAATATCCAACCCAAAGGCCCTTCTGACTTGGAATTAGGGATGGGACAAAATGAGGAGTTGGCTGCTGAGAAGCCTCAGAGTAGCCAGCCACCGGAAGTAGTGAACACATTTTGTGGTGAGAACAGAAAGCAGAAAAGCTTAAAAGATTAATAAAGCAGGACAGCAGTTGGCAGAGAAACTTGAAAGGTAGAGTTTTGATTTTGGAAGGAAAAAAATAATTTTTTAAAAGTCTGTTCTGCCATTATTGAAGTCTTGAAATTTTGCAAGCTACAGAAAAATAAAAATAGGAAAAACTCTTCCCATTATTTTGCCAACCCCAAGACAACCGATAACATTATTAACACTTTAGTGTCACTTTCTTCCAAGCTTTTCTCTGTACATTCTTGTACATAGTTTTGCTAATTCCTTATACAGAATTTTTGTGGTCTGCCTTTTTTACCCAATGTTATAGGCATTTTCCATGTTATAGCAAGCTCTTGAAAACACTTTTAAAGCCACATCATAGTCATAACTTAAAGACATGTCATATATACTTTAAATATTCCCTCATTGTTGAGATTTTATGATTCTAAATTGTCTGTTATAAATATCTTCCATAAATTCAGGGAAGTGAGGTAGGACACCAGGCTAATTTTATTCCATATGAATATACAATTGATCCAGCATCATTTACTAAACACATCAAATCTTAGACACACACCAAATCTTAAAATATCAGATCAAGATAAAAAATATTTCTAGCACCCAGAAGACTATTTTAAGTTCTTTGCAATAAACACCCACCCTCAAAAGGTAACTACTATGCTGACTTCTGTCATGATAGAATAGTTTTGACTGATCTTGAACTTCATCTAAATAGAATCAAATAGTAGTCACTTGTTCCTGGCTTCTTTTGCCCATCATTACATTTGTAAGAATCATCCATAATGTCATGTTAGTTTGCTTCCTTTTTATTCCTGAGAAGTATTCCACTGTATGAATAAACCACAGTTGATTTATCCATTTTCTGTTTATGGATGTTTGAATTTATTGCAGTTTGGACTATTATAAATAAAGCTACTATGAACTTTCTTGCACATGTCTTTTGAAGGATACATGCACTCATTTTCTTGAATAAATATCTTGAATAAATTATTGTTAAGCAATAATACTCCTCTGACCCCTCCCTCAGTCCCTGGTAACCTCTAATCTACTTTGTGTCTATGAATTTGCCTTCTCTAGATATTTCATAGAAGTAGAATCATACAATATGTGTCTTTTTGGGTCTGACTTCTTTCACTTAGCATAATATTCTCAAAGCTCATTCATGCCGTAGCATGTGCCAGAACTTCTTATGGATGAACAGTAGTCCATTGTATGTATATGCCACGTTTTGTTTATCCATTCATTTGTTGAAGGACACTTGGATTGTTTCTGTCTTCTGGCTATTGTGAATAACGCTGTCATGAACACTGGTGTACGAGAATCTTTTAGAGTCCCTATTTTCAATGACTTTGGCTATAGACTTAGAAGTAGAAGGGCTGGGTCATACGACAATTCTATGTTTAGCTTTTTGAGGAAGCGTCATAGTGTTTTCCACAGAGACTACACCACGTTGTATTCCCTACAGCAGTGCATGGCAGTTCCGACTCACACCCTTGCCAACACTTATTTTATACATATAAATACATATATATTTTAATATATATTTATTATATGTTATTGTTTATTTTGAGAGTGATAGCATGCACACATGCGAACAAGGAAGGGGCAGAGACAGAGAGAGAATCCCAAGCAGGGTCCATGCTATCAGCCCAGGGCCTGACATGGGTCTTGATCCCACGAACTTGAGAGATCATGACCTGAGCCAAAGTCAAGAGTTGGAAGCTCAACTGACTGAGCCACCCAGGTACCTAACATATATATATGTTTGATTGTAGCCATCCTACATAGGAATGAGTGTCATCCTGTGCTTTTTTACTCAACGTTTTTAAGTAATTTCTACACCCCATGTGGGACTTGAACTCATGACCCTGAGATTGAGAGTCACATACTCTTCTGACTGAGCCAGCCAGGTGCCTCAGCATCCTGTGGTTTTGATGTGCATTTCCCTAATGATATTTCCATTGATGTTGAGCATCTTATCATGTGCTTATTGGTCATTTGTGTATTTTCTTTTGAAAAATGTTGGTTCAAATAAGTCGCCCGTTTTTAAAAATAATTTGTATTTATTTGTTTGTTTGTTTATCTTTTAATTTACATCCAAGTTAGTTAGCATATAGTACAACAATGGTTTCAGGAGTAGAATCTAGTGATTCATCCCCTATGTATAACACCCAGTGCTCGTCCCAACAAGTGTCTAACTTAATGCCCCTTTCCCGTTTAGGTCACCCCCCCACACACACAAGCCCTCCAGAAATCCTCTGTTTGTTCTCTGTATTTAATAATCTCTTATGTTTTGTCCCCCTCTCTGTTTTTATATTATTTTTGCTTCCTTTCCCTTATGTTCATCTGTTTTGTATCTTAAGTTCCTCATATGAGAGAAGTCATATGATATTTGTCTTTCTCTGACTGACAATTTCACATTTTTTAAGAGAGAGAGAGTGCAAGAGAGGAAGAGAAGCAGAGGCAGGAAGAGAGAGTATCTTAAGCAGGCTCCACACTCAGGGCAGAGCCTAACATAGAGCTCGTTCCCATGACCCTGGGATCATGACCTGACCCAAAACCAAAAGTTGGATGCCAAGACTGAGCCAAACAGGCACCCCTTAAAGATCACTTTTTATATTGTTATTGGTCCATTTAGATATCTTCTTTATGAAATGTCTTTTACTTATTGATTTGAAAATGTCCTACTGGGATTTTGACTGAGATTGCATTAAATCTCTAGATCAATTTGGGGAGAATTGACATTTTGACAACATTGAGTCTTCCAATCCCTAAACATGGTATATCCCCTCATTTATTTAACTTGTCTTTAATTTCAGTGCCTTGTACATTTTAGGATGGATCTCTTGAACCTCTTTTATTAGATTTACTACTAAGTATGCAATTTTTATGGCTACTATAAATGACATTTTCATTTAATTTGTTAATTGTTTATAATGAAGGTAGAAAAGTATGCTTGATTTTAGTGTATTGATGTTATATCCAGGAGCCTTGGTAAATTCACTAATTAAATCTAATAGTTTCATTGATCAATATTTTTTAGGTACACAATTATGTCATCTGCAAATAACGGCTCTTTTACCTCTTCTTTTCTAATCTTCATGTCGTGTATTTATTTTTCTCACCTTATTGCACTAATTAGAATTTTTGTTACAATGTTAGGTATAAGTGGGAAGTGAGCATCTTTGTCTCTTCCCAAACTCAGGGAGATGAAAAGCATTCAAAGTTTCACTCTTAAGTATTATGTTAGTTCTGGACTTTTTTATTTTGTTTGTTGTGTTTGTTGTTTCTTTTTATAGGTATCATTTAACAGATGAAGGAAGTTTCTTTCTATTCCTAATTTGTTGAGTTTTTTTTAACATAAAGAGGTGTCAAATATTTTTCTTTATTGATAAAATTATTGATTTTGTTAATGTGGAGAGTCATATTGCTCAATTTTAGAATGTTAAACCAACCTTGCACTTCTGGAATAAATTTCAATTTCTCATGACATAATATAATTTTTATATATTGCTGAATTTTATTTGTTGATTATTTTTTAGGATTTTTCCACCAGTTCATAAGAAATAAGAAATACCAGTCTGTAAATTTCCTTTCTGGCAATATTTGCATCAGGATTTAATATTAAGTTTAGGTTGATCTCTTAAAGCAATATGGCGAGTGTTCCCTATTTTTCTAATACATGAAAGAGTTTGGGTAAGATTGATATAATTTTTCTTAATTGTTTGAGGGAATTTTCCAGTGAGGTCATATAAACCTGTGGTTCTCTTATGGGAAGATTATAAATGGGTTCGGAGGAAGGGTCCAAGATGGTGGCACGGGAAGATCCTGAACTCATGTCCTCCCATGAACATACCAAATCTACAGTTACATATAGATAATTTACCTCTGAAAAAAGATCTGAAAACTAAGTGAACTGCTCTGCAAAACAAAAGATTAAAAAACCACATCAAAATGGGTAAGAGAGTCAGAGACAGTCTCACCAAAAAACCCCACCCCCAACCCGGGAACACAATAGGGAGGGGCCTCACCAGGCAGATGCTTCTCTTAGAGGAGCAAGAGGTTGGTGCTCCATATCAGGCACCCCAGCCTCTGGTATCTGCACCAGAAAGACAAGCCCCAGAATGTCTAATTTGGAAAACCAATGGGGCTGACATCCAGAAGTCCTGAAGTGGTATAAGAAACAGAGATTCCCCTTTTGGAGGGCTCACCTACGATCTTTCTTCTCACCCCAAGACCCAGAAAAAAACAGCAGTTTGAAAAGCACCTAGACCATATGTGAAGCAAATATATTTGCTGCTATGGAGACATCAGCTAGAGGGGCAGAGGACAGTTGAGATGCTCTCTGAGATGGAGGTGCTAGAGGACACCATTGCTGCACTCTTTCCACATGGTCTGCTCTCACAGGCAGGAGAGCTCAGAGGCAGCACTGCCCCGTCAACTTGCTGGGATGTCAGGGCCTTGTGGCCATAGCATTTACTGAGGGCAGCGAGTACAATGGTCGCAGCACTCCCCCACTGCCTGGCTAGTCACAGCGCTCTCCCACCCGGTAGCTAAAGTCTGCAAACACAGGTGGTTGCAACCCTCCCCTCCCCCGTGGCTGGGGCTGGCAAGTGCAAGAGGCCTTGGCATGCTCCTCCTCTCAGCCCAAGGCTGACAAGGCACTATCCTGCCACTTCGCTAAGCTCATAGGTGAGAAGAGTTAAGACATTTTCTTGTTGCCTCATTGAAGGGGCTAGTGTGCCCAACCCCCAACACTCTTCAGCAGTCCTGCCAAAGCTCACAGGCACACTCAGCCCACACAGGGACACCCCTTGATTGCCTGGCTCTGGTGGCCAAGAGAGCTGTTCCAGGGCTCAATAGGACTGTAACAGTGAGACAGTTATTGGCAGGCTACAACTCCTAAGGTGCTCCTTAGACAGCAGACCGAAACTTAATCCCAGTCTTCCTCTGAAAAAGCCTGTTTCCTCAGCCTGGAGCTTCAGCCTGATGCAGGCTTCAGGTTTCCCAAAACCTAGAGGCTAAGGAGGCACCCCCAGGGAACGTAAACATGGAGACACCATCCTTCCATACCCCCTTGGCCTTGCTACAGCTCAACAAGACTTCCCAGAAGTCTTATACACTCATCTGGAGCCCAGATTTTTGTAGTTGGCACACAGGGGACACCTCCAGATCTTCTGCAACCCCACAGGACTGTGTGTATATATACATACTTTAAAAGCTGCCCCTCAGGGTCTGGCTTCCAGTCAACCTGAAACCAGGTGCCAAGGAAAATACCTCCCTTGAAGCACTGACAGATCTTGGCATATCCCCTTTAACAGGGTCATATCAAGAATAAATCAGGCAGTTTAAGGGTGCTTGAGTGGCTCTGTCTTTTAAGTGTCCAGTTATTGATTTTGGCTTAGGTCATGATCCCAGGGTCATGGGATCAAACCCCGAATCAGGCTGTCTGCACTGAGCATGGAGCCTGCTTGGGATTCATTCTCTCTTTCTGTCTGTCTGTCTGTCTGTCTGTCTCTCTCTCCCTCCCTCTGCCCCTGTCCCCTACTCACACTCTCTAAACAAATAAATAAATAAGAATAAATCAGGCAGTTTAGACAAAGGTTCAAGAGACAACCAAGGGCTAGGGCAAGGTTGAGTGAAAAGGATCATCACCTAAAGAAGGCCACTCCTTCAAGACAAAGAGGTAGATGTTTTTTCCTAATACATAGAAATAAACACAGAGAATCAAGCAAAATCAGCAGGAAAAGAAATGTGTTCCAAATGAAAGAATACGATGAAACCTCAGAAAAAGACCTTAATGATAGGAGGTAAGTAATCTACCTTATATGCAGTTGAAAGTAGTAATTATAAAGATGCTCACCAAACTCAGAAGAAAAATGGATGAACACAGTGAGAACTTCAACAAAGAGATAGAAAACATAAGAGAGTACTAAATAGAAGTCACAGAGCTGAAGAATACAAAAACTGAACTGAAAAAATACATTAGCGGGGTTCATCAGTAGACTGGAGAAAGCAGAAGAATCATTCAGCAACCTGGAAGATAGAGTAATGCAACTCACCCAGACAGAGTAGCAAAAGGAAAAAACAATTTTAAAAAATGAAACTAACTTAAGTGACCACTGGAGCAACATCAAGCACAATAACATTTGCATTATAGGGGTCCCAGAAAGAGAGGACTGAGAGAAACTATCAGAAAACTTATGTGAAGATATAATGGCTGAAAACTTAGCTCTAACTTAGGGAAGGAAACAGACATCTAGGTCCAGGAATCCAGACAGGTGCAAAAATGATGAACCCAAAGAGAGCTACACCAAGACACATTATAATTAAAATATCAAAAGTTAGAGAGACTCTTAAAAGCAGCAAGAGAAAAACAAATTGTTACATACAAGGGAAACCCCATAAGACTATTAGCAGATTTCTCAACAGAAATTTTGCAACCCAGAGGGAGTGGCATGACATATTCAAAGTGCTGAAAGGAAAAAGCTTCCAACCAAGAATATTCCATCCAGCAAGGTTATCATTCAGATTTAAAGGAGAGATAAGTTTTCCAGACAAGCAAAAGCTAAAGGAGTGCATTACTACTAAACCAGTCTTACACAAAATATTAAAGGGACATATTTAAGCTGAAAAGAAATGGCACTAACAATATAAAAACATATGAAAGTAAAAATCTCACTGGAAAAAATCAAATATATAATAAAGGTAATAGATTAACTACTTCTTTTTTTTTTTTTTACAGATAGTTTATTGTCAAATTAGTTTCCACATAACACTCAGTGCTCATCTCCACAAGATTCCTCCTCCATGCCCATCCCCCCCTCCCCGCACATCCATCAGTCCTCAGTTTTTGTCAGCATTCAAGAGTCTCTCATGGTTTGCCTCTCTCCCTTTCCCCCACCATTTCCCCCCTTCTTCTCCCCCTTGTTCCTCAGTTAAGTTCCTCCTAATCCTCCCATACGTGCAAACATATGATATTTGTCCTTCTCTGCCTGACTTATTTCACTCAGCATAACACCCTCAAGGTCCATCCATGTTGCTACACATGGCCAGATTTCATTCTTTCTCATTGCCATGTAGTATTCCATGGTATAGATAAACCACATCTTCCTGATCCATTCATCTGTTGATGGACACTTAGGCTCTTTCCAGGTTTTAGCTATTGTGGAGAGTGCTGCTATGAACATTGGGGTCCATGTGCTCCTATGCATCAGCATTTCTGTATCCTTTGGGTAAATTCTTAGCAGTGCTATTGCTGGGTCCTAGGGGAGTTCTATTGTGAGTTTCCTGAGGAACCTCCACACTGTTTTCCAGAGGGGCTGTACCCGTTTACATTCCCACCAACAGTGTAGGAGGGTGCCCGTTTCTCCACATCCTCGCCAGTATCTAGAGTTCTCTGATTTGCTCCTTTTAGCCACTCTGACTGGCGTGAAGTGGTATCTCAGTGTGGTTTTGATTTGTATTTCCCTGATGAGGAGGGATGCTGAGCATCGTTTCATGTGTCTGCTGGCCATCTGGATGTCCTCTTTGGAGAAGTGTCTGTTCATATCTTCTGCCCATTTCTTCACTGGGTTGTTTGTTTTTCGGGCATGTAGTTTGGTGAGTTCCTTATATGTTCTGGATATTAACCCTTTATCTGATATGTCATTTGCAACTATCTTTTCCCATTCCGTTGGTTGCCTATTAATTTTCTGGGTTGTTTCCTTGGCTGTGCAGAAGCTTTTAATCTTGATGAGGTCCCAATCATTTATTTTTGCTCTTGATTCCCTTGCTTTGGGGGATGTGTCAAGTAAGAAGTTGCTGCGGTGGAGGGCAAGGAGGCTGTTTCCTGCTTTCTCCTCTAGGGTTTTGATAGTTTCCTGTCTCACGTTCAGGTCCTTTATCCATTTGGAGTTTATTTTTGTGCATGGTGTGAGAAAATGATCTAGTTTCATTCTTCTGCATGTTGCTGTCCAGTTCTCCCAACACCATCTGTTAAAAAGGCTGTCTTTTTTCCATTGGATATTCTTTCCTGCTTTGTCAAAGATTAGTTGACTGTATACGTTTGGGTCCACTTCTGAGTTCTCAATTCTGTTCCATTGGTCTATGTGTCTGTTTTTGTGCCAATACCATACTGCCTTGATGATGACAGCCTTGTAGTAGAGGTTAAAGTCTGAGATGGTGATACCTCCTGTTTTGGTTTTATTTTTCAGGATTACTTTGGCTATTCGGGGTCTTTTGTGGTTCCATACAAATTTTTGGATAGTTTGTTCTAGTTTTGAGAAGGATGCTGGTGCAATTTTGATTGGAATTGCATTGAATGTGTAGAGTGCTTTAGGTAGTAATGACATCTTAACTATATTTATTCTTTCCATGAGCATGGAATGTTTTTCCATTTCTTTGTGTCTTCTTCAATTTCCTTCATAAGTTTTCTATAGTTTTCATCATACAGATCTCTTGTATCCTTGGTTAGTTTATTCCGAGGTATTTTATGGTTTTTTGTGCAGTTGTGAATGGGAGCAGTTTCTTGATGTCTCTTTCTGTTGCTTCATTGTTGGTGTATAAAAATGCAACCGATTTCTGTACATTGATTCTGTACCCTGCAACTTGGCTGAATTCTTGGATCAGTTCTAGTAGGCTTCTAGTGGAGTCTGTCGGGTTTTCTACCTAGAGTATCATGTCATCTGCGAAGAGTGAAAGTTTGACTTCCTCTTTGCCAATTCTGATGCCTTTGGTTTCCTTTTGTTGTCTGATGGCTGATGCTAGGACTTCCAGCACTATGTTAAACAACAGTGATGACAGTGGACATCCCTGTCGTGTTCCTGATCTCAGGGGGAAAGCTCTCAGTTTTTCCCCGTTGAGGATGATGTTAACTGAAGGCTTCTCATAGATGGCTTTGATGATGTTTAAGTAGGTTCCTTCTACCCAAACTTTCTCTAGAGTCTTTATTAAGAAGGGATGCTGTATTTTGTCAAATGCTTTTTCTGCATCTATTGACAGGATCATATGGTTTTTATCTTTTATTGATATGATGTATCACATTGATTGTTTTGCGAATGTTGAACCAGCCCTGTAACCCAGGAATAAATCCCACTTGATCTTGGTGGATGATTCTTTTGATATGCTGCTGGATTTGATTTGCAAGGACGTTGTTGAGAATTTTTGCATCCGTATTCATCAAGGATATTGGCCTGTAGTTCTCTTTTTTTGTTGGATCTCTGTCTGGCTTGGGAATCAGAGTGATGCTGGCTTCATAAAATGAGTCCAGGAGTTTTCCTTCGATTTCTATTTTTTGGAATAGCTTGAGAAGAATTGGGATTAATTCTGTTTTAAATGTCTGGTAGAATTCCCCAGGGAAGCCATCAGGTCCAGGGATCTTATTTGTTGGGAGATTTTTGATTACTGATTCGATTTCTTCACTAGTTATGGGTCTGTTCAGGTTTTCTATTTCTTCCCGTGTGAATTTTGGTAGTGAGTGTGTGTTTAGGAATTTGTCCATTTCTTCTAAATTGTCCAATTTGTTGGCATATAATTTTCATAGTATTCCCTGATAATTGCTTGTATTTCTGAGGGGTTGGTTGTAATAAGTCCATTTTCATTCATAATTTTGTCTATTTGGGTGCTCTCTCTTTTCTTTTGGATAAGTCTGGCTAGAGGTTTGTCAATTTTGTTTACTTTTTCAAAAAACCAACTCTTAGTTTCATTGATCTATTCAATTGTTTCTTTGGTCTCTATGTTGTTTATTTCTGCTCTGATTTTTACTATTTCTCTTCTTCTACTGGGTTTAGGGCATTCTTGTTGCTCTGCCTCTAGTTCCTTTAGGTGAGCTGTTAGATTTTGGACTTGCGCTTTTTCTAATCTCTTGAAATAGGCCTGGAGAGCAATGTACTTCCCTCTTAGGACTGCCTTTGCCGCATCCCATAGATTTTGAATTGTTGTGTTTTCATTTTCATTTGTTTCCATATATTTTTAATTTCATCTCTAATTGCCTGATTGGCCCATTCATTCTTTAGAAGGGTGTTCTTTAACCTCCATGTTTTTGGAAGTTTTCCAGACTTCTTCCAGTAATTGATTTCAAGTTTCAAAGCATTGTGATCTGACAGTGTGCATGGTATGATATCTATTCTTTTATATTTATTGAGGGCTGCTTTATGTCCCAGTATGTGATCTATCTTGGAGAATGTGCCATGCGCACTTGAGAAGAAAGTAAATTCCCTGGCCTCAGGATGTGAAGTTCTAAATATATCCGTCAGGTCCATCTGGTCCAATGTGTCTTTCAAGTCCGTTATTTCTTTAGTGATTTTCTGTCTGGTTGACCTATCCATTGCTGTAAGTGGAGTATTAAAGTCCCCTGCTATTAGCACATTCCTATCTATAAGCTTGTTTCTGTTTGTGATTAATTGTTTTAGATATTTAGGTGCTCCCATATTCAGTGCTTAGACATTTATGATTGTTAGTTCTTCCTGATGGATGGACCCTGTAATTATTATGTAGTGCCCTTCTTCATCTCTTGTGATTGTCTTTAATTTAAAGTCCAGTTTGTCTGATATAAGTATCGCTACTCCGGCTTTCTTTTGATTTCCTGTAGCATGATATATATTTCTCCATCCCCTTACTTTTAATCTGAAGGTATCTTCCCGTCTAAAATGAGTTTCTTGTAGACAGCATATAGATGGATTTTGTTTTTTTAATCCATTCTGCTACCCTATGTCTTTTGATTGGAGCATTCAGCCCATTTACATTCAGTGTTATTATTGAAATATGTGGGTTTAGAGTCTTTGTATCTTTTGTAGGGTTCATGTTTGTGGTGGTGTCTCTGGAATCTTTGTTCCTTGCAACCTTTCCTTCAGAGCATCCCCCTCAGAATTTCTTGTAGGGCTGGCTTCGTGGTGACAAATTCTTTCAATTTCTGTTTGTTTGGAAAGGTTTTTATCTCTCCTTCTATTTTGAATGACAGGCTTGCTGGATAGAGGATTCTTGGCTGCATATTTTTACTGTTCATCACATTGAAGATCTCCTGCCATTCCTTTCTGGCCTGCCAAGTTTCAGTAGATAGGTCTGTCACCACTCTGATAGGTTTCCCTTTGTATGTGAGGGCCCTTTTCTCCCTAGCTGCTTTCAAAATTCTCTCTCTGTCCTTGTATTTTGCCATTTTTACTATGATACGTCGTGCAGAAGATTGATTCAAGTTATGTCTGAGGGGAGTCCTCTGAGCCTCTTGTATTTCCACATTGACTTCCTTCCCCAAGTCGGGGAAGTTCTCTGCTATAATTTGTTCCAGGACTCCTTCAGCACCTTTCCCTCTCTCTTCCTCTTCTGGGATTCCTATGATACGGATATTGTTGCGTTTGACTGTGTCGCTGGGCTCTCGAATTCTTCTTTCTTGTTCCTGGATCAGTTTGTCTCTTTTTTTGTCAGCTTCTTGTTTTTCTATAATGGTGTCTTCTAAATCACTTATTCTCCTTTCTGCCTCTTCAAGCTGTGCGTTAGAGGCCTCTAATTTATTATGGATCTCATTTATCGCATTTTTTAATTCTTCATGCCTATTTTTATTTTCCATTCTGTCTGTAGCCATAGTTTCTTTGATGTCGCCTATGTTTTTTTTAAGCCCAGCTATTAATTTCACCATTATTATTCTAAAATCTTGTTCACTTATGCTGCTGATATCTGTTTGGAGCAGTTCATTCGCTGTCATTTCTTCTTGGAGTTTCTTTGGAGGAGAGCTCTTTCGTTTCGTCATTTTAGTTAGCTTTCCGGCTCTTGTTGGTTTTAAAGACCTGTTATGCTCTCTGTTTCTGTGAGCGCTGCTATATCCAAGAATACTCTTTGACTTTCCAGGGCCTATCCTTTCAGAGATTGTTTTTGAATGGTATCCCTCGGTCTCTCTTGTTGGGACCTTAGTTATTTTATTTTCCTATTCATAGTGATATTTGGGACTCTTCACCTTGTGTACTCTAGCTTGTTTCTTGAGGTAGCCCTGGAAAAGAAAACAGACAGACAAACACACAGGGAGCAGGAGCACACAAACGCACAGGCTGATTCAGCTAACATGCAAAGTGAGAGGGAAAACGAAAAAGTTAATAGAAAAGACGGAGGAGGGAGGGCGAATAGGGAGCATAAAATACATAAAAGGGTCAAAAGGGGGAAAAGAAAAGGAAAAAAGAAGAAAACCGATGGACCAAGAACGGTTTAAAGCATATACCTGGATTTCCCAGCTACAGTTAAATAGCCGTGTGTATGCAGTGCTGGTTGAAGAGCATAGAGAAAAAGAGAGAAGGCAGGGCGAGACAAGGCAGATTTGGAAATAGAATGAACAGGCAGAAGGGATAAGAAGCTTTTTTCAAAGAGGTAAAGGGTAGAATATGGTTGAATAGATGAGAGAAGGATGCTGGAATTATCCAGAGAAACTATATAGTCTAATTACTCCTGAGAGAAATAGCTAAAAAAGTCGGTAGGTGTAGAATTTACATTTACAGAATGGACTTGTGATTGTTTAAGCAAGCTGGCGACCAGAGTTAATCAGGTCAGTGTTTTGGGGAAAAAAGCGAGAAAAGAGAAAGAAGAAGAAAAAAAGAGAAAAGAAAGGGGAAAAAAAAAAGAAAAAAAAAGGGAAAAAGAAAAAAAAAAGGGAGGAGGGCACCTCTCATGCAGGGATGGGCGTGGCGTGATCCGATGCCTCAGGCGGGGGTTCTGCCTTGGCGGTTGTGCGGAGGAGAGTGACGGTGCTCCAGTCCCTTCTTGAACCCCGCGCTGCAGCTCGGTTTTTTTTTTTTTTTGGCGTGTCAACTCCCCGTTCCGGGGACGCAGCCGAAGTTGGTTGCACTCTTCAACCCAGGCCAGTTCCAATCTCCAAATCCCAGTCCGCGCCCCGCTGAAGTTGCCTTAGACACAGCTTCCCAGACAACCCCCTCGGGCTATTCCAGGCCCCCTGCCGAGCTCTGGGGGCGGAGTCAGGATCGCTGCTTCCTTCTCTGGTCGGCTCTGGTGCGCATGCGCGGGGGCTTGCCTGCCGGGTCCGCGTAGCCTGAGCCCGCTGGAGTGAGGAAAACTGGGTCTCTCTATGGTTCGTCACCCGAAACACGAACTCACAGGCAAATTTCCCAGTTTTTAGCTCTTTGCCTTCCCTCTCGAGTTCCAGCCAGCCAGGAGCGCGGACGCCCGGTGTCTGCGCGTCTCCTTCAGGGGTCCCAGCCGCCCTGGAGCTACAATGGCGGCAGGCGCGCCGCCGCTGGAGTGAGGAAAACCGGGTCTCTCTATGGCTCGTCACCCGAAACACGAACTCACAGGCAAATTTCCCAGTTTTTAGCTCTTTGCCTTCCCTCTCGAGTCCCAGCCAGCCAGGAGCGCGGACGCCTGGTGTCTGCGCGTCTCCTTCAGGGGTCCCAGCCGCCCTGGAGCTACAATGGCGGCAGGCGCCCGCGCCGCTTTAAAACCCAACCTCCAGGAGCGGCACAAAGAAGCAGTTTGTGTGCTCAGCCTCCCCCAGGACCAGTTGTCGCGAGGGGACCCGGTGTGCAGGTATTTGGCAAGTACGGTCTTTCTATGCACCGAGCGGAGATTTTTCTGTCTCGGACTCTCTCCTTTTCCCCTCTCACTCCCCGTAGAGGGTAGAGGGGGATCGCCTCCCACCCTGGAGGCTCCGATCCCAGCCCGATTTTACCTTCCCCAGTTCGCACTCACGTTAGAAGGCTTTCTCAGTGGATTCTGCGTCCCTTTTTCTCCCAGTCTCTCAGGTTTTGTATGGTTTCCAATGGCTTCAGATCTTTTCTGTGTGATGTATGGGCGCGAGTGCAAGTACGGAGCTCCTTACTTCTCCGCCATCTTGCCCCCTCTTTCGAAAAATTTTTAATAGAAAAAATCCTTTCCAACAATTCAACTCTTATCATCATCATGATGAATAGTTTGATGTGCTTCCTTCCTTAATACATTCTTTCACATTTTAAGTGGCTGTAATCTTATAGTATGTACAAATCTGAATCTTGCCTTCTTTCAGCTAATTATACAACAGTCATTTTACATGTTAGTACAAAATCTCCAAATGTTTTCAGTATAAAAAAATAATATATGCTGATTAAATAAAATTGGGTAAGAAAAAAAAATAGAAGAATCTCTCTTGTGTCCATCACTCAAACATAATCAGAATACTCTACCTTGTGCACTCAGTATGACATTATAATGACTCTCCTCTGCTGTTATCTAGGCTTTAAAAACTAACTTTTATTGGTAATTATGAAACAAATATAAATTCTCTGCACGTTATTGAAGAGCACAGAAAAGTTCAAAGACAAAACAATAGGTCCTGTAATCCTCCCAGTGTAAGATAGTGGTAAATAGATAATATTCACAGTATTTTTTCTACTAATATATGTAAGTAGATGTATATGGATGGTTGTTTTTATAATGGGAAATATCCTGTTCACTAGTTTACAGATTGATTTATTACTATTATTTTCTATGTAGTACCATATCTGTATTGGTTACTTTAATATGTTAACTTGGGTGGGGTATGGTGGCCAGTTGTTCGGCCAAACACTAAATATTGGTGTGAAGGTATTTGGTAGACGTGATTCACATTTACAATTAGTTGACTAAGCAGATTACACTAGATACTGTTGGGGGAGTGGGGGTGAGGGCTCCAGTCAGTTGAAGGCATTAAGAACAAAGGCTGAGGTTTCTGTTCTGCTGGCCAGTCTTACAAAGTTTAATCTCAAGATCGCAACATCAACTTTTGCCCGTGTTTCCCCACTGCTGGCCTGTTCTACGAATTTTGGACTTCCAGGCCTCACAGGTGCAGAAGTCAATCCTTAAAAGAAATCTCTCTATATATACATATATCCCACTAGTTCTATTGTTCTGGAAAACCCTGACTGATTTAATAGCATTAATATTTTCCCATGTCAATATTCTTCTGTAAGGCTTTAATGACCTTAATATTTAATTTAGTGGTAATCATCATATTAATAAGAAAAGCATAATGTTCAGTTGAGTGAATGTTATATAGTTTATGTCTTCATTTATCTACTGTTGGATCTGGGATTACTAACCATTTTTTACATATGACATAAAATTTACCATTTTGGCCATTTGGAAGTAAATAATTCAGTGGCATTATTTACATTCATAATGTGAAATTTTCATGACTACCTACATCCACAACTGTTTTATGATCTCAGAGAGAAACTCTGTAGCCATTAAGCAATTCTTCTCCAGTTCTCTCCCTTCCCCTCTGTTCAACTTTACTTTCTGTCTCTATTAACTTGCTTATCCTAGATTTTATTTTTGTTCCAGAAATTTCATAGTAGTAGAATTATATAATAGGTATCCTACGTGACTAGCTTGTTTCACTTAGCACAAAGTCCTCAAAGTGCATCCATGTCATGGCATGTATCAGAATTTCATTCTTTTTTAATGGATGCATAGTATTCCATTGACTGTGTATATCACATTGTGTTTATCCATTCATCTATTGAGGGACACTTGGATTGTTTCCTCCTTTTGACTACTGTGAATAATACTGTAATGAACACTGGGGTACACATATATGCTTTCAGTCTTGTTTTCTGTTCTTTTGCATATATACCTAGGGCTGGAATTTCTGGGTAGGATGGCAATTCTATGTTAAGCTTATTGAGGAATCATCAAACTATTTTCCACAGTGGCTGTGCCATTTTACATTTTTACCAGCAACGTACAAAGGTTGCAAGTTCCCCAAATTCACATCCTGTCACTACTTGTTATGTTCATTTCCTCCTTGTCCTTCTTCTTCTTCTTCTTCTTCCTCTTCTTCTTCTTCTCCTCCTCCTTCTCCTTCTCCTCCTCCTCCTCCTCCTCCTCCTCCTCCTCCTCCTCCTCCTCCTCCTCCTCCTCTTCTTCTTCTTCTTCTTCTTCTTCTTCTTCTTCTTCTTCTTCTTCTTCTTCTTCTTCTTCTTCTTCTTCTTCTTCTTCTTCTTCTTCTTCTTCTTCTTCTTCTTCTTCTTCTTCTTCTTCTTCTTTCTTCTTTCTTCTTTCTTCTTTCTTCTTCTTCTTCTTCCCAAACTAGTGGATGTTCATACAATTCTTTTAAAATACTTCTCATTTCTCTAAGGTCAGTTATTGTATCTCCAATTTCATTTCTGATTTTAGTTATTTGCATTTTTTCCTCTTTATCAGTCTAACTAAAGGTTTGTCAATTTTGTGGATATTTTTCAAAGAACCAAATATTGGTTTCATTGATTTTGTGGTGCTCTATTTTTAGGCCTATTCTTTCTTTCTTTCTGTTAGTTTTGTGTTTAGTTTCATCTTTTTCTAGTCCCTTGTGCTGTAACGGTGGGTTATTGAGTTGGGATATTTCTTCTTTTTTAATGTAGGCATTGCAGCTAGAAATTTACTTCTGGTCACTGCCTAGCTGCATTTTATGAGTTTTGGTAAGTCGTATTTTTATTTTCATTAATCTCTAAGTATCTTTTACTTTCTTTGTGATTTCTTTTCTGACTTCTGGCTGAGCTGTGATCATGCTCTGTCTATGCTGGTTGCAGAATCAGTCTGCAGCCCGGGACCACAAGCCTGCTGTCTGATGGGGTGATGGGTTTGGCATCTAGAGGAGACACAACAGGGGACAGATGACTCAACCCAAAGGGACAATTAATTCTTCACTGGGTAAATACTGAGCACGGAGAAACAAGAGATGAAAAGGAGCGAGGAAAAGAAACTTGCCCTCTGCTGCCTTTCCTCTCACCGGAGGATCATTCTAAAGCAGAAGTTTTTGTTTACAGCTTGCCCAAGGAGGCTCTGTGCCCTGTTAGGACCCTAGAATGTGGCAGCAGTGACATGGAGCAAGTTCTAGAACCTATGCTTCAGAAGGCCTTACAGCTTCTGTCTCACTCTCTTCAAATGTTGCCTCAGATCACCCTATAAAGAATCCCAGCAGGAAAGAACATGTGGAATGTGTGGCCCGTCCTCCAGACATGGACATGACTGAGGACCTGAGAGACCATCCAAACCCCACTGCGCTGTGGAAAGATAGCAGAAACAATGCCAGCCAAACAAGAGTACAGCGAAATAATCAAAACTAAGTTTTGATGTTATGAAGCCATAAGGAACCAATGCAGTCATTATCATTGGTTTCTTAGGTTCTCTGTAAAGTTATTGTAAATAAAATCAAAGTTAGATAAAATATGAAAGTAAGTAGAAAACTGACGAATTGGGGTGTTTTTTTTCTTTCTATTTTTGCATGGTAGTTAATAATCTCAAAGCCTTGAATTTTGTTGAATTAAAAATCTTGAATGAAAATCTTGGGGAAGAAGCAGGGTCCATGCAGAGGTGTCTGGTATTGGTAACAGTGGGAGATCACATCTCTCCATGAGGAAATCGTAGCCAACCTGGGGCACACTCTGAGCCAAAGTCAGAGGCCCTCCACCTTGGACAAGCAGAGATGAGTAGAGGACTCTCATTGAAATAAAATAATGAACATCTAATTTCTACTGGAAAAAGGAACATGGCTTCTGCACATTTTATTTCACCAGGTTTTCACAAAAGACAATTTTTTATGTACATTACTGAATTCTGCAAGTTTCGTTACCCAATGCTTGGCAAACATTCATTAGTGATGTTTTAGCTAGTGGTGGCCTTGGTTAGATGTAACCAAATCCATGATAGTCTGGATCAGAAACTCAGATGCTGTGGACAAACCCAAAATGACTGCTTTCAAAGATGCAATTTTATTTTTTTCTGTGAGGTGCTGATGATAAATGATCACAAAAGATAGAGCAGGTCGGAGGGGCTGGTGAATAACCATAAAACATTATGTGAGGTTTTTCTTGGTTTTTCTTTACTTGGTCCAACCCAACATCAGCTATAAAAATATCAGGGAATCTTCTTATCTTCTGGTTGTTTCAGTTTTTTAGAAGTCTTTACAGATGTATCAGAAGGCTCTCCAAAAAAACAAGTAACATTTCCATAGTATGCCCAGTAGTACTATAGGGTTCCACAAGTGGAGATCCAAAGGCATTGACCCTGGACGTCAAACCACCCTCAGCTAAGACAGAGCAGGCCTCTGTATAAAACCACTATGAACTGAGATTTACTGAGACTGGGTTGTAGTGTTCTGTAAGGTCTTCAGAAAAAAAATGTTCCCTCTTTCACCTGGGTGGTCATTTCAAAAACTATTGCTCTTCCAACTTTGGTTCTTCTTCTTTTAGCTGCAAATTGTGTCTGCTTTCATTGGGAGGAGGTTGTCACCATTGGAGGAATGAGGAATTCCTAATCATGGATTCTCTGGTACAAAATTGTGTGTGGTATACAGTTAGTGCTTCCTGATAAGCTACCTATGTTTTAATCATTGTCTCAGCCTCAGCTTTGGGGGACCAAATCTCTGAAATTCATTGACTCTTCTAACATTCTTTTTTTTTACTTCCTGTACGCTCAGCAGTGCAACACAACACTTGTTTTATGCAGGATAAAGTTGCTTCTAGGGGAAAGGACATCCTCCCTAGAGTGTATAGACCAGCATGCTTTGCTCTCCTTAGTCTGGACTTGCTCTCTGCCATTGTTTCTTGCCAATATGTAATATGCCGTTGCTAGATTGATATTTCTAGGAATTTACTTCATATTCATCTATCCACTCTGTATTCTTAGAAGGCAGCATGAAAGCGTGTTGTCATTTACTTTTCATTATTGGGTACATTGGATGTCCCTTGTACTCTCCTGGGAAAGGGGATGGACACATCTTCTGACCTCAGGGACTTCAATCCAACAGAGCACACATGATTACCTGTAGTGATAAGGGACCAGTGCCTCCATTTGAAGTCCCTTCCTCTGTTTCTGCCTGTAGAAAAGCCCCTCTGGGCTTAGAGGTCTATAATGTTCCCTGATCCTCTCAGAACAAATTGATTTTCCAGAACCTAGGTGTACTTACTGACTGTACCACTCAGCATATGCCACCTTAAGTTTCTACTTATTTTGTCGCCTGTCTTATAAATAAATAAGATCTGAACTCTTTGAGAATTGGGAGTATAGCTGGCATTTTCCTTACACTTATCAGACACTAAAAAAATGAGTATCTCTGAGTAAATCTAGAAATTTCCTTTTAACCATATTGATTTATATGGGAGTAAACTTGTAAGGTAATATAACTGTGAAGTAGTCTTGTTTTAATCACAGATTAATTTGAGTATTCAAATTATGTCACCAGTATTTAGCCTCTGTGTCTTCAGTTTTTGGCTCTGCTTCCTCTGGTTTGGCTGCATTTCTAAATTTCCCACATGTCATAGCGAGACGGCCTCAGCGGCTCCAGACCCTACATCTGTTCAGGTGAGAGCCAGCAGTATAAAATATTTTTATTATCTAATACAGAGCTGAAAAATGTCCTAGAGGTTCCAGAACCAGGAGCAGAGCCAAATCTGTTGACTCATCTAAATAAGGACATGGAAATAGTGTTTCATCAGGACGAGGGTGACCAAGCCTCCTGATTTGTAGGGGGCCATCCCTGTGTTAGTGCTGCACAGATCTGCATTCTGGGAAACCCTCAGTGTTGAACAAACACAGTTGGTCACCAGAAGCAAAATAAAGATGCTTTCTCCGAAGCAGGGTGAATGGAAGCTGGGTGGCCAATGAATAGATATCCTCTATGTTGGAGAGGGTAGAACAGCTTCTTAATAAGTTCCAACATCTGTCCTAGGCTGATTGATATTGATTAGACTAGGGTTAGAATTGTAGGAGTTCTATTCTGGATGTGCTCATTTATTCTTTCATCAATATATAGAAGTACCGGTTTATGGTTGATATCCTTTCAGTGCTTGGAATCTGAGGAAACTGGGCTTCAATGGCTGTCATGTATTATGATCAGAACTTGCAGCTCACACTGGGTTGGGGTGGGGGAGGAAATTGGTGGAAGATCGCTCAGGGCTCTATAGGTCTGACTTGTGTGACTGGCAGCCCATCTTTAAATAATATCTGGGAGAGAGAGGCTGATGGTTAGTCTTGGTGCTGGGAACTGAGCTTTTTTAAATGTTGAGCAATGCAATATTTTTTGGCACAAAATAGGTTGAACATAGTGCTAGTAACTAAGAGTATCTCTCTGCTGTCATGC